>JAXDDW010000001.1:15365000-15747500 GCA_034670385.1 Hoplostethus mediterraneus | reverse complement strand
TGACATACATAACCGTTCAGTATTCCATTGGGTGCTAATATTATACCCACACCAATAGTAGGCCCAGTATGGGCACAGCGCGGCGCTTGAGCAATGGAAAACCTTTAGCATTCAGGGACTCTAACGCACGACCCAGGAGCCCCGATTCCATATTTGCTTTACAGCGACAGCTCTGGGTTAAGAGAGACAAATCGACCAGGGGGGGAAGAGAGGCGTCTATTTTGGCTGTCTGACTGACTTGCTGACCCCCCTCACAGCCTCCTCATGAGCTGACCTGTCTATCGTAAATTACTAAGCTGCTTGGTCCACTCAGAGCAGCAGGGTGAGACTGAGAGACAGCTGCTGATGATGCATCTACAGAGAAAATGTTCTCACATAGGTGTGTGTGTGTGTGTGTGTGTGTGTGTGTGCATCCTTTACTTCTGTCTGTTTTATAGCTGAGCTGAGATATGAAGCCTACAGAAGCTGAAACAACAAACCAAGTGGACAGTAGAGTACACACAGGAAATGGGGAAATTTACTGGAGAGGGGTAGAGAGCGAGAGTAAGCAAGAGTGATAAAGAGACAGAGAGAGAGAGAGAGAGAGAGAGAGAGAGATGCTAAACTAATGAAATAACACATACTAGCCCCTACTAAAGTCAAATTCACAGAAGCCAATTCACAACCTCCTGACCTGCTGGTTGCATATTGCGGAGCTGTGATTGACTCATGCAGCACATGTTCCTTAGGCTGGTTGTAAAATGCCGTGACCCCCATATGATTCAGATGCCAGCCTACTGGCCTTGAATGGCAGTATAGCAGTAGGGAATATGACGTTGGTCACATCACCAACAAGCTGAAGGGGAAACCCAAGTGCTCATTTCCCTGCTGTGTACTGTGGTCTCAGAGCGTAAACAGCGCTTCTCAAAGGCATTCGGAGCGCCGCAATGTCATGCGCAGCTCTCCTCGCACCAGCAATTCCTAGATAGTCTGCTTGTTAGTTGGTGCTCCGGAATGGGGATTTTTCCTTGAAACGTATTGGATGACCTGGTCTATTCAGGCACTCAAATGCAATTTAAACTGGAATATTGGATTTAATTGAAACAGATGAAAAATACAATTTAATTCATATGGATAGATGTTGACTTGAAGTGATGTATGATATGTTCAGACCCACACACACGACTGAATATGGAATCCAGGTCCTGCGGATATCAAGCTGTCAAATATAGATCTCCCTATGTGACTGTGACTGCTGGTGGTCTGCCCTGCAAAGTCTGCACAACTTTCTCATGCTCCTTCACTCTAAACAAGACACACACACACACACACACACACACACACACACACACACACACACACACACACACACACACACACACACACACATACGTGAAGGATATAATTTCTCTCTGGGATCTGTACAGAGATCAGGAATAGCCTTAAAACCTCAAAATATGGGTTCTTAAACTTTTTCAGCTGTGAATGAACTGAGTAAATTTCGGCTCATTCTGAGGCCAATGCTTATTAGAGAGGAAACCCACCCAAATTGACTTTAAAAGGTTGTTTTTCTACAGAAATGCAGGCATCTGTATACAATTACTTGAGATTGTTTTAACGGTTTTTGCATCATGACCTCTCAGGGACACAGAAAATCTAAAACTCATCCCAAAATAACATCATGAACTTGCACTGAGAGAAACTTTCATGGTCAGCCATTTTCCTGCATCTATATAAAAATATGTACATGTATTAAAGAATTAGAAAAAAATCGAATATAATTTTCTCATATAGGAATGAATCCAGGGAAATTCTAAGATTTGTTTTATTTTTTATTTTTTTTATTTTGTAGAATAAAAAACCTACAAGTCAACTGAGCAGAATCCCCTTGTTAAATCCTACAAGACAGGTGAGGTTGACCTTTTAGAAATAGGCTATAAAACACTGAAGCTGGGCAGGCCAGGGCAAAACCTTAAAACAGGCCTGAGACCAGCATCTAGAGGCCAGCTAGTACACCTGCACTCAGAGGACACAAACAAACCTACCCAGCAGCTGGTTAAACAACACACACACACACACACACACACACACACACACACACACACACACACACACACACACACACACTCAAAACCTTTTAGTCTCTTATTTATAACCTAGCCCACACAGCAGCGAAGAAGCCCCAGAGAAGAGACAGACAGGAACAGCTGGGTAAAGGACTGAAGTCAGAGAGTTCAGGTCTGAAGAAGACGCGTGGTATAGGAACACTGAACGTGAGGTTGGGGACGAGGCAGAGTAGGAATAAAAAAATGAATCAATATACAAGAGGTGCAGGAGGTGCTTGAATTGAGCAAAGAAAACACTTTGTTGAGCAGATATCACAGATGTACATACTTTATGTATTGATTTTATTGCAATGTGAATTAGTTCTTGTTTCTAAGTGTGTTTGAGTTTTAAGTGGCTTCTGTTTCTGCAAATTGAAATTAGAGCAGCACCAATCAAAACTGTATATATGAACAAAATATAAGCAGAAGTTCATTGTCCAACATCACTTGAATGTTAAAGATCAGAATTATATTAATAATCTGCAGAATTGGGATTATTATTTGAGAGTACATATCATTTCAAGCACTTCCAGTGTAGTAATGAGAGCTGCAAAGATGAAAATGTGTGTGTGTATGTGTGTGTGTGTGTGTGTGTGTGTGTGTGTGTGTGTGTGTGTGTGTGTGTGTGTGTGTGTGTGTGTGTGTGCGTGTGTGTCATCAGGTCTTACATTTATGTAACTGGCCCCAGCACAGCAAACAGATGGGAAGATTATCGCCTTCATCTTGGCTTCTGATTAAAAGAATATCTGCATGGATGAATAAATCCTTGCCTTACTAATCTTCAGGGTGTGAAACCAAATGCCCTGGTTGTTGACGTGTACTTGAAATTAAGCAATAAATGAGCCGTTATAAATCGACCCTCTCTGGCACTGACTATGCAGTAACAATGCTGTGTGATATAATACACCAGTAATAAAATGACATAATATATAATGACATCTGGCGCTTTCAAGAACTTCATCAAATTGGACCTGAATTCAGGGACGGGCAGCCAGTGATTGGGATTCACCGCAATATGATCCTCTAACCAGAGATAGTGGTTTCTGTATGGCTCCAGATGTTTTGTTGAGCTGCAGCACCGTGTCAAAACAAACACTACACGCCTCTTTTTTGCTGTTTTATATCGATCTGTATACTTTTTATTATGCATTCCCAACCGATAATGCGCGCGACAGTGGGGGGAAAAGGGGATAAAGAATCCAACGAATTTAATTTAGCTGCGGGATAAATCTTATTTTTTTGAGACTCGCCAAAGCGAAAAGTTCGTTGGTTCAATTTGACACCGTCATGTGACAAGTCAATAAAGCGGTGGCGCGCAAAATTATTGAATAGAAAGCATTCACACAGAAATAAATACTGCGCGAGGGGCTGTTACATGCTCCTGAAGAAAAACTACAAAAAAAATCAAACTATAAAAAAGACAAAAACCTGAAAAAAGTACCTCTGTGCCAGTAACTGACATGTGGATTGTGCGATGAAATGAAACAGTTGTATCAACAACCAACGCTGCAATTTCATAGATTATCGATAATCCAACAATAATTATTGAAGTGAATTAATTACCTAATTGTGCGTCGCTCCTCACGTGCAATGATCTCTGACGGCAGTGGAGCTCACCAGTCCTGAAGTAGTAGGAAGACCTGCTGCATTGGCAGGTAGGCTTTAAAACCGTCTCTTCGCCGCCTGTGTGTGATTGTCAGGCTGAAGTGTGAAAGATCTCCGTGGCTCTCCGGTGTCAGCTCCTGTTGTTCGGGTCACCGGCGATGCGCGTCCTCCTGGTGCCTTGGAGTCTCCAGTCCGCAGATGCGCACTGGAGCAAAATGTGCAGCGCAAGTGGGTGGCAAGAGAACAAACCGAGCAAACAAACCAGCAGGCCTTGGAGTTTCCTAGAGTGCTACTGGGTATTTAGCCAGATAGCTGCTACACAAGGAGTAACACCATTAAACAATCAATAGTTTCAATTCGATCGCTAACACATTGGATTAAGATTAGATAAAGTCCTAATCTCATATCATACCTTGACTTTGAGTTGGATTTGCTACTTGCTTCACAAAAGGAGGACATAGATAGATAGATGGATAGATAGATAGATAGATAGATAGATAGACAGACAGACAGACACACTGCTCAGAAACTCACTAAACTTAAAACTAGTCTGATTATTTCTTATGAATTGTCTGTGTATTATTGTAAGGAATATGCAGCATCAGGCCACCAGTACCCCAATATAGTATGATGATGCATCACATTCCACTGTTTACATCCGTGCTTCCTTTCCCGTGGGAACTATGAAAAACAGCTTATTATAATGGAAAAGGGCACATTTTTGTCATAAGACGAGCAAAGGAATTTCCTTTGCAGTATGGGCGATACTTTCCATCCCTTTCACAGTATTCAAACACACACACACACACACACACACATACACACACACACACACACACACACACACACACACACACACACACACTCACAGAGGGGAGTCTGCATTATCAAATCATGCCACAACACAGGATACTGGGGCGATTGCATGACTCAAAGAGGTACATAAATCAAGTGGCACCTGTCAGATATCAGATGTTTGTGCTTAAAGGAAAATGCAGCATTGTTTATTCTCTGGTTCATCTTCGAAGCGCACCTCTATTTTACAATATTCACAGGCAATTTCCCATTACAGATCTTTGATGCTATGATTTTTGGCAAAGGTCCCTTTCAGTACATAGTTTGACACTTCATTTCCTGTTTAGATCAAAGGTTGTAATAACAGTGAGCAGTGAGCATACATGTAGCTCACGAGTGCTCAGTGATAGCGGTCAAATCACAGTTTAAAGTACAGCTGCACAATTAATGTGGAAAAAAGTGCAAAATTGACCACTGGAAGTCCTAAATAATAAGAGGGTGCAGTTTGTCATGATGGACAATGTTGTTACATACAGCCTCCAAACAAGGTAATGGTGTTGTAAAGTGAAGAGATTGTCCCACTCCCTGTGCTGTGCTGATCAGCTCTGTAGTGAATGACTTTGAAGAGATGGAAATTCACAGCTACAGTCAGTCTGTATACTCTTATTCCCTCTGCAGGTTCAGATGAAGGCAGCTTCTTCTTGTCAGAGGAGACATGAAGAGGGACAGAACTGCTCCATTTCATGCCAGTCAGCCAATGAAGTGGCATTTCCCTGCATTAACTGTTCCATTACATGCAATTCACACTTCTGTCCACTAGAGGGAGCTACACCTTTCAGTTTGGGCCAGCCTCTTCCTTGCACCACACCCCTCTTTCCTTTTCTGTCTCACTCACATACACACAATCTCTCTCTCTCTCTCTCTCTCTCTCTCTCTCTCTCTCTCTCTCTCTCTCTCTCTCCAGCAGCAAGACACCAGCCATGATGTTCGGTGGACACGAATGATTGTCTTTAATGAACTTCTTTCTACAAGTTTATTGAACTTTTACTACAACACAGTGGCTCACATACAATACAGCATAGTAATGGGTCTATATATACAGAAATATGCACGCTGATTCACATGATCATGATGACGCTACAGTGTAAGCCTACGGAAATAAATCAAACATACACATTTTGGGATTTTATCTTAACAAAGTTAGTCTGTACCTTTCTTTTGCATTATACTATGTCGTGGTACGCTATTTTACTTACAAGATTAACAATATTTATCACATGTATTTTAGATATGTTAAAATCAGACAGTGGAACAGCAGGTGACAATATAGTACACATTTCTCCCCTCTAATTTATTACACCTAAAACATGATGTCAAATAGAGGGTCTGCTCTGACACATACAGTAGGGTTGGACCAGGTTGTGACTGAGTGGTTACTTAAAAGATTGTATGGCAATGTCATATGCTATAATGGAGATGTTACGCATCTGTAAAATGGTTTTATTTTTGTTTTGTTTTTTTGTTTCACCATCTCGTTCCTCTACTAAGCCTCGCAGAACATACTCTGTCCTGATTGTTCGTCGGCAATCACATGGTTTTTGCATCTACGAGGAAGACAGCGGTGGCCCATCGCGGTTGTGATTGTGAAGCCCTGAGATGTTGTTAATGCCAGTAAGAACACAAGACGTGGCTGTGGTATTGGCGGACATGAGGATCAGATGATTGTAAAGGGGCGTTTTCCATTCTGCATTCTAACGTCGCGTACAGCCCGTTTGGTCACATTCAGACATGTAACACATTGAACTTCGCAGATAGAAATGTTTTGAGTAGCAGACTGGAGTTGTACAAACATTTCTTGGAGGCAGAACCGCTCTGGAGGCAGAAATAATCTCATTGGTTGAGTTAAACCTCAATGGGTGTTGAGGTTTTTTGCAAGTTAGCAAAATATAAATATAAATATAAATGGCAATGATTTCTTTTTTAATTCATGGCCATTCATATTGGAAGTTCAGCAGGCTAACTAGCTAACCTAGATAACCTCTTATAGTTAGACTGCATTCTTTCAGTCACCAAGGTCGCTCAAGGCTTCATAATATTAGCTAATATTAGCTAGTGGTTCTTTGGCTCTGCCCATTGAGGTTTAACTCAACCAATGAGCTTGTTTCTACCTCCAAAGCAGCTCTGCCTCCAAGAAATGAAAAGAAAACTCCAGTCTGCTACTAAGTAGAGTTGTAATTACTACAAATGCCTCTTGGTTGAGAGGCATGCTTCCTCTACACAACGTATCTCTACCTGGTCAGCTGAAGAGTGGCACACTTCTGAATGCAGCCCTAAACTCCAATACAGTGACTCAACTCTGTCCAAGGAGATTCAGCCCTTAATCGCCAACCCAAATCGTGCTGGTTTTCTTCTATCCTGATTGGCTGATCAGGATTTGTAAAGGAGGAAGCACAGCAGTGACCTGAGGTGGCAGTATCGAGCTCAGTTGGGAAACAGGGAGACTCACTGGGGCTGACGATTTGACTGATTGATGGTTTTGCTCAAAAACACGGCACGCTGAATAACATCCATTTAGTTTTAAAGGGTTTGAGGTGTTACTTCACTTCCATGCTAAAAATCCCAATTTAGATGATCTGAGAACACACAGGAGGAGGTCAACAGTGAAACATTATAGTAGGAGACACGGAAGGCATGGACCACCGCTTCAAAATAAGGATACGGTTGCAATATCCTCGCTCTGCTCAGACCTTGGGTCGAGTAGTATTTGCAAATACTTAGTCGATGTACCTGACACTATCTGAACTGCCTCGATGTGGATGCAGGTACTACTAAACCCAGCTCTGATCCCGCTATACGATGGCGAAGGATGCTGCATTACTATCTACTTACAGTTATCGATGTACTAAAATGGTGAGTTTCTCTAGATATACTACAATCCGCTCTAAGTCAGCTTCTGAAAGGATGATATCTTAATATAACAAGAAGTGTTACCAGTAGCTCTAGAGGTAGTAATTACACACGTGCTTGTATACACACGACAGCATGTTATTTGATAGTGGGAAATCAGCTGTCCTTAAGGCTCGGGAAGAAGACTCATAATTGTTTTAAGTAGTGGGGTGGATGCAATACAGGGAAGGGCCACATTAAAATGGCAATAGGTTGTGGGCAGCATTAGCTGACCTGTACAATGGCATCATACAGCGATAACATTACAGTATCAATGCAACTAGTAAAGCTTTCCCCCCGATACATACTGCAAACCTGGGCCTGGTTTCCCTAAAGCATCTCACATCATCCTCATTCTGTTAATTTACAATTGGACACTGATGAACTTAAGGTGCGTTTGGGAAACCCCCAGCTCTGGTCCCATGTCTTCCAAGCAGGTGTGTTTGTGTTTAAATCGTTTCAAATAGAGAATCTCCATTGAATATTTCTAGCGCGTAGACCCGGATCAGGATTAGTTCACCTAGATGCAGGGAAAGCCAACTCACTCTCTCACTCTCTCTCTCTCTCTCTCTTTGACATCTGTCAAAGTCGATCACTCACTCGAAGCATACCAGCTCATGACTGGAATCATGATACATGCAAAGATTTGTAAGCTAACCCGCTAAGCGACATGCATGCAGAGAGTGAGGGTCTTCTGTTACAAGCTGGCCATAACACAATATACTCTATTTACGACAGGAAAAAGGTCATGTCAGCCTATATCATCCTTATGATGCCCTTTAAGAAGATGTGTCAGGAGGGATGGGGGAGGCTGTGCATACACAGAAACAGTTGCTGGTCAAAAAACCTCTACTAGAGAATACAGCACTAGTATGTACAATATGTGTGTAGTAATCAATCAGGGATGGAATCAGCTCCGTTTCAGTCCAACCAATTCAGGAAGTGAAGTAAAGTTCTGATAACATCACATCAGTGATATCTGGTAATAAATTGATTGATTGAGTGATTGACAGGTTGATTAAGAAGAAGTTCTGTTTTAAAAAAAAAAAAATCCGATTGAGTTCTGCTTGACGATTCACTTCCTAGATTGAATGAATTGGAATGGACTGGACCCCCAAACCTGACCACAGGAGCATGTGTGTGAGTGGTCACCATAGGAGCACGAAGGCTTTGTCTAGTTAGAAGACTATGGGGCTACGGATCTTCATCTTCGTCTTCATAAATGATGCAGTAGAAGGGAATGGGAGAGAGGCTGCATGCAGATGGGAGGAGAGGGTCCTTGGATGGGTACAGTGTTTGGTCATCTGGAGAAAGAGACAAAAATAGACCAAAAGATCGTTTTGAGAGACAGAAAAGTGATCGGTGCAAAAGGTGAAAAGTCACATTGGATGTATATCTCTGTAACAAGACGCAGTAGATTCAAGTGAGTGTGTGCACACATGTGTATGGGCGTGCACGTGAATGCGTCTGTCATGCATGCACGTGTATGATTTGTGTGTTAGCTACCATGGCATTAACTTGCAGCGGTCTCCTGCTGAATGATGTAGTGCCTGTTTGAATCATCCACCTCGCTGCCACAGTGTGCATCACTCCTATTAACACACATTACATTCAGTATATGAGATATAAACCGCTCCTGATAGGCACAAGAGAATACAGTGTACATCACTCCTGTCATTTAACACTTCATTCAATACAAAAAAAAGAAATGTCCCTATGAGCAAATAGTTGGGTAACTTGTACATTTACCAGTAAATCTATGCATCATTTTCCACAGTGCTAATGAGACATTTTTCATTTTAATTTCTCATTGCCAGAATTCATTCAATATAGCCAATATGCATTTAGGGTAGTTAAGGTGACCAGGAGCAATAGTTCAAATGATTCACTGTGACTTATATCAGTTTTTCACTTCAGGCTCACCTGTTGTCATTGATGTCTCTCGTTTCACTGGTACTGTTACCTGTTGGAAACAGAAGAGAGGTTTGATTCGTTTATTGATTAATGTAACAATAAAAAAAAACAAAATTAATACTGTTTTTTTCTGCAAACAAATATTGTACATATAATTAACAGAACTATCAAAGATCATATTAGAGAGTATAATTCAATGAAATGCAATGTGTGTGTATGTGCATGCATGCGCAAATACCTGCATATAGAAGTGTGTGTGTGTGTGTGGGTACTCACCATTGTCTATGTTGAGTGGGTAGGACTCCAGTATGTCTCCAGAATGTCTGCCTGCTCTGTAGCCCAGCGCTGTGGAAACTCTGTTCAACACACCACAGAGAATACAGACAAACAGTCACCCCAACGCAGTGTGTGTTGGTGGGCGTGGTTATAAAGGAATCATAAATCAAGATAGTGGTCAGATTCAAAGGGAAAAGGTATGTATATATATAATGGAGTTAAGCCTACCAACCGCTAACAAAAATAAATGTATGTCTGAGGAGGGCAAAGTTTACTGATGTCACGTTACATGATTTTGGGATAATGAAGTCCTTCGGACAGTTATCTCCTGCCGCCACTTGGTGCCGCCAAAGTGCAAAGTTATCTAGTGCAGCTTTGAAGATGCTCTTAGTCAGAAACACATTTAACTCACGTGTTGGTCTGGACAGAGTTGGGGCTGCAGTTGCTGCTGGCTGAGCTTTGCTGTGACAGGGCGCTCTGGAACAGGGCGTTGCTGTAGGTGTTGGACTGTTCGCTGGAGCGGGTGTACGTGTAGAACGGGTTGGTGGGAGAGCACACAGGCAGCTGCTTCGGCCTCACTGGCTTAGCTGAAGGGGTAGAAAGGAAAGGAAAGGAAAGAAAAGATTAAATTCAAGGCTTCTTCTTAATAAGCACTTAGAAATTATTCCGATGTCAAAAGGAAAGGAGATGTGTCTACTTATGAGATTACGCTTGTCAAGTGGGCTTTGCCTCTCAGATGTTTAGGTGATTTAGCAACAGCAACTAAATAAGCCCCACCACTCGGCTCCAGCTTTCCATACCCATATCCTCTATACATGCCTGTGACACCAGTCAGGCTCAGTTCAGTACTACACTCTATAATGATTTGAACACCACAAACAAAAGCATAATTGAAATGATCGTCAAAGGGTAGCGCAGTACCGATCTGTGCTGCATGGGGGCGCCTCAAGGCGTTCTTGGCCCTCATGGCGTCCTTGATGCGGTCCACCTCCTGCTGGTAGCGGCGTCGGTCAATCATGGCACCCTCCTTGGCATCCCTCAGTGCCGTCTCCAGGGCCTTAACTCTCTCAGCAGTAGACCGAAGACGTTTCTCCAACTTTGGAAGCTCACAGCGCAGATCTGCATTGTCACGAACCAGCTGTGGAGGGTAAGAGAGAGAAAGAGGGAAGACAGAGAAGAGGGAGGAGTGGAATATAGATGAAAGAGAGTGAGTGTGAGAGATAGAGAGGCGAAAGAGAGAGGGTGGGTTGAAAAATGAGAGGAAGAAGGAAGGTGACAGGGAGGAAATGCAGGAGACATAAAAGAAATTAGAGACCCACATTCTGCTGCCTGTAACCTGAGTACTCACTGTGGAGCATTTAATGTCCAGTCATCGTCCAGCCTGGCCTTTTGCTCCACTAGGCAATTATTTTCTGTAAAAATATTGTACGGCCGTCCCGTAAATCATGGTCACTGATGGGACATTTTCTACACACGCAGGAAGTGACGAATTGAAACTTAAGAACAAAACGCAGAACTTTCTCTTAAACAGTAGTACTCAAAAATCATCGAATCCCACAGCTGCCTACATGTGTGTTTCTTGTCACCTGCTTGTGAACCTTTGTAAGTTGGTCCAGGTTATTCTCAAGAAAGGAAATCTTCTGCTTCTGGGTGCAAGACCCCCCGCTATCATCAGGTTCCATTTCGGAACTCTGCAGAGAAGGAAAGAAGGAAAGAGAGAGAGAAGGATTATTCAGTTAAAGGGGCAATAAGTAACCAGTGGCTCAATGATTACTTAACTTTTCTGGCTCACTTTCTGGCCCGTACTCTGGTTTGGAACATTGGAAGTGTCTTGTAACGCCAGTGGACCCCCCCATCCACTGGCGTTACAAGACACTTCCAATCCCCCCACCCACCTAAACGCATGTTCAACTGCTCAAGGATGGACCACGGTGCTATGAGCAACCAAATATCAGTGCCAGAAACTTGTCTAGGAGGAGAAGAGTTCTATCAGTATCTATCAGTAACTTATTACCCCTTTAAAATTATTACAAAAGGAACAACGTGCTGAGCAAAGTGACGCTCTGAGTCACTTCCTTCTTCTTTCATCTCTTACTTTTTTAACCCGCGACGTGAGGTCTTGAACGAACAGCTTGCGCAGGTTGTGGAGGGTCTGGAGTTCGCGGGCCTGGAGGACAGACAGACAGACGGTTGGAAAGGGAAGAGATCAACAGACATCGAGAGGTCGTAAAGAAAGAGAGAGCAGAGTGAACGAGTGAACAAATGCTTTCTGGGTAATGAAGGAGAATAGATTCATAGGTAGCAAGGCTGGGATCGATTGCCTTTCAGTTCACTCAATTCAAAATGTAGATTGACCCTGGAAGTCCATTTTCATTGACTTATTTATAGATTGGATATAAAAACCTTTATTCATTTTGAGAAAAATATACTTCCTGCACTGATTGAATTTGAATGTCGATTGTACTAGATTTGCATTGATTGTTGCATATATTTTACTCACGACAGTCTCCTCCAGACCCTTGAGGTCCTGCTTGGTCTGCTCATGGCGGTCATGCAGGAATCTGACAGGAACAGGAAATGCATCGTCAATACAAGGGACGGTTCATCATATAGTTCATGATAAATATGAACAAGCGTGTTGTCAAGCATGAGGAAATGGACTAGCGCTCATCCTCAACACTTACGACAGCTCCTCCAGGCGCTCGCTCTTGGTGCTGTCCTGACTCTTCAGACGGTCAAAGTCGGCGCGAACCTGAGCCAGCTCCAGCTCCAGCTTGGAGTTACGGCTGGACGTGAGACAAAACAGGGGGACATGATGAGAGAGAGACTAAGAGAGAGAGAGGTTTTATGTTAGAAGTAATGTAATCGTGTTTAAGTGTAAAATGAGCACATTGTGTCACTGACTCAGTGAGTTCATCGATGATCCTCTGCTTCTCGTTGATCTCATCCCGCAGGCGGGCCAGCTGCTTGTGGTGGAGGCCACGGTGCGACTCCCCCTGCTGGCGAGGAGCCTTCTGTGCAACAAAGATGACATAAGGGTCTGCTGAATGGAGGCGAGTCATATTGCAGTTGGAAATGGAAATGTTGCAGTAATAAGACACTCAGATGGGGACACGACAAGTGTGGTTATTGGTTATTGATTTTCTGGACTGTTCTGACAGAAGCGGAAGTTTTAAAAACATTGTTGTTGTTTAATTATATTGTTTTCTGATATTTCTGTATAAGCAGTATAAAGAGACTGAAACTGAAAAGAAAGTTTGAGAAGAGAAGATATGAAATATTGCAAATCTGAACCCACATTATGGGGCAAATATGAAGCGTGTGTCTCGGCCAACGGGATGCCAACATTTCAAATTTCAGATTGGGCATTATGTGAGGAGCTTCAGAAAATGTCTTACCTTGACATTCCCATCCTCAATCTCACCCTTCTCGCCATCCTTCTCCTCCTGCAGGGAGTTATCTGGTAGAAGAAAGGGAGTATTAGCCACAGATCAGGGTCATGAATGAACGGGGGCTCGAGCAAAAAAGACCCTTGAAAGTTCATTAAATGTCTGTGAAATTAAAGATGAGGGTGTGTTTATGTGTGTGTGTGTGTGTGTGTGTGTGTGTGCACGTAAAGTGGGTTATCTATTGTCCCTTGTAGCTGTGTAATTATATTTCTGTGTGTGTGTGTGTGTGTGTGTGTTACCTGGGTCTTGCAGCTTGGCCAGCTCTTCGCTGAGGGAGTCGTGGCTCTCCTCCAGCAGCCTCTTCTTCTGCTCCACGCTCTGCATGTACTCCGTCAGAGAGCGGATCTTAGCCTCATGCTGTACAAACACGCACACATATATCCAAATGCACACACACAACACGCACATAAAATCGCAAAAAGTTAAGAAGTGGTTCTTTTGTCACTCCTCCCACCCATTTATCCATTTCCTTTTCCTCTCCATCCATCCATCCCTCACCTGAGAGATGAGGAGCTGGCATGAGGAGAGCTCCCTCCCGGTCTCCTCCATCTTGCGGTGGCACTCCAACTGCATGTTCTCCAGCTGGCGGCAACGCTTCACCATGCTCTTCACCTCCGACTTGATCTTACTGATGTAGAGGCGGGCCACCGTGAACTCCTCCTCGATGGCGCCGCTGATCTCCACCGGCTGGGGGAGGAACAGAAGGGAGGAAGAGGAAGGGGCACACACACATACACACAGAGAGTATGTGTAAAGAGAGAGTATACTGTAAAGTGTAGTATACTGTAAAATCCGTTGAAAATAACAGTCCACACATTGGTTGCTGACTTATTGACAGTAAAAATAAGAGAAGCGAGATGATAACAATAAGTTATATTTTATGTGTATTTCACCTTCCAAACCTCTCCTCTCATCATTGGGCTCTAACTCACCAGCTTGATCTCCCCGTTGCCCACGATGGTGCTGAACTCACTGAGGTCCCTCATCAGTCCGTTGAGGACGTCAGCGATGCGCTTCCTCTGCTGACCGCTGACTTCCTGCATGTGGGACAACTCGGCCTCCAACTCCATCAGACTGGCCTGTTTACAGAGAAAAGAGAGGGAGAGGGAGGCAACAAGCAGATTTCTTTACTCTGAATTATTCTCTCCAACCATCATAGTTGTCCTCCATATAACCTGCAGCCAGTTATAAACTACAAAGGAACAGGCATCTTTTAATACAAAACACATTTTTTTCTTAAATGGCTGATTGCCATTTGAGAAGCATTCTATTGGCTGAAAAGAACATTTTTCCAATCGCGTCCTCTCCAACAAGGAAGCTGCAGTACTACAGCAGGTGCTTGTAAGGAGGCCCTTCTGTTCAACCTGCTGTCTCTGATTCTATCTCTCTCATACCACCACCACCACCACCACTCCCCCTTCAACGTACCATCTTCTGGGCCAGTTGGTCAGCCAGCAGTTGGTTCTGCAGGCCTTTCTCCTCCACCTCCTGGCTCTTCTGGTCATAGTTGATGGCCAGCTCCTCCAGAGCCTGCAGCACCTCCTTCACCTCGGCCTTGGCGCAGTCACTCTCCACCTGCAGCCTTCCCAGCTCCGCCTGCACCTTGTCCCCGTCACCCCGGGATGAGGCCAGGAGCTTGGGGGGGGGGTGGAGCGGGGGTGTAGACAAGTACGAGAGAGGCAGACAGTGACATACATTTAACACTAGGAACACGAGGGAATGTCATGCTGTGTGTGTGTGTGTGTGTGTGTGTGTGTGTGTGTGTGTGTGTGTGTGTGTGTGTGTGTGTGTGTGTGTGTGTGTGTCCCCACCTCATCCTGGTCTAGCATCTGCTCTTTCAGTTTCTCCACCAACTGGCACTGCAGGTTGATCTCATCATCCTGTATGGACACACACACGCGTTATGTGTTCTCTTAAGAATAACTTAATAACAAATGTTTTTATTTTACATTTATTTGTACATTTATTTTACATTTATTTTATTTTACATTGTATTTATTTTACAATGTTGGTAGTATCAGCTTCGAAGTGTGTGTGAGTGTGTGTGTGTGTGTGTGTGTGTGTGTGTGTGTGTGTGTGTGTGTGTTTGGACCTTGTCGTCCAGCTGCTTGTACAGCTTGCGGATCTCCTCCTCGTACTTCTGCCGCTCCTCCTCGGAGATGCGGACCACGATGGAGGAGGAGTCGTTGTCCAGTACGGGACGCTCCTCCACAGACTCCAAACGGGTCACCGCGTCCGGAGCGGTTTGCTCCGTCTCGGGGACATTCTCTCCTGATGGCAGGGGGCGGGAAAAGGAGGGGGAAGGGAGCGAGCGTGAGAAAGAAATCCCTGAGAATAATGCAGTTTTATTTGCAATGACTCCATCGGAAAACAGGAGAGCCTCCTTCCACCAGAACTACTGGTAAAGCAGGATGATTTTACTGAGTCTCACCATTTCTCCAGCGGTTGAGCTCAGTCTCCAGCTTGTGGATGGTGTCCTTCAGGGTGCTGTTCTTCTCCTTCTCCTTCTCGTACTTCCTCTTCCACTGCTCCGCCGTCAGCTCCAGGTTGATGGAGGCGGTGTTCCTGATGGTCTTAGCACTGGGAGGGAGGAAGATGAGGAGAGAGAGAGAGAGAGAGAGAGAGAGAGAGAGAGAGATGTGGGAATGATGTGAAACAGCTTAAACATTTAAATTTCACGGATAATTCCATTGAATGATTTTCCTATAATTTAGCCTTTTGTATTGTTGATATGGTTCCAAAGTCAACCAAAGGTGAAAGTAAACTATGAAACAAAAAATATTCCCACACATGCTTCACCTGCTGAAATTAAATTAGCTTCTCAAAATGAAACAATAGTCGTTTTTGCTCTCTTTGACAATTAATCTCTGTTCGAGTAAATTAATTTCTTTCCCAAGACGCATCGGCCGTATCCAAAGTATCTACCGTTGTCCGAACATCAGGGTGGACTTGGTCTCGGCATCGTTGTAGCTGGAGGGAG
Source organism: Hoplostethus mediterraneus (assembly GCA_034670385.1). Taxonomy (NCBI): domain Eukaryota; kingdom Metazoa; phylum Chordata; class Actinopteri; order Trachichthyiformes; family Trachichthyidae; genus Hoplostethus; species Hoplostethus mediterraneus. The sequence goes on along the minus strand of JAXDDW010000001.1, from coordinate 15,731,451 downwards.
AGCAGCAGATAAACATGGTGGTACGGCAGTTCCCACCCAGAGAGTCCTGCAGGATGCGGGTCATTTTGCTGTCGCGGTACGGCACATGGGTTTTCTACAGGAGAGAGAGGGAGGGAAGGAAGGAAGGACAGAGAGAAAGGGGAAGAGGAGGAGAAAGAGAGGATGAGGTCGAGGCAGAGGGAAAGAAAAAAGACAAAGAGGGAGGAAGTGGAGTGAAAGAAAAAAGACAGGCAGAGAGAGAGAGAAAATAAACAAAAGAGTAAAAGAAGTCCTTGAGGTGCGTTTGATTTGGCCTCGCTCGCCAATTTTGCGATCATTCATTAGGGGATTTTGTGCAACAACATTTCAACTCAACTCCTCTCCCCTTTGAATCCCCACAAACCCAGACACTGCTCTCACAAGTGAGCAGATTGAATGTGCCGCATCCAACTAATCTTGTAATTGGCAAAGTGTGGCCGGGACAGTTTTTGGACTTTGATGGACAAAACCTGTTAAGTTGGCAGAATGGAAAGACGGGCTGGCGTTGGAAATTATTGGGCAGGATGGATTTCATTACCGAGTCAACAGGAGGGGATCAACACAAGACAGGAATTTGTTGTGTGATGGTTTTTTTGTTAAATACTCTGGTAAATACAATAGATAGTCAGTTATCTCAGTATTTAACTAGAGCTCCCTGTCCCAGCTCTTACTCTATTGACTCTACTAGTGTCTTTACATTGACTTGTGTAGTAAACACAGAGAAAATGCCTCACCGTGCCCTCGGCCAAGGCAGAGATGACGTTGCCCAGAGCAGACAGAGACTTGTTGATGTTTTTCGCCTCGTCCAGCACGGCTCCCGCAGCACCCGTCTTGCTGACCTGGAATAGAGAGAGACAGAAAGGGAGGCAAAGACAGAGGGAAGTGAAATGTGAAATATGGAGATATGGAAATAAATAAATAATAACAATACAAACTTTACTTGTATAGCAGGTTTTTCAAAAACATAAAGGGATGACATAAAAAACAACAGATTACATAAAAAAAAAGTTAATAATAAATAAATAACAAAGAATTAAGAGTTATTACAGAATTTTAGTTTTAAGAAGAGAAATATATAAATTTATACTACAAATGTATGTTTATACATGCACTTATACAAAAACATATATGCTACAAAATATTATACCACAAAACACCCTTTGCACACCCTAATGCCAATATGAAGATATTTCTTATCTATGTAGTGCAGTAGATCACTAGAGCAGTAGATCATCATCCCCACAGTCCCATCCCAGTTAGTGAGCCACTGGTATATAGAAAACCCTGGTTCAGTCTATGGTCAGAGCATCTCCTATACCTTCTCACTGCCAGCCAGATCCACCAGGTAGAGTTTTCCACACAGCTTCTGCTCCGTCTCCACATGCTCCTGCTTGATGTTGATCAGGAAGATGCTGTGGCTACGTGAACTGTGCTCGTTCATGTCTGCACAAAGACAGAGAGATAGGACAGTCAGGGGCAGCAAAACGAAGAGGTTTTTGGATTGGACTTGGGCCTACGAGGGGAATGAGGAGAGATTGGGTTGATCATGTGATTGAAAATATTAGAAAATATGAGATATGGCTGGAGTTTTAAACAAATGAGATGATACACAGACCCCGTTTTTAAACCAACTTGCGGTTACATCCAAAGACATCATTCCTATAACTTGAATTTGAAGTTAATTTGTCATCCAGAACAAACCATTTTGGCAACAGCATGAGGTTATTTCAGGGAATAAACAGCACTATCTACATCTCTCTCTTCATTCGACCTCCTCAGACAGAAAGTTCAAGTTACTCTGCAGATGATATCTGAGGGCAGTTCAATACCTGCAGAGCATAGACTGTTAGCCTGCTATCGCAACACTGTTCTGCAGCACAGTGAGTCAGCAGGCAGACCGCTGACCTCATCTGGAACAGGAAACACGGACCATGGCGCTTGGCAATGCAAACCTTTCAACAAATTTGCTGGACTGCTGCTTAAAATGAGAAACTTTCAAGCCTATCCTGTATCGTTATCTTTACTTTTTGGTAGTGTTATGATAACAATACCATTATATAGCTTTGTACTACTTCTGCATTAATAGAGACTTTCTTTGGAGATTGTTAAAATATTGATTTTGTTTAAGAACAGGCTTCATGAATATAACTTTTATTATTGTAGTTATAAGTGTTAATGAATTTATTCATATCATTAATACTCTTAAAGGTCCCATATTACATGTGTATATATTATCAAGTTAATGTAGACATTGTTAAAGTATGATTTTGTTTGAGTCATTAAATTTAAAGTTATTGCATTTTTCAAAATCCATCCTTTTTTTTCAGGCAGTTTCAGACCAACTCCAGTAAACGCATGACAGCTGGACTTGGTCCTGATTGGCTGCCCTCACTAAAGACTTCCTGAAATCGGTCCAATCAGGCCAGTTTGCAGCATGTGGACTGGAAAGCCTCCACTCAGCGGGTTTACCTCAGTATTGTGAGGACTTAGTCTTCAAATTCATTCAATTTAAATAATTCAATTCAACTTGTAACCAAATTACATTTATTTGTAAAACATCATGAAGAACATTAGTATTATTATTATTATTATTATCCTGAGTATATTACGTCTGTGAGAGTCTTTACTCAGCTTACTTTCCCTATAGGCATCACTCTGACCTGTAATGCATCTCAGTGGCTCAATAGCTGCACGCTGAGACCATTAGTCTATCATTATCAGGAAACCAGAGCACATAGAGAACTGGGAATGTTAATATCATTACCACTGAGATGCAGCTCACTATTATGAATATTGCCATAACTTCAAGTTCATGTTATAAACTAACAGAAATAGATTAAGGTGACAAAATGGAAATGTATTTAACCAAATATATTACTGATGTGAGTAATCAAAATATACTGAAGTACTGTTATTGGTGCTGTAATGTGAGTAATGGTAGGCATCACCTTGACCTGTAACAGTAAAAGGGTGTAATTCAAATGCATCTTATTGGTTCAGAATTTGCACTGTTCAGACTTTTATTATCAATATAGAGATAAATGACGCACTTGGCTTTTGAGTCTTGTCTTTGTGCTAAACATTATGTTCTGTTTATGTACAATTGTGTCTGTGTTGTGCTGGAAGCTTTTTTTGTTCTACATTTTTCCAGTTTGTCTGTATGGTGGATGTACAGTATGTGTATGTGTAAATGTGAATTTTCCTTTTATCAGTTAATCATTACATGCCAGCAGTTCTCAAACTATTTAGTCCTGAAAAATGATTTGACAAAAGCCAACATTGCAAGGAATGTCAAAACATTCACTGCTCAGAAAAAAAGGCAAAATCAAATTACTGGTTTCTTTGGAAATGTCACAGAAAGTCCGAGCTGCAGGAAGGGGCCACTGTCATAAGCTTGTTGAGTTTTAATTCAGCGGCTGCAATATTTTTGTTGAACACTGACTCCCAAGCCACGACAAAGCTGAGTCATCAGTAGACTCACTGATGCCATCCATGACATAGATGAATACTAGGAATGCAGTCAGATATTGGCTCGCTGCTCCGATGGCGTGCTGTACTCTGAGGAGTTTCACTTCTAAATGAGATCTCTGCCTTATGAAAAATGTTTTATTACTAACATGAAAATAAATGAAAACAATCCCACTGACCTGTTCTTACATTTGTATGAATGCAATCATTTGAAACTTTGAGATATTGGTCATCAGGTAATGGAGTGAAGTCATTTCCTTATTTCCACCATTAGTCAAATATCATTGCTGGACCACAGAAGAATGAGTCAGCACTGAGCTAAAACCGTTGGGACTGCAAATGTCCAGAGAAGATGCTAGAATTACAGCTTCGATCTCTTCTATTTCTGCTGTTTTTGAGGTTTTATGTATTTATATAACATAAATTAACTGCTAGCATCGCCTACTCTATTGTTGCCATTTAACTGACTACTATATTGACTGACATTAGCTTGATTATGTTTGTTCTTTATTTAGATCATGGCTTCAGGCAGAGATGTTGCTCTGTTTTTTTTTCCAAATCCACAGCGGATTAAACGTAAACTGACCTCCATTTGATGAACTCTTGCTTCATTTATCAGATTGCATGATGCTTGAAAAGTATAGTGCACTGTAACACGAAGATTACATAATTCATGAATTCAGCTGTTACGCATCATTAAGTACTTCGGCAACAACAGAGAAAATTGTGGTGCTGGATCCAGTTCTCTGATGTGGAAGTAGAGCGGGATAAATAACAGGTTTTTATTGTGTCAGTCACTGTGATATCGATCTGGATATTCAGCTTTTCAGTTACAATACTCGAGGATAGAGAGAGACTTACTGGTCACAGCGACATGGCGGTTGGATTTGCCCTTCGTCGATTACATCCATAACCTCATCGGGGCTGGACACAAAACGTTCAGTACATCCCTATACGTCATTGGAGGAGAGGAGAGGAGAGGAGAGGAGAGGAGAGGAGAGGAGAAAAAAAATGAAGACACGAGACTTGACATCATGGATCAGATATAGTCTACAGCAAGATTTGTCCAGTATAGAGAGCTCCAGTATATGAAGCATGAAGTATATTTTCACAAACCTTGACATATGGAACCTTATTCTTATCCTCGTGGACAGACAGGTTGGTCTTAGTCACTGGAAAACAGAGAGAGATAAGTAGTAGTTATCAGTTATTGCTGATTGCGGATTCATAGGACGTTATGTAGTTTGACACAAAGAGTGCTTAAATACTAACCATCCAGAAGATCACGGATTTTATCCATATAGATTTCAAAGTAGGAAACCTGTTGAAGAAGAACGATTCATATTGAACTGATCAACTGTATAATGTTGTGAAACATTCAACAGCATACAAGTCAAATCAACAGAACAGGACAGAACAGAGCAAAAATAAAAGTGTTTTAATAAAATAAAATTAAAAATTAAATTAAATTAAATTTAAATTAAATTAAATTAAATTAAATTAAATTAAATTAAATTAAATTAAATTAATAGAGGAAATTAGAATTAAAGAAACCAAAAATACTACAAACACCATGCACTGACTCAATGCAAACAAACACAATGTTATGCAATACAGCATAACACAACACCCAGATCATCCTATGCATCATCTAAGGTAACACAGCAGACACCTTGATGTGGAATTCAAGGTTCTCGTCCATGGCGAAGATGTGGTTGAAGATGTCCTCAGCAATACGAGGAATGATCCCCATCTGGTGAGGGTCATGCAGCTTGCCCTGAAACAAAATCACATACGTAACTCACCCTAAACGTAAGATGGTCAGATCTAGAGACAGAAATTAATGCGGGCTTGGGGATGATCTCATGATGATCATTGTTGTCAAATGTTCACACGTGAATGCAACTACTGTCCCCTGTGGGCCACTGTAGGTGATTTGTGGGAGCCTAAGACCGGGGGATTCTTTACACTAACTAATTAAAACACCCAATATCGTAAAAAAACAAAACAAAAGGGGGTGTAAGATGGACTGGTCGGGGTCAGAAAGGGTTGTACGGTTATTGCATTCATTTAATTTAGCTGAGTCAAACGTTTGTTGTTGCGTTTACAGCTGTAAAGATTTGAAGCAGCTAAAATTTTCTCTGAACTCCATACCTCCATGGTGTGGGTCTTCCCGGAGGCAGGTTTGTCCATATGCGAAGATAGTGCCATTGTATCCACCCAGCACATCTATAGGAAAAGGGCACAAGAAATTACACAACAGTACGTATCAGCCGCATTCATAGGGAGGGATGTAATGTAATCACATAGATGGTGACTGGAAACAAGATGACCTCAAAGGGGTAACATTATATACTGAGATCTGAAATATAAACCACTGAGTTTTTAACCTTTATTCATCCAGGGAAGGTTTTGCAGAGCATGCTTGCTCTTTATCAGCGCTGCCATGCTGAACAGTCATAGTTACACACATTTACACACAAATACACTTCTACATGTTGTTCATCGTGCATACCCTTGACAATCTGCTTGGCACACGTGTTGTACACCTGCTCCTGGGTGGTGTTGGTCGGGAACACTCGATCAAACACATACGACCTCCCCTGTCAAAGAACAGATACAACAGCATATAATCAGATGGAGCGGCTCAATGGATATTTATTTCTAAATTGTGATCTAACTGTTCACTTCAAACTGAGAGTTTAAAGTGACCCAAACCCAAACCAAGGTACACAAGGTTGTTGTTTTTTTTGTGTATAAGCAGACAAAAAGGACAGGGCAAGTAAGCAATGCAATAACAAGAAGGACAATCAATAAAATAATATCCGACATCTTTGAGGATATAATTAGAAGGATATTCTAACACATCATCTCCTTTTATACATTTCTATGAAGAAACAGGACAGAAAAACCACATGACGGTTTGTTCTTGAATGCCACCCATCCACCAGCCAGCCTATTCCTTAATCCCTTTTTCCAACACCTAGTCATCAATCTAAGCTTTGGGAAATGATGTCAGCCCTGTAAGGACATCAGACTGAGGTATATGATGCTTGGCGAAGAGCTGCACCGACTGACTGACTCATCCTCCATCTGCACGTGCCAGGCCATGAAAAGGCAAAGCATAGGAATGTACACTTTCAAAATAGGTGTCATTTGTCATCTAGTTTGGGGAGACACACACATATATTATGTTCCAATAACATACTGACACAAAGTATGCTGTTATTTACTTATATTGAAAATATGCTGAAATTTAAGTATGTATTACTGCATCACAACATTTTTGTACATGGTTTTGTACATGGTAACAGTGGATGGCCTGGACAGCTCAGTAGGTAGAGCATGAGACTCTCAGGGTCGTGGGTTCAATCCCCACATAGTGTCAAGTACCTTTGTAAGTGGCTTTGGATAAAAGCATCTGCTAAATGACAAAGCTTCTTTTCCTAGCTCCGCCACAGCAGATCAAACCACCTAACTCCCTCACCAACGAACAAAAGAAGATGATATCAGCACTGAGCTTTTGAGAAAGCCAACTCTGCAGTGCTGCTAAAGTCTAGCTATGCCAGAGCCATATTTCATCCACTGTGTTACACAGGACCTGACAGTGTAAGATAGAGGGCGCATACGTAGGTGGTTAAAAGACGCTCTTTATCCATTACTGGTATTGCATCCAATATGAGAACAGAGTGAAAGATAAGACAATGAAGGCCTATAATTTATGACCCTGCATCCTGGATGGTGCCATTAGCTACTTTTCCTCAATACTGTCCAGTGGGGCTTTCAAAATAAAGGGTTTTATTTCATGATGCTATCTAGCTTTTCCCGGGGGAAAAAATAAAGATGATTCTGTCTTTTATGTTGTTGGTCATTTTGTAGAAGGGTAAACATCTTATTTTGGGATGGGTTTGACACAAAATCAAAAGTACAGCTTGCTCATTTAAAATTCTATCCAACTTAAAAAAAAATAATGTCTACAACAAATGCAAAACGAGCATATTGTTAGCTTAGAATGAAAAAACAGAAAACAGGCTCTTTCAACCTTGAGTGTCACCGTCCCGTTTGAGACAGAGACCTGAATGCAACACAACAATGAGTGCTGCCAGATTGTGAGCCGTATTAAATGTCATTAACAAATTGACTCATTGATGGACCGCCCCCATGACAGGGTAATTTCCTGGAGAGAGAGACATTCAGCCCTGTAAAGGGGGGGAGTGGAGGAGGCAGAGGGAGAGACACACACAGAGAGAGAGAGAGAGAGAAAGAGAGAGAAAGAGAGAGATGAAAACAGAGAGGCAGAGAAATGGAAATAGAGATGAAGTGAAAGAGATACAGAGACAGATGCTGATGCAGAGAGGCAGAAAATGGAGAGAAAGTGAGACAGAAAGAAAGAGAGAGAGAGGAGTGAAAGCAGGTCAGCCAGTGATGCATGGGGTTGCTGGATGGTTATTGATCCTGTAGGCAATTACAGAGATCAGTTTCTGACTCTACTGTAAAGCGTCATGTTGAAAGTAGGAAGAGAAGGTCAGGACGAGATGCTTCCATTATCATTGAGCAACGTCTCGCCATAACTCATCGTTCTACACACTATTCTCCAGTCAGAGGAGAACCCATGAAACCTGTGCCCTCTCCTCAGAGTCCACCTCTATTCTATTATTTTTTTTAATTTATTTAACCTTCCTTGGATGAATACTTCTCTTTAAGGTTATCTCGTTGTCCAAGAGAGACTTGGCCAGGAACAAAGCATACACCAGTGTAACCAAAATGACATATAAATATACCTGAGCACTCAAATTGTAGCTTTTTCAGTATGAGACTAATATAATGAAATTTGTTTACTGGCATACAGCATTTAATTTTCCCTGACTTACATTGCAGGTATTTGTAAAGACTTTGGCAAACAAGGTTCAAATCAATTCAATTCTCTTGATTTCAAATATAAATGGGAACTACAGTTTGCAGTCCTCAGTAACTTCATTATCCATCAGTACATGACAAATCTATCTTCAAATCTATCTCTAGTTATTCAATTTTGACAAAATTCCACTTTAATAATTGATTGAATTGAAAGTGAATTGAATCCCACACTGTTCATGGCATAACACAGCCACAGCTTTGTGTACTTTTTCTCTATCTTTACAACATCTACACTCTATCTCATAACACCGACCATTCACAAAGACAGAATAATGTGTGCGTTGTGTGACATTCGATTATCCATCAAGGGAAATCTCAGACTATATCATTACTCCTCTTAAAGGCACCTTCAGCTAAATGAGGTTGTAATGGGACGTGCAGCATCAACAGGTTTGGTTACACCCTGTTTCCCAGTTCCCAGTCTCTCTGCCCATCCACTGGAGTCCCATATCTACTGCGATATCACCCCCAATGGTCCATTCCTGCAAATGTGACTAAACCGGTAACATCTGCTGTATCATAAATCCAGTGGAATCCTATATTGCTTACAAATGACAAGCTCAATTAGATCTGTTACGAAAATTCAAGCCAAGGCATCATTTGAGATTGACTACTAGACTAGACTAGACTAGACTAGACTAGATTGCAATAGAATAGAATAGGCTTGTCTCCTTCAGGGCAGCACAACCAGAACAAATGGCTGCATCAATATGAGCCTGGGAAATATTTTATTTTATTCTATCTCTAGAGGTTATATCAGGCTTGCATCTGTGGTATGAGTCAGGGTGAGTCATAAATGACCAGTACATACACAGAAACATACAGTAACCCATAGGTCAGGCTATGTTTCATTCAGAGACTACACGGGCCAGACCCCAGTCAGCTGATGCAAGGGCCCAATGTGCGCATTTCAACAAAAAACATTATGCATGGTGCTTTATCATGGCAGGCAAGGACAAATTCAGTTTAAGAAATATATTATACGATCACTGCACCGATTATTCGCGTTTTTTTTCTAGAAAGTCATTACCCAAACAGATGGGACTTGATAATTTATTGATGAGGGCCTGTATGAACAACAAAGCGCCCCTTACCCCGACAGCGACAGTGTCGTCTCCTTGGAATTTGGGGATGAACTGATCCCCACGTAAAATCTCCGATTGATTCAGAGGGCGAAAGCGACACAGCACTTTTATGTTGCACTCTGCAGGAACATCCGCCATGGCGCAGATTCAGTTAGGAAGGATGCTGGCTTGCTGGGGAAGGAAGCTGCTGGAGGATCAGACACTTGCAGGCCTATTCGACCGTGAAATAAGTGATGCGGGATGCGGGGATGCTGCTGGACTGGCCCTTGTTATTCCGACGATATTGGCATGCGAATACAACTGAGGTTAGATGGACGTTTTGTCCTGGCAGCTGAGAGCGACTATAGGATTTATGCGCAGCTGAACGATTCCTTGTCGCAGAGGCGGGCAGGCGAAATTAGACGTCAACTTTGATGTAAAATCGCAAATAGGATACCCTACATCATTGAAATAACCGATTCCGATATTGTTCGATTCCTTCTTGGATTTCCCCCGTTGCTCAGTCTTCGTTTATTTAATGCTGTCGCCCTTGTTTTTTTCCTTGGATGCGATGGTGTGGTCCGGCCGGCTGAAGGTGAGATGCTGCTGGAAGGGCAGTGAGGTATAGCTGCTGCTGGTCGGCCTGTTTGGTTGTCACTGCGCCCTCTTTCTGTCACTCAGAGAAGGGCGTGGTCTGCATCTCTCTTTAAAGTGGTACCCACCGCCTCAGCATCCACACAGGCAGAAGGCCGGATGTGGCAGCGTCACACCCCAAACAGAGAAATTAGGGGTCCACAATAGCTTCATTTCTGTCTCATGGTTGTCTGCAAGCTGATGCTCTAATCCAGACAATATGCCTGCTGATGCAGCATCCAGGTTCTGTGACTTAGTAGAGCCATACTTGATTATATATCTTGGAAGGAATAACCATCCATTCTGGGAAGGTATTGGAGATATTGATTAAAAGATGAGCTCGGGCCTCAACTTGAAGGCCCATTAGTGGCTGAAGGGGCAACAATGATGCAGCAGAATGATCTAAAAACACCGTAACGTTTTTGGAACATTCATCAGTCATCATGACTCGCAATACTGGTCTGTTTTACCACACTTAGCATTACAGCTGACAGACGATACTTTGTGCCAATATACAATATCTTTTAATTTGACCACCTTTCCAATCATAGGGTAACCTCTGAGATGCATTAGGCCTTTAAATGAAGATTTAATTATCAAAAATAGAATTGAACAATTAAATGAATAAAGATTTCTTTGCAGGTTTTACACTTTTATGAAGCTCAAGTCAGGGAGGGATCTCTATCATACCGGCTGTGAATGACAGAGTGGCCGATATTTAATGCCAAATCCCAATATCAGGCCAATATATCGGTATAACTTTAAAATAAGCCAGTTACAATCTAAAAATCAATGCAAAACTCATGTTTAACTTATGTCAATCATTGCAATATCTCAGACCATACATCTGAAACAATATCTTTAGTAAATCACTAAGTAAAACTGCAATTGCAAACTGCAGTAACAGATTATTCATTTTAGTGCCAGGGCAGACAGAAAACTACTACTTTAGCCAACAATTTTGACCAATATTGATTTTTTTACAATCCACTATCCACACAAACACATTCATATTTTCCAATGCGTCTGTGTCTGAGTTGAAGGCAATATAAGCCATCTTCACTGCATCAAGAAGTTGCTCATGTACACTTTAACTATAGAAATCAACACAAGAGGTACATTTTTCTGTAAATAGTTTAATATTAAATAAAAAAAGACTCCCATATAAAAAGAAAGCTACAGTCCACAATTTAATCGTCTTTTTTAAACATAAGTATTGAAAGCAAGGGGTAGAATGAGAAAAATACTTAATTACAATTCCCAGAAAAATTCACAATTCATTGTTTTCTCTCTTGTCTCTCTTTCTCTAACAATATAAAATCAAAATAAAACACATTAACTTTACATATGTACAAATCTCCAAGTGTAGAAATTGCATAATCTGCTTTCCTTTTCACTTTAATTTTATTTTAGTTTTGTTTTTAAATACAGCTAGAGATGCCAGTACTCTTAGGGCGGGGCAGTGTGTGGAGGAGAGCTCAAAACAGTGATATGAGGAGACAGAGAGAAAAGGATTACTCCAAGTCCACAGTAATACATTGACTCAACAGACCCACAGACATCTTCTCTCTCAGCATACAGGTTTTTCAAGCCATTCATTCCACCAATGAAAGGACGTAACTGTCTATAACCGAACAGCGTTTCTTAGGGTTCCTGCACTGGTTTCATTTCAAAATCTGCAACTTTTTCCCCAGTCTGTAATTTCCTGATTTGGGTTTGAAGATTTGGGTCGGTGTTCAATACACTGACAGTGGCTAGGCAGTATGATTATCAAATAAGCTCTATCACGCTATAGCTAAAGATTATTTTTTTCACAGCAACAAATAACACAGTATGTGAAATGGTAGTGGGTCACCAAAGTGTAATCATGCATATTGGAGCCTTTCCATACTATTCCAGATTTGTTGTGGAACTCAAAACCTTTCAGGACCTGAACATTATTAAATTAATGTTCTATATTTTCCAGATCTGCCTGGAAGCTGTGGCTTTTGCTGACAAAACATGATTCAGAGAGTTCCTACGATTGGATTTCATTATTATGTTTTCTCAGTTCATATATCTATGAGAGGAAAGTCTCCCTAAGAGACTGCTACAGGCCTGAGATCCATAATCATCCACTGATTTCAGTAACAGGTGTAATAACCACAAGGGGGAAATTAACAGACACGATGTGGGAAACCATAATAACTAATTTTCTTGAAGTGTGAGCAGCGGGTGATGTCCTAAGGGCTGCAGGAACTGAAGAAACCTGCTCTGTTCGCTGGAGGTTCGCTCTCAAAATTCTTTCCTTAGCTTGTCCCAAACAAAGGTTACTTCAAAATGAGAACAACTGAAGGTTGTTTCCCTCTTCCATTCTCTTCCAGCACCTTTTGAAAACCCAAGGAAAGCCTTTTGGAATACAACCATTGTGTGTCTCTGTAAAGAGGCCTCTATACCTTTAAACCATGATCGAATAGTGAAGGGGCTCAGCAATAGCACTGTTGTCCAACACACTCTCAAACATACACAGAACACATAAAAAGGACACACACAAACACACTTTCAACAGAGAGCAACCATAGCATCATTCAAGTAGATGGGCTTTATCCTGACTCACAGTAAACACACTGATGAGAAGAAACAGTACGTTTGTCATTTTTTGTGTTTCCATTGACATAATTCTAACACCAACCATCTGACCACAAAGTCAAGCAACCATTATTTTGTGAACTAGACCTAAGAGAAGACCTAAGTGAAAAAGCATCTGTGGAATTTCTCTCATTTTTTTTAGTTTTTAAACGTATTTTTCAAACTAGATCTCTCCTATGTTTTTTTCGTAGTGGTTGCCATAACAACAGTTGACATGACAACGGTATAATATTAGTGCAGTTGAAATGAAGAAAGAAACAAAAAAAAAAAGATCTAGACAGTGGAGAGCAGTGGTGATGATGGAGGAGAGATAGTGTGGAGAAGAAGGGATTCTGGCCACCGTGATTGGTGAACAGCTTTGACTGACAGCTCCCTCCAACCAATCACTGCCTCTGAGACCTGGCACCTCGTCGCCTCCTGCCTCGGACTGACCTCTCGGGCTTCAACAGTGCTGTCTGGAGCAAGAGAGACAACAAGACCATTAGAGCAATATCAAACAAACGCCTGTAGGTTTACTCAGCCTTCCCTTTTCTCCTTCCTGGATCCCCAGTGCTGGAATGACCTTGCCACCCCAATCAGGACTGCAGAGTCACTCCCTGCTTTCCCGGCATAAACTGAAAACTCACCTCTTCAAGAAACACTTCACATGGCCCCCCTCCACAGAAAAGTAGTGCAGAGTGCAGGGTAAACTACAGGATAGCGCCCATTGAGCTATGTTGCTCAAGGACACTTCAACAGGGTGGAGACTTAAAACATGCCACTTTTGTGCTAGAAATTGAAATATTTTTAACTTCTACTAGCGCTTGGTTCTCTCTGTGTTGTTGGAAAGGAGCAGCAGCATAGCCACTGAAAACTAGAAAATCAAGCCAGTGCTTTAAAGCCACTGTTGGCTTCAACAAAGCTTAAGTTAATTGTTGAACCACATTAATGTGTTTTCAAAATAAAGTACATGTTTCTTTGCAGGACCAAAAGAAATGTGAAAACTCTTTTATTATAAAATGCTCGCTTGATTTTCCCTACCCTTAGAGTTGGAAAAATAAATGACAGCATTATAAATCGTAGCTCTAAGAAACCATATTTCCTCAGACTATAATCGTAAAAATCTAAATCTCATACAGTTGCATGCCTAAACTGCAGCAGCTCATATCACTGTTTAACACACCTTCAACCAGAGAGGGGGAACTAATCAGTGAAGTAAGTGCTGTAGTGTTTTGGGTCAGTAAACCACTGCTATAAAGACGGGTTCCTCGTGCACAGAGCCCAACTCGCATTGCTCAATGACACAATGACAATGAGTAAGTAAGCAACGACCTGTGATGCTGATATTTTCACCGACAGATCTGTGTGCCATGCAGGGGGTTGGATCTTACCGTAGGCTTTGTTTCCTCTAGGGCTGTAGCGTCCATGTCTCTGAAGTCTTCTAGCACATTCTGTAGCCTGACAGACAAAATACAACAGCCACGTCAATTATTTTATACAGTATGATATAGCCTAAAAAAACAGTTTGGGGTAGTTGCTTCGTACATGCTTTGTAAAATCTCCTCGTGTACCTGCTGCTTACATCTCACATTTAAATCCGAGAGATGAATGATGACAAGGCAACTTACGTTTGTTTCCTTTTCCGTCCTCTTCTGGCTCCCCCTGTTGGTCCTGCTTGATCCTGAGGGGGTAAAAAAAGGGGGGTTATTTTCTGCATTTACAAAAAAAACAACTTTGTACTTTATGTATTTATTGTGCAGAGAAACCACATTGTAAAATTACCAATTAAAGAAAACAATTGTGTCCCATCGTCCAACACCTCAATCCATTTCCAGCTATAAAATCACCACTGGTATGCTTTTTATGGTGGCATTTTCATTGACTAATGATGAGACAATGCATTTTACAACCACCTTGCTCCACCTTTGGCTATAAAAACAGTTAATAAACCACCTCCTGTATTTCTTGTGTTGCTTTCAGACCAGATGATGGGAAAATGCACTGGAGTGAGGCATTCCCCCACTGGGAATAATACAGATTGATATCATCACATTTGGTACCACTTGAATCTACTCAATAGAATTATTTTGTTTGTTTTGTAATATATTGTAGGCACTCTTGGCTTGTATAGTACTATGGTGTAACTAGAGTGCTTCACACATTCACAACCACTGTCTTTTACTGTTGGCTAATAGATGACTATTATGGGTTGCTGGGAATGAAGTCAAATAAAATTCAAAAAATCAGAATAAATAAATCATTGAGGCTAGTTTGAAATAAAAAGGCACATTTTTTTTTGGTAGTATTAAAATATGTCATTACAACTAATTTCACAGGCAATATGAGGAAATCCTTCACATAGCATCTTTAAAAAGGACAAATCCACCCTTGGAGATTCTTACACTTTGTCATCAATCTGAGATGTTCAATGTGTTCCAGGAGTTATTTTGTGATATGATGAAGTGTTGTCATTTACTTTTTTTGGTGTATCCACTTCCCTCAAATCAACTCATCTTCAGTTAGTTATTTCCTACATTTCCTAGAATGAACTTTTGACAAGAATGGATGTGAGTGAATACTGGGACGGGTCTATGTGGCCAAGCCCCTTACTCAAAACGCATGTCTTGTGGCTCTCTTCCTCATCTGTTCCTCATCATCCCAGTATGACTGTTGAACGTTGGTGCAAAATGAAAAATGTTCCATTGTAGTGCTAGAAATATCTTGATGTGACATTGTCTGCATTTAAAGAGTTATCCATGGGAATAAATGGGACCCAGGAATGCATCACCAAGCATTTCAGGGTGGATTTTTTTCCTTGAACAGAACCAATAAAATCTGCAAGACCCAGACACTCACCCTTCCCTGTTCAGTGTGCAGTAGCATCCCAGCAGTCTCCTCCTTGGGCCTCCCACTGCATCCATCCCTGGGACTGAGGTACCCCCCCGCCTGGGGTAGATCCCCCTGCCTCTCTACCCCGGCCTCCACATAGGGGCACACAGCTGTGGCGGGTCCAGCACAGTCCGTTTTTGCCTCCTCTAGGTATATGGGTGGCAGAGGGGGCTCTGAGTGGGTGTGTCCATCTACCATGACCGGTTTCCTTTGTGAGGGCGATGAAGACCCGTCCTCGGTGGGTTTGGGGGTGCCCTGGGCTGGGGAGTGGGCTGCTGCTTCCAGGTTGAGTCGAGATAAGTCAGGGTTGCGAAGGGAGCAGGCCCGACGTGGGCTGAGTGAGACCGGGGCACTTGCCTGGGGGAGAGTGGGGACAGGTGTGGACGGGGCAGGGTGATCCCCTGGGAAAGAAACTGGGGGTAAGGCACAGAAGGGTGAGGTGGGGTCCGTCGGCCCCGACTGGGCCCCGTCTTCCTGCTCTTTAGCGCTGACTTGGAGGAAGGAGGTATAAATCGTGTCCATGAAAGAGGTGTAAGGATCTATAACTCCCCCACTGCTAACAGGCCCACCCTCGGATCCTCGTTGTGGGGGTGGGGCTGGGTTTGGGGCAGGGGCGGGGACAGGGCTGCGGACCACCTCTGGAGCTAGCTGATTGGCTGAAAGGTCTTCCTGTTGGGCAGGGCTATGAGTTTCTTGCATCGGGATTGGCTTGTCTCCCTCTGACGGTGGCGCAATGTTCAGCTGGATAAGGAAAATGTGAAGCAACCATTGACAGTTAAAGATTACAAAACAGATGTTAAGGAACAATGAAAACCAGTCTGCTTCAAACCATTGTTAATAATACTTGCAAAAGACTTTTTCTAAAAAAAAGAAACAATTTCCAAATACAGTTTGGGACAGCTACCTGTATGTTGTTGAGCAAGTTGATGGCTCCATCAGGACCCTGGAGAAGAGGCATGCCCAAAGCGGAGGCCTGAACTGAGGGCAGGAGAAGTGAGCCGGCCCCTAGCCCCACCATGTTATGGAGGCTTGCGAGGCCAGAGAGATCTCCTACAAAAGACACATTTCATAGACATAAATGAAATGATGGCTTACCGTGACAGTATGCTTGTAACGACAATAATAAAATCAATAATACAATGATAATAAAAAAAAATAAGGCCTGCTCTCCAATTTTGCAAGCAGAACCATTATAAATAGGAAATAAAACTCATATTCATTCATTTTCCAATTCATTATCTATATTGTATGCGAGTCCACAGTAAAAACAAAGTCTTTACCACATTTTTCTAAACATTATACCTTTATTAACATTAACAGTAACATTTATGGCTAATGATCATTACTGATATCCGTTGAATTGGGACTTTATGTGACTTGGTCTCCATCTGAAGTGGATGGGCACCGACTCACCTAATACAGCAGGGTTGAGCAAGGTGGGGAGCAACTGTTGGAGGATGGGGTTGTCCTTGGCTTGGAGATGAAGGGGGATCAAGGTGTCGACACCAGGGTCGGTGGTCACCTGGAGAGGAGAATTGCAAAAGACACAGAGAGAAACACAGAGAAACAAAGTACAACAGAGTGAGGCAGAGGAACAGAGCAACAAGAGAGACAAACCAAAGTGCAAAGTGGAAGCGAGTCAGAATGACTGGACCTGAGATACAAATTCACACAATTCTTTGCATGCATCCAACAAACATGTATGCATTCAGTCAGATACTTTCAGACAGACAGGCTGTAACCAACCCATAACAGATCACGTGATGTAAGAGGTGGGCCTCAGTTAAAAATAGTGTTTAACTGGGTTTAGGAAAAGGGTTGATGTTTTTTTAAGGAAACTAAGCAATTAAAGGAAGGGGAAAAACAATGGAGCAGTTTAGGAAATGAGTTGATAGGTTTTTCTAACAAAACTAAGAGGAACTCAGAGGAAAGAGCTATAGGAGATAGGGGAGCCTACCTGAGGTTGGGTATGTTGGGTTTGTTGAGCTAGCTGGGTGGGGGGAGGTGGGTGTAGCTCAGCGGAGCCCAGGGCAGCAGTTAGCAGGGCAGGGCTGAGGGGCAGGAAGGCTGTGTGGGGATGAGGAATATGGGCAGAGAGGAGCAGAGACTGAAGGGCTTGGAGAGAGCCCTCAGCGGGTGGAGGAGGAGGGAGAAGGCCCTGAAGGACCTCCAAGAGCCCAGGGCCAGGGAGGGTTGATGGATCCAGGAGACCGGAGGTCTTATCCAGAGGCAGGCCCTCTAATGTCGCTGGGATCTGCTGTGGCTGCTGGAGAGGGACCTCCAAGCTAACCTGGCTCAACTGACCCAGCCCAGATAGAGGTAACATATGGGCCTGCTGTTGTCCCAAAAGCAAGGAGGCCATGAGCAGAGCCTGGAGGCCAGGTTTTTCTGCTAGCCCCAGATCGGCTTCCTGTCCTGGGTTAGGGGTTGAGGACGTAGGCGGTGGTAGCGGGTTTAGCAGGCCCAGAAGGTTCAGAGGCAGCTCCCCTTGTGTGCCAATCAAAGAGGGCAACAAGGGAAACAGCTGGTTGGTGTTTATCTGTTGTTGTTTCTGATGTTGATCCTGGTTTTGCTGCTGTGTCTCTTGCTGCTGCATTAGTAATTGCTGCTGCTGTTCCGATTGCTGTTGCTCTGCAACATTCTGTGGAGCTTGTGATGAAGGAGGGGCAGGGGGCATCTGTCCCTGTTGCCCCCCTAACCACAGCCCCCCTAGCGGCAATGAAGCCAGGACTGTAGGGTCCAAGAGGGAGGGTAGACCTCCTGTGGTTGACAACAGCTGGAGCAGCTGCTCTTGGTTCATAAATGGGAAGGCCTCTGCCAGAGGTAAGGGAGCAGAGGTGTCCCCCACAGTGGAGGGGGCAGTGGGACTGGCGTTGTCCCCCAGAGGAGAGGGGTTGGTGGGGCTGGGGCTGTTGGCCTCTGGAGGTTTGGTCACTGTGGAGACTTGATGGTCAGCACCCACAGGCTCTTCTGGCCCTGCTAAAGGAGAGATTCATGAATAACATTAAACACTGTATAGATGAATCAATCAGTGAATCAGTTAAATACCAGAGACATTCAATCTTAAATAAATTAATCTATGCCAAAGTCACAGGAACCGCATTCAAAATATTGGGCAACATTTTTTAAGATTGAAAATGTAGCTCTCCAAAATTGACAAGCCAATGTCATCCTCACCTGTAGTGTGATTTCCCATTGTAGACATCACAGCGTCAGTGGTACGTTCCGAGGAGCTCCCCTCCCCTTGGGGCACAGTGGAGGATGCCGCAAGGAGGGCCAGAACATGGTTGCTAAGATCGAGAGGCTTTGGGGACGTGGATATTGCTATAGCAACGCTGCCTTGAGAATGACTCAGGTCTTCCGTTGTTGACATACTACTGCCAATCTCCGTTGCCCGCAAGCGTGCCTGGGAAACAGAGTCTATTGTAGGAATGCGATTCTCAGTTGGTTGGTGCTTGTCTGAGGGAGATGGAGAAGTAGGATGAGGGTGGATACTATTGTGGTGTGCCCAATGGGAGTTGGGTAGCACCACAGAAGAGGGGGAAAGTCTCTGTAAAGGGCTTGATTTAGTAGACTGAGGCTGTGATGGAGACTGCACTGATCTGGAGGAGTGGGGAGGAGGAGAGAGAGGCTGCGGCGTCAAGGGTAGAGTAGTGTTACTGGTTCGACATGGAGACTGAGTCTGGAGGGGCCTGATGTTGGAATGGGGAGTGGGAGAAGAGGGCGACAGTCTGGGGCTATGTTTGTTCATGCCTCCACCTCCGCCACCTCCTGCAGACATGGATCCCACTTGAACCGAAGCGGAGTTGGATGCTGAGGCTGTGGCCTGGGCGTTCTGCACACTGAGTAGGTGTAACAGAGCAGACAGGGGCTGGGTTGGAGGATCCAAGCCAAGAGGAGGCCCCGTGGCAGACGTCAGGCCTGTAGTGAAATCCAAGGCCTCCGTTTGTCTAGGAGGCCCAGCGAGGGGCATCTGTCGGGCAGCAGAGAGCCTGGGCATCTGCCCAGGGGTGGACGTGGTGGTGGTTTTCTAAGATGGCGGCGTTATGGTTCTGCGCAGCTGAGGTAGAGGAGGAGTGCGAGGAAGAGGGGAAGGAGGAGGAAGAGGCGGAAAGGTTGATGATGGTGGCAGAAATGGTGTCTCCCAGCGGGGTCTTCCTTGGTCCGTTAGCTAGCTGGTGGGTCTCTCTCAGCATGCTGAGAACCGTGGGAGACCGGCGCTGCCTCTTCCTGTGCGAGGCGTTGCGCTCTGCTGTGGGGGGGAGGTGGTGCGAGGAGGTGGCCAGGGACTGGGCCAGAGGGTGGGATGGAGGGAAGAGGAGGGAGGAGGCCGCTGCGAAAGAGGGATGGGGAGGAGGAGGCCTAGTAGTAGTGATGGAGGAGGGAGGATGGTTGTTGTGTAAAGTGCTGTTTGTTACCTTCGACGACTGCTGCTGTGTCTCTTTCAAGACCTCCAGAGGAGAGGCCAAGCTTAACGGGTTGCTGCCCAAATTTGAGCTCTGGCTCTGGGTCATCTGGCTAGCCAGCTGGGCCTTGGCTGCCGCAGAGAGGAGGCTACTAGCAGGGAAGGAGGCTGGGTGTGGCGGCCTGCCCTGTTGGCTGTGGTGGTTCAGAAACGGCCCCAGAGGTAAACCAGAGGGCCCTGCAGCGTTCAGCCCAAATCCCGGAGGTCCTGCATTGGGCGCCGAACCCATGGGAGCCTTTGAGGGCTTCAAGTTCCCGACTTTATCAAGAGCTAGGGAGAGGACGTGAGGGTTGCTGCTGCTTTGGTTGGTCAATAGGGAGGGGTTGGCAGGGAGAAGGAGGTGGTGGTTATTAGTGCTGCTGTTGCCTGAGTTCTTAAACTGCTCCAAGATGTCCTCCAGCTTGTATTTGGAGAAGTGGAGGCTACGGTTAGGGGAGCCACCAGGGAGAGGAGAGTGTGGGGAGGAAGAGGTGGATTTCCTCCTCTGGGGCAAGTTACTTCCCATCAGTCCTCCTCCTCCTCCTTCCGCTGCTGCTGCTCCTCCCTGCTCAGACAGGGAGGAGGAAGAGGCAGAGGGGTGGCGGGATCTCTGGTGAGGAGACACACAGTTCATGTTATTGAAAGAAGGAGAGAGGGAGGGAGACGGAGAGAGGGGAGAACCCCCTACAATGACACTGTGAGGATGATGAGGGTGGGTCTGAGCGCCTCTTCCTCCTCCCCCTCCTCCACCACCAAGGGTCATTGGAGAAGAGGGAGGAAGTGGGGAGAGGGGCCCTAACCGAGGAGAACCAGGAGTCTCTGGGGTTTTGGGTGTTGACCTTTGACCTTGACTGACGTTTTGAGGTGTGGGGGTACGGGGCGACCTCTGAGTGGCGCTGTAAGCTGGGAACTGGGAGGACGTGGTGGAGGAGGAGGAGGAGGAGGAGGCAGGGAGAGGAGGAGGATGGTGCAGCCTTCTCAAAGAATCTAGAGGATGGTGGGAATTGGCGCCCGTGTGTAGGAGAGGGGAGGAACCATTGTAAGGGTACATGAGTTGGGGGGAGGATTTGGGACTGGTGCAGGGGGCCGGATGGAGGTTGTTGTGGGGTCGAGTGGGGACTAGATGGGTTTTGGGTTGGTAAGTGCCACGGTCCTCTTCCTCCCGCTCCACAAGCATCCTCTTTGGATCGCGGCTGTCCACTACCACGCTGTTGACCTCTGGAAGCAGACATGAAAAATAAAAGCATAATACAACATTAACTTCCTTTTATCAAGTATATACTGTCCAAGAAAAGGACAGTCGTGTAGAAAGTGATGACGATGTGAGATACGACCAGTGCTTCCAGCGTATACCTGGATGATGAAGTGTGGTGAAAGGCAGCTGTGAGGCCTGCATACTGCGACAGAGTGCAGCCATCGCCACCACTTTCCTGCGGTGGTTACAGAGTTTGGTCATGTCCTGCTCTGCTTTGCCGAGCGGCTGGCCGTGCTGCTCCACTTTCACACCCACACCGAAGTTGAAAACCTGCCGGGGACCAGATAAGAAGGGGGGCATAGCGAGAATACAAAGAGAACACATTGTATCCTTTTTAATCAAATTCAAGACAGAGAATCGGCAAGGGCGTCAATTTACACTTGGTATTTCTCTAACAAACGATTCAATACTTAAGTCGCTACAGACACTTGTGCTTGTGTGCACACTCACATTATTACGTGGGAAAAAAAGTTACCCATGAGTATGTTAACATTCACACCAATACCCTGATTACTAGGGGTAATCGGCTTAAGGCAATATTTCAATTACAATGTTTACACGGTTCAAAGTGAGGTGATTTTGTTTCATAACCCGGTTTACGTGGAGTCATTTAATACTTGGTGATTACGACTATCATGACAACTTCAATAATTAGAGTACTGCATTAGTTATTAGCGTGCATGTAAGCATACTCCATGTTTCCACACACTAAGACATTTTAAACTTGTATGCTTGCTTTACCTTATGGATGACAAGTGGACACTCCAGGCCACATTTGCAGGTGCCATCAGTCAACAGATAGGTCTTGACCTCGTCCAGAGAGGATAGGACAGTGCCATTGGGACTGAGGGGAAAAGGCGTGGGCAAACATTAACAGCGAGTCCAACCCTACAAGATAAATCTCCTGTACATCTCTAAAAAGATACATAGTACAGTATGTAGTACTAGATTCAGTTTTTTTTGTATTTTTTGCCAAGATGCTCCATAAACCGTCATATTTTAAATTTTATATTGAGATTTTAGAAGCTCTTTTAAATTATGCCCTATATTAGCTTGTTTTATAGGATGCTTATTTTTTGGAATACATTTTTCTAGTAGTGGAAGCAACTTTCCTTAGAATTTTTTTTAATTTCCCTACAGGTATCAATGAAGTATTATCCCACTATTATTATTATTATCATCATCATCATCACCATCATCATCATCATGGAAATTGTATCAGCCTCTCAGAGCCCAGAGTTGAGGGCAACATATGTGCAGTGAGAATATTAAACAATCTTTAGAAAATAATACAGGCAAAGCATTCCACTATGCCTTCACCATCATACCGGGCTACTTTGACATCCCATAACAATTATGTCCTCTCTGACTTTTTTTGCTATTTGGCTGCTTGAAACAGTCCCGATCTTTCAACACACCTAAGCGGAGATACGTCGTCTCAGAAATGTCAACAAACGACTGATTGATGCTGTAAAGTCCCGTGGTGCCTTCTTGGTGAAGACATATATCGGCTAAAATTACTGTTTACCTCACCCTGACAAAGCACCCAGGTATAGAGGAGTGATGTCTCACAGTTTCTGACAGGCCTGACTTTGGCTCTTTAAGACCAGAGCATTGTGGTAACAAGGCACAAATATCACAACATGTGAGATTACAGTGGGTCTTTAATAGCATTAAATGTGTGGTCATGTGTGTATCGGGACTAAAACTATTTTCCAAACTTTTCTGTGAACTCCCATACTTGTATAGACCTGCAAATAATCAAGTTTATTCTACACACTTTTCCAGACTTTGTCCTTTTTTATTCATCAGTGGCATCATAGCGCCAAGAATACAAACAACAACACACATCATTCCTTGCTGAATGAAACAAACCTGATTTCTCCCTTACATAAACCAAAGTCATCTTTCCAGGAAGTGTATGCAACTACAAGGAAATACCTAAAAGCTAGTCACCCGTTCTGCCCTGTGCTAGCCACACAAGGCAGAGACAAATCTTCAAAGAAAATGTCTAAAAGCAAAAGCCAGGGAATCCAAGTCATCTTTCCCGGTAGTATCCACAAAGTTTGTTGGCAGATGCAGCACTTTTGACTCCCATTTCACCCGTGCAAATCCTGTTCACCAGCACGGACACACACACACACACACACACACACACACACACACCCATGTCCCACATTTTCAGCTATACAATGACTACACTGACATACAATTTTTGGCGTGCTATCCATGTAACTGAACCAACGTACCTGACATAGATCACCTGGCCGTCCTGCACTCTCCTCTGCCAGCCGATGGGGACATGTATTGCTGTGGTGTGGACACCATCCTTGTCCCCACTGACAGTCTCACTGCCTCCCATCATTTTGTAGCTGCTGCCTTCCAGCACCTTGGAAAAGAGGCCGTGAAGCGTAAATAAATCT
The DNA here is from genome assembly GCA_034670385.1 of Hoplostethus mediterraneus. Classification (NCBI taxonomy): domain Eukaryota; kingdom Metazoa; phylum Chordata; class Actinopteri; order Trachichthyiformes; family Trachichthyidae; genus Hoplostethus; species Hoplostethus mediterraneus. The sequence continues at coordinate 15,707,733 of JAXDDW010000001.1, read as the reverse complement.
ACACTCAAATCCAGTTAAGTCAAACTTATTTATGAAGCTACAGGTTTTATTCCATAAGGAAAAATGTTACTTGATGTTTATCGCTCAATATCTGAAAAAGCTAATTATATTGTCTAAAATGTTATCATTTTGTAAGGGTTCAAGATAGCTAATAACTTATATAATATTGACTTTTCCTTTCATGCCAGCATTCACTTTAACAGAGTATGTGTCCTATTTTTCAGGATATCTCAATTTGGAATAAAACTTTTTAAAACAACCAAGTTCTTTAGAGCTTTAAAGTAAAATATCATAAGGTGTAAAAATGACGAATAACAGAGAAATTAAAAATGTTACGACAAATGCAAGTGTAGTTTGGTGCGTGTGTGGGTGTAGTTTATTGTGCATCGTCAATAAAGAAAGAAAGAAAGAAAGACATGCACACATAAGTGAATGAATGAATGTTTCAGCAGTCAGTCTTGAGGACATCGATGTTCTAATTAAAGTAACGGCATGCCAAAATCTGTGAGCCACTTTTATCTGATTACATAACAGCAAACGTCAACATCAGCTGCACTGCTTGAACAATAGCAGGAATCAAATTGTAGGCTTAGTGCCATGCTCAAATTAGTTCAGGTAGAACAGAATCATCAGGATACATAGAACCACGGGTGCAAATTAGTTGTCTTACATCAATCCATTCCTGATGACTAAAGCTTTACTGAGGACCAGTACTGCATACCCGCATCGAGTGACAACATGCATACCACTGGACTTTCCTCATAGCTATGGTCCTGAGAATTCACTCTTCCAGAACTTGTTTTCTTACACTAATAGTTGGGACCTAAAAAGGGATGTACTCTACCCACTCTGTATCACTAGTGGGTGTGGCCACGACGAGAGAAAATATATTTTTCATGGATGTCTGGGTGAAAAAGACTAACCCTACCCTGAACCAAGGTAATACAAATCAATCCTGCATCAAATTTCTGCATACCTTGTCATCTTTGGGAAGCCAGGATCTGTTTTGGCTAGGGTATCCACTGTCCAACGTACATGCTGCTGGGTTAGAAGCACACACACTGCCAGAAACACCTGACTTGATGCCCTGCAAGGACTGTCCCCAACTATGAGGCTTATCCCCAACCCAGAAGACGACTCCTCCAAAAACTGTTCAGTTCATATCAGAACAGGGGCTGACAGGGGAAAAAGCTGTGGAGAGAGATGGAGATAGGTTGGCACTGGCAACTCGTGAAAATGACTCTTAAAATGAACCATTTCCTGCAAAGAATCTGATTAAAACTTACTTTAAATGATTACATTAGCTACAGTGCTCTCACAGAAGGAATACAACTTCAGAACAAGCTGTGGTTACTTTGAAGTGGGAGGGTGTGTTTAGATAGGCCTGTGGTTCATCGGATTCAGCTAATGTTTAGTTACAATGCAAGCCAACAGCCCGTTTTACAATTAGGTAACAAGCTAATAAGCTGGCAGTAGCAAACAGGAATATGATCTTACTGCGATTCGGAGTTGAGCTAAAAGCGACATCATTGCAGTTTATGGCCAGAGACAGTGCGAAAAAATCGAAGCATAGACTTAGTAAAGGGCAGGCTAACAGCTAACGTTAGCTAACAGCTAAGCTAGCAGGCTACTCTACTTTGTGCAATGTTGTCGTGACAGCTGTCAGGCGCACAAAACACTAATGCAACTCTTACATATTACGATATAAAGAAACCAGCCGTGCATAATATTTAATCGCAAATTTCTCTAATGATTCGATTACTAGGCTGCACTTTCGCTAACTCATGTTAGCAGAATCTAATAACCATTCTCTGCGTCAAGCTCTGTTTGCGAAGTTTTGGAGTCTTCGCTTTTCTGGCTCGCGGGAGAATCAAGAGTTAGCTGGCTAGCTAACCGACTAGCTTGAGAATGTTTTGAATACGAATGTTGCCTATATATCATTATCAAACGAATTATGCAATCATTCGAATCAGGTATTTCTGCCACCAATCAACTGTCCGTGTCTATGCAGCGTCTGCCCGTCCGATTTAAAAACAAAGGGCAATAACGCTTCATTTTACTGCGCCTCTGATCTCAGGCTAATGTTAGCAAGATAGCTAGGCTAAAGAGCTAGCATTGACTGAAATTTACTTGATTCTGGAGTGTCCCAACAAGACTCAAGGATGTCCCGCTCCCGTTGCAAATTATCCAACCGTTGCTTTGGTCTATATTCTACTAATCCGTCGTGCTTTCAGATGTATATCCAACTACCATAACGATCCATTAATCCCAAATTCACAGTTGCCCACTGTTTTTTTTTTTCTTGCAGATTCCGTGCAAAAAAATAATGGAGTTTTCTGTTGGGCATGCGCAATGACTGTGGCGAGAGTATTGTACCCGACATGCAACGGGACCTTTGTAGTGTTCCAGACATCAGTGTCGAGCTCCTTGATAAAGGACATGATAATGAAAGAATAATAATAGGCCTGGGACAGATGTCTTTTTATAATAGTGTATAATGGATTCGTGTGATCCAAATGGCACCTGTCAGCAGTGTGTGTTTGACCAGATAAGAACTCAAGTGTTTACAATGCATTTTTGGCAATATATGGAAATAAAATGTGTAAGACATTATATATTTATATATCTTGTGTACTAAAATATATCTATACAGATCACATTCCATTCTGGTCTACTTCCTTTTCAGTCATTATTTTGCCCAAATAACCTCACATAATATAAAATAATGGTTAGTTAATGTGAATGAGTCTTTTAAGTCTTTTAAGTGTCTATTGTGTCTATTTATCTGTAGCTATTCAAATACTCTTTCAAATACTCCAAGGAAATGACCCAGATAGTCTCCTGTAGTGCACAATACAATATTGCATGCAGGCACACCTTCATGCATGCACACACGCACGCACATGCACACACGTACACATTTATTTTAAACCACCATTGACACTGAGGGGAATTCTGGGATAAAAATGTTCAGTAGGCAGGTGACATTGCATGCGCGTGTTCTTATGTGTGTGTGTGTGTGTGTGTGTGTGTGTGTTTGTGTGTTAGAATTGGTTTCTATTTGTGTGAGAGGTCTGCAGGACATTAAGGGGCAAGGACAGAGATTAGTGTGCATGTCTACGTCTGTGTGTGTGTGTGTTTGTGTGTGTGTGTGTGTGTGTGTGTGTGTTTCTGTTGTGTGTTTATAAGTGTGACAAGGGGAAAGAAGTGTGTGTGTGTGTGTGTGTGTGTGTGAGCGTAATAAGAGAGAGGGAGAAAAAGTATCTGATTTCCCCTCGTCATCGGTGCTCAGTCTGAGGTCCCCAGCTGTCTCAAACAGTCACTTTGACGCCTGGGTGCCCAGCCACACACACACACACACACACACACACATGCACGCACACACAATCACAGACAAACACACACATACACACACACACAAACTCAGAGTCTGAAAAACCCTTTGGAAATCACTTAGAGGGAATACAGAGGGAATAAAGAGAAGGACCCCCGACTCGGAGGCTGTTGAAGTAGAAGCCTAAAGGCCTCAAGCAAGGAGGCGGGTTGGTTGGTTGGCTTCTCAAAGCACTCCAGCCATTGCCAACAGGTGAAGAACTCAGAGGGGTTCACCAACACACCGGACTTGTTTCTGGCCACTAGTTTCTCTACTGAGCTGTGTGAACTTCGACAACAGGTATGTTTCAGTATAAATTCATGGTTATGGCAATTTTTCTCCAGAATGTTTGGACGACAAGAGGAATGACAACGTCAGTCAACTTATTTCAGGTATTTCAGGCCTTTACATGCTCTAGAATACTAGTTTGATAATCACCTTATTGAGAGTATTTGAGGCCTGTGCTAACTCACAGAGGACTGATAATATCATATTTTCCAGAATTTCTGTCTCTTCCCCTTACTGGCAGGGGCACCCAAATTTAGCTGTGATGAGATTGGATTTCACTACCCCAGAATAGTTTAGTTGAGTGGACAAGTGCACTCATGTATATGTGTGTGCGTGCAAGTGCAAGTGCATAAATAAATAGGTGACTTTATTTGTGCACAAGCGTATATATATGTGTGCACATAAGTCACAAGAAGGCACCCGAGATTCTGTGCATCTGTTGTGTCCAAGTGTGTGTGTATGTCTATGTGAGTGTGCCTTGTTTTTGGTAAGTTAGTTTCCACAGAACTCATAGAAGTCATTCTAACGTGTAACAATAAGCTTGGTCAATATTTCTGTATAGACATTAAGTGATGTTAAAATGCTGAGCCAAAACCTATTTAATCAATGTGAAAATCATTGGCAAATAAAGATTCATATTTCATGTTTTCTCTGAACAGTTGAGAAGGGAAAAGTCACACCTTAAAAATGACATTTCAATAGACTAGACTATTGTTTGAAATTGAATAGACATTTCTGTCAGTGAAAGGTAATTTGTGTGGTACAGAAGTGTAGTGCTTCAGGGCAGTTGATGCAATCCAACATTTGTTGAACTAACGAAGCACCAAAACTACATTTTCCATACTGTGGAGCTCCAAGAAAGCCTCAGATGAAATAGACACGGGGGCAGCCTAATTGCTGCAAATCTTGTCAAAATCTATCAATGTGCCATCACACTTGTGAACACATATGAACATCCTGCAAGAGATGATAATGATTTTGTTTGTCTAGGTGGGACAGCGTTAAGATTGTCCACGCCACACCATGGACCAGTGAGTACAGGCTCATGTTGCTGAAATCAATACATTATCCATTTAAGTAGAACTCTAAGATTGTCGGCCCTAGCCTGACTGCCACCTCCTCACCTCCTATCTTGCATCAGCTAGAGGATAAACAACAACTACAATGTTCATCCCTGATACAACAACCTCTACAAAATGCAGCACAGGAATCTTCACATACTAAATTATCAACACTCAATTACTTTGAGGTGGAAGGGGCAATTTGACTTCCATCAAGCAGCATCAAACATCAACAGTGTCTCTTAGAAAGTTGTAAAATCATGTCATATAATGTCGCTTACTGGTGTTTTTGTGTTTTATTGTGTGTGTGTGTGTGTGTGTGTGTGTGTGTGTGTGTGTGTGTGTGTGTGTGTGTGTGTGTGTGTGTGTGTGTGTGTGTGGCAGGGAGGATGACAAGAACTCGGTGGATATCCACGACAATCCTCCAGCCCCTGAAAACGTAGTGAGGGAGGAAGGAGAAACGGTGAGTGACACCGCCACGTCAACCTATCACCGTTAGCAACACAGTGCCCTTCCCAAGGGGTTTTGACTAGTCACCAACTGGGACGGTCCAAATACAGTACAGCGTCAATCAGAATAACATGACTTGAGTGTTTCCTTCTTTTATCCCAGTGGGTTAAACTCACTGCAGGTTTAATTAGAAATGTGACTGTCTACTGTGTGTACTCACTTTTTGAAGGCTAAAAAATGAAACAGCTGAAGAGGAAAAGCACATAAGCAGATTTTTGTGAGCTCTGTGCATGTCAGACATTTTATAGAATGAAACCTTTTACAGCATGGTGTTTCATAATAAGGGTATCAAAACTACAAAATGATCCATCAAAGAATATTGAGCCATATCATCACTGTGTTATCTAAAGACATGTTATGCAGGGAATATTTTAAGGCAATTTAGGGCAATATTTCCTAAATTATCACCAATATTATGATGCTTTTTTTTTCTTTAAAGACTATGTTTACCACAATGACTTTGTCCAATTCATCAATGCTGTTAAAATAATTTGAGATATGTCCTTTGTGTCCTCCAGGTCTATTTCATATATGACGAGGAGGTGGAGGTGGAGGAGAAGGAGCCGGAGCCTCCACCGCCTGTTGTCCGGATCAACGACAAACCCCACAAGTTCAAGGACCACTACTGCAAGAAGCCCAAGTTCTGTGACGTCTGCGCTCGCATGATAGTCTGTATGTATACTGCCTCGCTCCTTTTTCAAGCTGTGGGGAAATGAAAACGCAATCACACCTATGTTTGCCCTAGCATTGGATATTCAGGGTGGGTTGACACGCCACAGCGAGAAGGTTTGTCATTACTTTTAGTTCCAACAGAGATTTAGGTTCATGTGGTCTAATATGCTGTTTCAGAGGTCACCCTGGGGGAGGCGCTGTATAACACCATGCAGGTGCAAGACATATTGTACAAGGAAAAGTCAGGCTATGGATGTGATTATACATAATGTGTGATCAGGGCCGGCCCTAGACTTTTGGGGGCCCTAAGCAGGATTTGGTTTGGGGGGCCCCCATCATTGTAACGTGTTGCCGCTTCACATGGCACTGAACCAACTTGTGTATTGTAAATATTAGTTTAATCACACATCATGTACAAATAAGCATGTAAAGACTAAAGTGGGACCTGTTAGCAGCAACACTATCTTTAAATAGACTACAGTAAATACAGTATTTGTCTATTACCCCCTAAGTGCTGGCAAACTGTCGAAGAATAGCTTGTGAAGATACTTATCCCGCAAAATGTGATTTTTTTTCAACACAGAATCCTGCAGTGCTTGTTTCGTAGGGGACAGTAAATTACTTAGCCTACCTAAATTGTTAATTTCGCCCGTCTCTGAGTTTATTGTTTTGTCACTATTTGTTGGCAAAAATGGCAGGAAATGTTGTTTTTGTTTTTGTTTAGGAAGTTCAATTTTTATTTCATTATTGTCTCGTATTCATTAAAAAATATATTTTCTAGGGAGCCCAAGGAGACCAGGGGGCCTTAAGCAACTGCTTATATCGCTTAATGGGTAGAGCCTGGCTCTGTGTGTGATGTTTCATAACAGTAGAATCCAAAACTATAGCAGGCCATAGGGTGTCAGCAAAGGACGGTTTGTGGGTAAAGAAAGCTGAAAGGAGGTACAGAATGTGGACTCTACAGTACACTGACACTACAGACTCAGAATGGTGTTTTGAATACTAAAGCTGTAGGAGAATAAGAATTTATGACCGGTGTTGTTGCTGTCCCTCCGCTTACCTTTCAGTGAACAACAAATTTGCCCTGAGGTGCAAAAACTGCAAGACCAACATCCACCATTCGTGCCAGTCCTACGTCGAGTACCAGAAATGCTTCGGCAAAATTGTGAGACATGTTCCTTGCTAATCCCATTTCTTCCTTGCTCGCCAAAATGTAACATTATACAGAAATGCATGCCTATAAATGGTATGAAACCTTGAAACATGGTTGTCCTCCACGTCTCTCCTCTACAGCCCCCTGGCTTCAGAAGGGCCTACAGCTCCCCCCTGTACAGCAGCGACCAACCAGATCCAAGTGAGATCACTTTTTAACAATATGGGGATATTTATAATGTATATCTAGTTTCTTAAACTCGTTCAGCTTATGACCAAAAGGAAAAAACGAACCCCCATGGTCAAGAAAACAAATTAAATTGAAGACCAAAAGAGTTGCCCAATTTTGGGGTCCCAAAGTACAATTTAAGAGACCAAGTTGAATATTGTATTTGCCTTTTTTTTTTGCTTGAACTATTTTTTGAGAGCCAATGCTATGAGCCAGTTCTATCAGGGAGTAAAATGTAAAAGCTTTTATGAACTGGCTTGAGGTTGGATCATTACTGTGTGATATCAATTGGTTAGCAGCAAAATGGGCATTTATTTATATTAAAAATGTTTGATTGTTACTTCAATGTGCCACAACTACTAATGTATTACCACTGAAATAAACATTACACTTGTTGAACTGTGTGATGTAATTATCTGTCCCAATCTGTCTTGGATCAGCCAACCCCAACCGGAACGACCCAGTGTTCGACACCCTGCGGGTCGGCGTCATCATGGCTAACAAGGAACGCAAGAAGAACGACAATGACAAGAAGAATGTGAGTGTTAAAGATGCTTTGAATCAGACCATAAAAAACAACACATCTACACATCTTTCTCTCATTCTTTAAACTTGCTTTACACCACAGACAGAAGAAACTGTCCATCCAGACAGATTATATGAATGAAGAAATGAAGAAAATATATTTTATTTTGAAAGTGTTTGAAGTAATGCATTATATAAAATATGATATGAATGTACATTTCTGATTTTGACAATGTTTTTCCCCTCCAGATGATGATGATGATGGAGGAGGAGGAAGAGGAGAATCAACAGCCCAAAGAGCATGAGGAGGGAGGAGAAGGTATGGAGGAGAAACAAAATCAGCAATATTACAATAATAGGGGTATTTTACTTTTAATTTGTGCCTTTTTTTTAATGCATGAGTCAATTACATTTCAACTAATCCAGGAGGCGTCTCGTCTTCAAAATGCAGAAATGGGAAAAAAAAACATTAAGACTCATAGATCTTCAATAGGGAAATAGATGACAATAACTGCTCTACAATCACATTATGAATTGCAGTATGATGTGAAATGATCCCTGCTCCACTGTAAAGTCTTTAATCCACGTATGAGAATAAAACCGTTTTTTCCGGATGTCTTCGGTGTCCAATGTCCATGTAGGGAAGCCTGAAGACAAGAAGGAGAAAGGAGGAGACAAGGCAGATGACAAGGTAAGTTTATTGTATTTACATTTTATTTTCCTTTTAAATTTCCTTTTATGATTTTATTCATCCACTTCATTCATTCATATGACATGTTGCCTTTTTTCATGCTGTAAAGCACTTTGTAACATGTTATACAAATCATATACAATACTACAATTCAAGTATGATCTCAAGTAACTACTGAGAGCACATAACCCCATGCTCTGCCAGTTGTAAAACTGTATGTGCACATGTTTATGTTTTCAGTGTTCTTGAGGAATGACCAAAGGTCATTGGACAATAAAGTTAATTTCAGTTCTAGAATATCGAGTGTTAGACGCCAGTGATGCCATGCTCTACCACTGTGTGTGTAGTAGTGTATGTTTTAGTGTGCTCCAGGTAAGACTCAATGTTTTCTTACAGCCAATTACAGTAAGCTCTCTTCTATTGTGGTTGTGGGAGATCCTATCCAAGTTGGCAAATTTGGCCGATTTGAGAGACGGTACACGCCCCATTCGGGAATTTTAACTTTAACTTTTAACTTTACATGCTTCAACAAAATGAAGCATTTTATGGCACTTTCAGACACTATGCTCTGGTTTTCTATGTTATCGTTCATGTATTATCCATACAGCATAAGGGCACATTCTCCCAGTCCCACTACTACCTGGCTCTCTACCGCTTCAAGGCCATCGAGAAGGACGACCTCGACTTCCAGTAGGTTCAAAAGGCACAAACAATTCCCTGCATGCCTTTTCTCAACCTCGTCATTTATTTATCTATTCAATCAAACCTACACTCGTCGCCTTGAGGGTTTGACTCTGAGTGTGTGTGTTCGTGTGTGTCGTGTGTGTGTGTGTTTCAGTCCTGGTGATCGAATCATAGTCCTGGATGACTCCAATGAAGAGTGGTGGAGGGTGAGTTTAAAAGGATCTTTTTTTTAATCTTTCCAATAAGGTTCTATTCTATTTTATTCTATTCTATTCTATAATGTCTGTATTCAGCTGAAGAAAACTGAGCCTGCTCTCGCTCTGTGTGTGTGTGTGTGTGTGTGTGTGTTCAGGGAAAGATGGGGGAGAAGTCAGGCTACTTCCCCACCAACTACCTCATAAAAGTGCGCGCATCGGAAAGGGTGTTCAAGGTGATGCGCTCTTTTGTAGGGAACAGAGAGATGGGACAAATCACACTGAAGAAAGATCAGGTAGCTACACTTTGCGTGTGTGCGCGTGTGTGCGCGTGTGTGTGTGTGTGTGTGTGTGTGTGTGTGTGTGTGTTCTATGTCTCAAAACTAGAAAAACTGTAATTCTGCGTTTTTGCAGCATCATTGTTATACACCATGTAAGAATTAAGGCCAAAGTGATTTGTAGTGTTGATGCTGACTTTTAGAGAGAAATGCTTTTTTCATGTTCCTACCTCCACAGGGAGGTCAGAGGTCAGAGGTCAGGGTCAGATACAGATCAACACCCCTGGAGCTGGTGGGGATTGCAGTGTCTTGCTCAAGGATACTTCTCACGACCAGTCTCCTTTCTCACCACGTCACCTATACTGCCCAAAGTTTAACACTAAATTTATCAGTGAGAGTGCACTAACATGATCTTAATGATGAGATGTTGAAATGTTGAAATGTTGAGTTGTTGAGTTGTTGAGTTGTTGAGTTGTTGAGATGTTAAGTTGTTGAGTTGCTGTCCCCGTGTGTTTCAGATCGTGGTGAAGAAGGGAGATGAGAAGGGCGGTTACTTGAAGGTCAGCACTGGACGCAAGCTGGGCTTCTTCCCTGCTGACCTGCTGCAGGAGATCACCGTGTCATAGAACCGCCATACCGCCACCAACCTGCCTGCACAGTATAAACACTGCAAAATATGAGCAAAACTTGGGAGACGTCAATCACTGCCGGAGAGATCAGCAACTTTCTATAATGGTCACTTGTCAAAAAAATGATCTCGTTATTTGCTCTCCGCTGTTTTCTCTTTATCTGAAGAAGGAAATGAGAGAAATTATATTTTGATGATTTGACGTTTAGCGTCTATGGCTACGTTGAGGGTGGATTTATTTAGAAATACGCAGGTGATGTATTGGCTTTGCTGTGCATAGCATAGTAACGCAATGGGCACATGTTTTTATACTGCCCACATTACTCACTGCTGATTATAGCTGACACCGCACAGATAGAAAGAGGCGTGTTTTAACATCATCAAAGCTGATAGAAAGTGCAAAGACAACTTTCTAGACTGAGTCTGTAAATAATTTCAAAGAACTGCACACAGAAGCTTGGGTCAAAACAGTAATAGATGCAGAGTTAAAATGGTTTTAAATGTTTGCACTTATTGTAAGATGCTGATGAGATTTACAGCTGAATGCTCGGAGTAGAAATGATTCAATTACTAAACCTGAAGTGCACTTAGCAGGAGCTCGTCGACACATATAAACCCTCCATTTTTACTGCCACGGAGGGTTTGGAGGAGGCAAAAAAGTTCCCAAAACAGGCAAAATCCTAGAAAAGGGAAGAGGAACCAAAACTTCTTCATGCAAAAGGGAAACAATTTATTCAAACTAACTGTCACATTTAAAAATGGTTACAAATCCAGCAGAATAGTAAATATGACATTTTTTATTTATGAAACTGTTAGCTTGAATACATTTCCTTTTTGCATGAGAAGTGGTTCCCCTCCCCTTAAAAATCTTCAGTTTTGTCCAGATCTGGACGCTTTTCTTGGAGATCTGTGAGTAAATGAAAGATGAACATTGATTGTTTGATTGATTGAACATTGATAACCAATTTCAGGGGACTTTTGCTCAGGGAGATTCAGGGGGATGAGTGTTGAACCTGAAGTAGGTCAGCTGGCTATGAAACCTGAGCTTGATGCCGAAGAGTGAGTGAGTGAGTGTGTGTGTGCGCGTGCGTGCGTGCGTGCGTGCGTGTGTGTGTCATGAAATGGATTTGGCATACATATACTGTTTCTTAGAGACCCCTGAAAGAAGAAGACTCAGAAATCAGTCACTCTTACATGCACTCACTCTTTAGTAATGCATGTTAACTACACCCCACTTTGTTTTAGTTTAGACAAATATTTTATTAGTAAGCAAAAAGTGCTTATTACTTAGTACAAACATGATGAATTGCATTAAACTACGAGCTTTTTGGCAATCAAATGCATGCTGTCATTAATGCATGTGTTTTTTTTTCTTCATGTCTTTTCAGAACCGACTGTTTAGAGTTGTTCTATGTAGAAATGTATGATACACAAAAAGTTATGCTTTGCCCCCTCGTGTTATGTTCTTTTTGTTGTTGTTCACATACTCAAAAAGTACATTTTCTTCATTGAAATTCTTATATCAAAGGCTCATCCGAGTCTTGCATCTTTTCAAAACCTGTGCAGAAAATGTAACATTTATAGCCTTCCAAGGATATAGATCATGATGAAAAATATTTATTTCATTTCCAAGGTGGAAATAAAAGTTTTTCTATTAGGATTTCTTGAATTGTGTGGTTTTGGTGTTTTTTTGCCTCGATACACATAAGAGCAATATTTTATAGAAATGATGTACATCATATTAAGCATGAGCTAGGCTGTCCAACAGTTGGACAATTAACTTTAAAATCAGTTTGTTTGTTCCACTCAAGCACCCAGTCCAAATCAGATAGTAAAAGATTTTATCATTCTCGAGAGCCACCTACTGGAAAAAGAAAATATTGCAGAAAGGAAACAGAAGGAAAATCAGAATGGTATCTTATGAGCTTATCCTAACGACATTATGGCATAGACTCTATGCTATCAATATATAATAGACGGAAAGGTACTATTTACAATAGTACGAGAAAAACTTTTATACATCGAGAGTGTAAAACTGTAGGTCGGTAAGTTGCAGGTTTAAATATCGTAAAATTTACATTTTACAAAGTAGGAAGCCCCGCCGTTAGGCAGGGCATCAAAAAATTAGTTGATACTCATAATGTTCCTCTCCACGGAAATCTTTAGTAAAAGGCGAAAGATTTATACGATCTGAAGAGAAACAAGAGTGTACTACCGAAGAGAGAGAAAAGGACTGACCCCATTCTCCGCCATACCACTCTCGGCGATGGTTTACGAATAAACGTTTTAATTTAATACTATTCATTACAATCGTTTTGAGAGATGTACTTAACCGTAACTTAATGCTAACGTTGAATACTCGCAGCGATATGTTTTAGTTGAAAGATAAGGTTAAATCGAAGTAATATATATTGCGCTATGCATTCTGGGAATGCTTGTGACCACGCCTTTGTTGTCGATATATGTTTATCCGATATATGGCTTGTCGTTTCCTTTTGTTTAACTAGATTTGGGTAATTGGGTAGCGCTTGGCTAAAACCGGTGAATGTGGAATGTTTGAAGTAGAATGTTGCATGTTTAAAGTAGAATGTTGCATGTTTAAAGTAGAATCTTGTGCAGTTTAATACGCGTTGCTCGTACGCATGCGCACGGCAGCCCCTTCTATTAGACAAAGATGAAACTGATCAAGAGAATGCAATCCCGGAATGTCAAAGAGTTCGCTAAATATCTGCAATTGATTTATTTCTTTGTCCTTGCGCAAAATGTAGTTTCTTGGTAAGCTACTGGTAGCGTACCATGCATTAAAAGTGCCTACAAGATAGTAACAAACAACTTTTATGCAGCCGCTACAGTTTGCACATGCGCGCTGTGATTTAAGCAATTTATAGTTTAGCTTGTGATTCCCGATCAAACTTGTAAGAAAATTCGCGAGTGGCTGTATATTTTAAGACAATTATGAATAGCTTTACAATCTAAAAGAGTCGTGGCGAGAGTCTCATTGCATTTACAGCGCGAGATCTTCCGTTCTAGTGGACGTGTTTCTAGAGATGGGAGAAGATGCTCTTGAATTATAATGTTTCATCTCTTTGATTCAGTTTCGATCCAAACATTTGTAGGCTCTCGACTCGATACAAAACTGCGTGCACGAGACTGAGATTAGTCTACATTAGACTGAACTCCTTACAGAATCTATTTAGCATGTAGATTAATCTTCGAGTGGAGCTCATATTGTAAACAACAAAATGCTAGCCTCCTAACTCTAGCAGTAAAAGAAGAGAGAGGGTGAGGCAACAGACTGGGCACAAACAATGGAAGTGGAGGGTAAAACATGATGCAAATCCTCAATACACATAAACGGAATCATAAGTTTATACTTTGTCAAATAAACAAAGCCAATACTATAACTAAATGAAAGGGTAACATATTTAAAGGTATTTTGAAATAAGTACATCACAATTAGGCTACAAATGCAGCAGCAGTAATCACCACTTTCATGAGTTTTCAAAAAACTCACAAACAAGGCAACTGGAGGTCTGTACAGAAGATCACAAAACTGCAAAAACAGTCCTTGCCCAAAGATCCATCAGTCACAAAAACACGGCAAGAGGAATGGGCTTGTCTCAAAAATCATGCCAGTATATGAAAACATGGACATGTTTGCTGATGCAGCATGTCCAAGAGGAGTAGTGATCTCAAGTTGAAGCTCGCTGAGAGGGATAGACTGACACTACAATAAATGCTAAACACCACAGGCCTCATAAAGTACCACAGAACTGCATTAACACATTTGTGGCACAGTCTCAACAAAAACTGTACGTAGTGAGCTTCACAAAGCTGATATTTATGGCAGAGCTGTCATTCAGTATCTGGGGCCAAGGCACCATCTAACCTATACAACCTGGTGTAAGAAGCACAACACCTGAACCCCTGTGTGAAAAAATGCAACATGGTCTGATGAGTCTTTCGCCATTTATTTTTTTTATAGGAATCCATAGGAGAAGTTAGGGGGGGGGAGTTAAACATGGTGGTAGATCTGTATTGTTATGGGCAGCCTACTTGTTAGATCTGATGATTGCTCTGCATAGTTGTATAACGTCTCAGGAAAATGAGGCCATTTCACAGAACCAGGTTCACCACGTGACAAAACACTGTTCCCTCATGACGTTCCCATCCAAAGATAATAATCCCCCGTACACACACTGCTAAATAAATCCAAGAGGGGTTTCATGATGTTATACATTATGTCTTCCATAGGCTCCCCATCAGCAGATCAACATTGCACTTTTATGGCAACAGATTTACACCCTCAGCCCCTATAAGAACTGGAGGCTTTCCTTCTTGAAGACCAATTTCCCACTAGATACAGTTCAGGACTCCAGGGAGAACTGAAACTGTTCTGAACGCAACCGGGGGCCCTACTCCTTATAACCTACTTAATAATAAGTAGATATTGTTGGATGTTACCGTTATTTTGTCCACCTCCTGTAGCCACAATCCTTTTGCATTAAAATAGAAATCAGAATCAACTTTTTTGGGAAGTGGCGTCTTAACTGCAGACAAAAATACCGTGTTGTGAAAACTGTCTGAAATGATGATACATCTTGCAGTCATCGACAACATCCTCCCACAAATTGTCACAAATCAACTGTTGACGGTGGCAAGACACGTTTTGATTAGAAAAATCCCCTCGGCCCCAAACTCCCGATAGAAGTCATTGATCTCCGTTCTCTACACTGGCTCCCTGTAGTAGCTCGCATCCAGTTCAAGACCCTGGTGCTAGCCTATAGGGCAGTGAAAGGAACAGCTCCTTCTTACCTCCAGGCTATGGTCAAGCCTTACAACCCCGCCCGACCACTTCGCTCTGCTGCCTCGAGGCATCGCCCCGAGGCCCCTGCGGCCGATCTACACGGTCACGGCTCTTCTCTGTACTCCAGTAGATGAACTCCCACCTCTTCAAGAACCACTACCCTGACCCTTCCTCTCAACACTTGCTTATATGCTTCACGTATTCGTCTCATTTGTTTAAATAAAAAGTAGGTAGCTAACTTATTTCACTTTTACCTTAGCACTGGTTCTGCTCTTAGATGCTTGTTTAGGAAGGAAATGCACTTACAGTAGGATTTCTGGTGACTAGTAGTTCTCTTGCCTGCCTATGTTGAATGCACTTATTGTAAGTCACTTTGGATAAAGGCGTCTGCTAAATGACTGTAATGTAATGTCATATCATGTCATCTCTTCTAGAAATTGCAGGCATCGAATTGGCAAATTTCTTCAACTTAACTAGACCCTTTAACCATTTAAAGCCTGGAAACATTTTGAGATGACGTATTCAGCACCGCAGGAATGGGACTTACCTAACGAAAAATCACCAATGATATTCCTATAATATATCTATACCGATTTAATCTATACGGTAGCCTACTTATAGTTACTGTGACGTTGTGGTAGTTTATGTTTAAATCTCCTATAACAAAACTATAATATTGCCACAATATTCCTATAGAATATTAGGCATAGTTTATAATTTTGTGTTTTGTACTGTCCTCATAACATGTATTAAAGGATTACTGTATTTATTTTTTGTGAGGTTTTTGGATAACATCAGTGTAGAGAATATGCTTCCCCACAATGTTCTACCGAGGCCTTCAGTTTTTGAAGTCTGTATTCACATCTATTTTCTTATGATAACGCTCCTCTCTAATAGTTTGCACAAGACAACTTGTCTAGTTGATTAGTAAGTGGAGTGTGATTTGTCAGCTGGAAATTTCACTGATAGGCTAAGACGGCAGCAGCATTTCACCAGACTTGTCAGTGATTTTTACATTTTCCCGGAGAGAGCACTTGTCATTTTGTCAGCATCCCCGTAGCTAAAGTAGGGGGACAGCGGGAAGGGCTGTCAAACTGTGCCCGCCTGAGAGCTCGTTTTCCCGGGTTGATGAGTCATAATAAGGGCCGGGCAGGTGGTGAAAATGAGCAGGGAGACAGAGCTGAGTGTATCACCGGGAGGCATATCATGGGGCTTCGTGTGTATGTGTGTGTGTGTGTGTGTGTGTGTGTGTGTGTGTGTGTGTGTGTGTGTGTGTGTGTGTGTGTGTGTGTGTGTGTGTGTAAAACGCGAGTCTGTCTGTTGAAAACGTAACCAATTACCCCAAATTCGAATTATTTCCCTTGATTACTTCTGCTGAGCATGATTTTCCCGGGGCTATTTTAGTAATTTTTTTCTTACTCGTTTTACCTAGTCGTTTATTTCAAAGGCAAGTCAGTGTGAGAGTGTGTGTGTGTATGTATGTGTGTGTGTGTGTGTGTGTGTGTGTGTGTGTGTGTGTGTGTGTGTGTGTGTGTGTGTGTGTGTGTGTGTGTGTGTGTGGGGTAGGGGGTGGGGGGGGGCTCTGGAGAGAGAGAGAGAGAGAGAGAGAGAGAGAGAGAGAGAGAGAGAGAGCGAGAGAGAAAGAGTATGAGCATTGAGTTGAGAATCCACTCCCGATATCCCCACCAGATCTGGATGTGGAGTCGCGCCTTTCACTGCGGAATGTGGTCTCTACTTTTGAAGTGTTTTTTCTGAGTATAGGCTTCGTCTCCGCGGACCCCCACACTCATATGGCAGATAACCTCTGGATGGAGAATCGCCGCTGCTGCAAGATGAGGGCGCTGTGTGTGAACTTTGCCATCACCTGTCTGTGGCTCCTACCGACAACGGTAAGATCTGCAAGCATCTTTCTTCCTCTTAGATCCTGCGGTTGCGTAGTATAAAGTGTTGTTTACCTGCACCTTCACCGAAATTGCACCGTTGATTATAATTTATGTTAACAAATTCTCCCCGCCCCCCCCCGGGTCTGTCACTGCTTCACTGTTCATCATATTGCAGGTTTGTTCACGGAAAGCAATGATACTTTTCAGCCTCATTGGTTTGGTGTCTTTTTCTTGCGAGAATGATGCATTTGGTGGCGAGTGTCCACATGATTTGTTGCTCTAAACCATGCTGCAAACCGACAAGACATGATATATGAACTCCCTTACATATCTAAAACAATCATCTAAAGTCCCGCCATGGGCTACAGGTGCAGATCACTGATAATACTGATCAGAGCCCCCATAGATGATGGGACTGATATAGATTCAAGATTCAAGATTCAAGAACTTGTCACATACACACACAGGGTGTGCAGTGAAATGAAAAGTGGCAATGCTCAGCAGGAGCACAGAATCATGGCTTTACCCAAAGGTTGCTGGTTCCTCACCCAGTTCAGCTGTTCTCACCCAACAATCTATTCTAATTTCAAGTTTTTTCCCAAAATGAGATATATACCACTTCAACAAAGTGACACCTCCTTTTACAAAATGATTCACAGCACAATTGATGGTACCTTTTAAAGGATAGTAGATAACTTGCTATGGTTACACCGACACAGTTTGGATCCTCTAAACCTTAGAGGAGGAAAGGCATTTGAAGGTGAAAAAAAAAAAATGGAGGGCATTTTGGAAATTTTTACTTGTTCCAGCCTTGTGGTCTGTAATTCTCTTTCAGGCCTTATTGTTGCCATTATTTTACTGGCTCTTCTGTCTTTAATTTCAATTGATTAGCACACTAGCACACTACAAGAGCTCCAACTTAACATCACAGTTGTTACATGGAAATATTTCCTGTTATGATTTTGTGTTTCATTACTTGAATTGATTCCATAACTATTTGGGGTTTAAGAAAGTTTTATGACCCCAAGACTTTTGAAATCCTTTCAAAACTAATTTAAAATGGGGCACAGTCACCGTTCTAAAACAAGGCTGTTTTAAGTCTGAAAAATTGACATTTCTGAGAAAGAATCTTTTCACCCAATGGCGGCAATGTACTCTGTATCCTTCAAAACACAATTACCGTTCTCAGTTTTGCCTCTGCAGGTGGTTTTGCACAGGTGGTGTGCTTGCAGCAGCTCACCGCTGCTGCTCAGTTCCAGTATATGCTGGCATCTTGACACAGAGCCACTGACACGGCTGTCACACAGTGGGCTCCAATTAAAGTAGGTGAGAACAGCACATAGCTGGAGATTTAGACTTATGACAATAGGCACAGCTGGATCGCACCTTGCTGCTTACAGGAGAAGGCAGAGAATGGCATGGGAGGGGGGATGATGTGGATCCCACTTATTGGGAAATAATGATATCCTCAGAGTTGTTTACCTAAAAACCCTATACCTCCCTCTCCCTCTGTGCCATTAATATCAGACTAGAAATAAAGCCTCAAACATTGGATGCACAAAACATCAGAAAGAATCTTAATTCTCTATAGGCTTAGTTAACATGTCTCACCACCCTGCACCTACTCCTCCTCTTCATCACTTAATAGGACAAAGTAATAGCTTCCTCCTGGTTTCACCTAATCAGGTGTCACTAATATATTTTACACTCACTCACTTTTTATACTGGTATTATTTGATTACTTTTTAACTGTTGATTGGAGAGTCACTTTAATGTCCTCACTAATGCTTAGACTTATTAGGATCGGTGCCGTTTAATGGATACAACAGTAGGTGGCTGCCTGGCTTATAATAAGCTGCATCATTTATCCAAATATGCTGTTCAGTCTCACAGTCCCTTTATGATTTGTTTTATGCTGTGCTATTTGATAACGGAGGAGGACAGTTGAGACAAATGAAAGCTGCATGTTTCTGTTACAGATATATTCTGCTCCATGAGTATTGTAATGTGTTGTTTTAGTGACAAAGAAGTTAAAGTAATACTACAATGACTACTAATACTACTACTTTAGTCTTTTTTAACATTGTAGAGTTGCCATATTCACTATATTTGATACAATCTAATTAGGACTCTGTTACTTCACATATCCCTTTAAGACACACATACACACATAATTAACAATTACTTATATTTACTGGTCTATTGGTTCAGAGTTCAACATTGGGAGAGGAAATAAAGCCCAGTAAATCGTTATGTTAGTTGGACTCATACAGTTTTGAGCTATACATTATTGGGTGCACTAAATATTAGGAAAACTGAAGTGATCTCTTATGAGTTTCAATTATTTAATCTAATAATCTACTAGTCATCATGGAAACTGGGAGATGTTAAGGGGGGAGGGAGAGGAGAAAACTCCTATTTCCAAGCATATTGATCAATAGATTCAAACCTTTATCAAGGTCATATCAAGAAGCCTACAGAGGGGACAGAGAAATAAAAAGATGTTATGGGAACATGAATGTGTGTGTGTGTGCGTGTGCAAGTGCGTGTGCACAGACATGTATACTCCTCATTAGTCCCACAGTATGTATTAGTATTAGTCCTTGCCTGAAGGAGCTGACTTATTGATCATAGTCAGTTCCAAGTCCTTCTCATTCCAAGGACCACAAACACGTAATTATTTTTAATCGATTAACTTCTATTTTGTAATATAGCTACAGTAGAACTGTCCTTCATTTGAGGTCGTGCTGGACGTCTAGAGGCCTCTCTCTCAACTTTCACTTAGGTCACTTTCAACTCTATACCGTAGCATTTCCAAATATATATTTTGGTGGGTTTGTCACTTACCCAAGTGCCAAGAATGTAACTGAAAGGGTGTCACTTTTGTGTCACTGAAACCTTACCTGACTCTATCTGACATACACTATATGGTCAAAACATGGACACCCTATAGTTATTGAGTTCAGGTGTTTCAGCCACCCTGTCTTTGGCCGTGGTTACACCCGTCTTTTCAATGCGATCACGCCAGGCTGCATGAAGTGACAGGTGTAAACGCACAGAGGTCGCTTTGTGCTCGCATTGTGTTCGGATCAGCCAGGCCACCTCGTGAGGTGGACAAGCTCGCTTTGTGTTCAGAACTCTGAATAGTCTAGATGCAATCAGGCACCTCAAATACAGCGGGGACACGTCATCAAATCACGCCCATTTCCCTCCAGTTCTGCCGCAAATTTTGTTATTTACCAGGAAGCCATGGATGACGAGAACGATAGCAGGGCCTGGACGAATACCGAAACAAAATATTTACTTGCTTTGTGGGCTGACTGGACAGTTTCAGTTTCAGTTTCGCGCCGCTGCTGTTGTCTCCTCAATAGCAAACGCCTTGTACGGGCCCTACCGCAACTACACACAATTCTTAACATAAAGTAAAGGAGCATAATCTCCTGCACACCCAGCACCATTTTCAGGGATTGTTGTTATGGTTATTTAAATACTGCGCGGGCACTGGAAATCCGAACACATATCTGGCCAAAGAGCTCGCATTTAACTGTCAAGTGTAGACGCACCACTTGTGTGTTCCAATTAGCAGATTCCGATTACCGAGATCGCATGAAACGACAGGTGTAACCATGGCCTTTCAGGGTTTGGGCTTGGCCCCTTAGTTCCAGTGAAGGTAATCTTAATGCTACAGGATACCAAGACATTTTAGCCAACTGGGCGCTTCCAACTTTGTGGCAACAGTTTGGGGAAGGCCCTTTGCTGTTCCAGCATGACTGTGCCCCTGTGCACAAAGCGAGGTCCATAAAGACATGGTTAGACCAGTTTAGTGTGGAGGAACTCGATTGGCCTGCACAGAGCCCTGACCTCAACCCCACTGAACACCTTTGGGAGGAATTAGAACACCGATTGCGAGCCAGGCCTTCTCGTCCAACATCACTGCCTCACCTCACAAATGCTCTTTTGGCGGAATGGGCACAAATTCCCACAGACACACTCCAACAGCTTGTGGAAAGCCTTCCCAGAAGAGTGGCGGCTGTTATAGCTGCAAAGGGGTCCAACTCCATATTATTGCCCATGGTTTTAGAATGGGATGTCCAACAAGCTCATATAGGTGTGACGGTCAGGTGTCCACTGACGTTTGGCCATAAAGTGTATCCTGATTTGGTAAACCTACGCAAATTTGATATTCCCTGCAAAAGTGAAAAAATAGTAAGAATTATTTGTGACTACCATTTCACAGATGTCTGTCACAAATGCCATTAAAACCTTTAAAATAAAAAATAAATAAAATCTGCCCTTCATTCATATCATGCTCTCTACAGGTGCAGGAAACAACCAAGCCCCTGGACTATCAGAACCTCAGCCCCCTCAACCGAATTCCTCGCTCTCCTCCTTTGGAACTAGCAGTGGAGGAAGGAGGAAGAGGAGAGGCCATGGGAGCTGCGCTGAAGGTTAAACATCTCTCTAAAGATTTACAGATCATCTCCACTAAACCCAAATCACCTGCTTATGGCTCTCTTGGCCCATACAGTTGGTCCCAAAACTTCTCCCAAGCCCTGGATCAATATCTGTACCGCTCTCCTCCCAAATCCAAACCCCCCGCAAAAACATCCTCGAAGGCCAAGAAGATTCTCGGCTGGGGCGATTTTTACTTTAACGTGAAAACGGTTAAATTCAGCCTCCTGGTGACGGGAAAAATCGTGGACCACATCAACGGGACGTTCAGCGTCTATTTCCGCCACAACTCATCCCGCCTGGGGAACATATCCGTCAGCATCGTCCCGCCCTCCAAAGCCGTGGGGTGGGAGGTTCTCGAACCCGGGACTCAGAGCGCTCACACCGAGAACCCGCTTCCTGTTCTGGTTCCGGAGTTCCAGTTCCAGAACCCCCCTCAGTCCACCAGTGCCAGTTTGCTTGACCAGCAGAAGCAGCAGCAGGAGATGATGATGGTGACCGAACTCAACTGCCGGGTCGAATACCAGAGGACCAACCGGTCCAAGAAGACCAAACCATGCATGTACGACCCGGGGCAGACCTGTTACTCAGAAAACACCCAGTCCCAAGCAGCCTGGATCTGTGCCAAACCCTTTAAAGTTATATGCATCTTCATCGCGTTCACCGGCACTGATTATAGGCTAGTGCAGAAAGTTTGTCCAGACCATAACTTTCAGACAGACCAACACCAGCAGCACTTTGGATGATGAACTTGTGCAGTGACTTTGAAATGTCAGATATTAAGTTACACCCTTCAAGATGATTTGTTCATTTTCAACATATCCTGTGCTGAATGTGTGTAATAATGTGTGTATAATCTGAAAAGTTACCATGTTAAAAACAATTTGTGAACATATCAGTGAGTGTAGTTGGGGACAAAGCTGCTGCAGCTTTAAGACGAGTATTGAAAAGTCAAATAAAGTCAAACAAAATGTGTGTTGTCCCAAACTACACTCACAGATCTATTGAGAGTAACACGTTGTTTTTGCTGTGGCTTGACCTTATACATATTAACAGTGCATAGTAACATACCTGTATGTGTAGTGTATAGTGATTTATGAATTCTGTTTTATGATTATGAATTGATAAGAGTGACTTTCATTCCAAAATGAAATATCCATCAGTAGAAAAATGTGATGCCGATTCTAAAGCACAGTATAGGATATTAATAAAGTCACGAGTCATTTTGTGCTTACAAAAAGTTATGTCTTTAAGATTATAATCATTTGTGCTTTTGGAAACATTGGCTGATTTCAAGAAGCAATTTTCTCCAAAATGGATTATATAGCATTTTGGGATGAAACATGTCAATTGTTCTATTTTATTTTGAAACAAAGCTTTAATTGGATATGCTGTATATAGACTCTTTTTTTCATATATTACATTTGTTGAATTGTAAATGAAATGTGCAGTGATGGGTGACACAAACTATATTTATAGATCAACATTCCATGATTTATATAGTTATATAGTTATAGTTATTTATATGATTGTAGGTATTTATTTCTTCTTTAATTCATTGCCCATTCATTGTACAGTCAACTTGGCACACAGCGCTCTTCCATAGGTCTCATAATCATCTGATGTGATTGCTCCTTCAAAGAACTGTTAAGTCCATTAAAGGATGTGAGATGAAACAAATGATTTACTTTAGCTAATAACAGTCAGTTTTATCAGCGACACGTGGTGCACATGTCCTTGGCTCCCGTTCAGTATTGAGTTCTCCTTCACCCTTTGTACCTTGAAAAGTTTTTCTCCTGTTCCAGCCATCTGCTCTGCTAGACATGCTTTCTCTGTCACTGCGACAAACGTTACGGGTGAGTACATTGGTTTGCTTATTTATCTATTTTTGAGCTTTGTACCTGCAGTTTGAGGTAAGCCCTTTATTTAATTTGCACAAACCTGCAGGTGTTTTAGTTGTAGCTGTATGTGAAGCCTGACACAACTGCAGAGAACAGTTGTAACTGCGTATTAGTGCAAACTAGGTCAGCTTAACTCAGGTGACCTTGATTAAGTTGATCAGTAGCGCTGAGTTGTGTGTGTGTTTTTTTTTAACCTTTTCTTATAGATTTTTCCAATTTGCCAGTACAGTTGCATGCATGTCTGTGTTTTTCAGATGTTCTCTGTGAATTTGTCTAAGAGCCAATTACATGAACAAACTCAAACAAACCAGAAAAGATTACTACTCTTTGTCAGAATATTTTGCTGTTGTTCAAGGAAAGTTAACAAAACTAGCAGAACTGATATGCTCAAGGCTTTCATTTATCTGCACATTAGAACAGTACTCTGCCTATTAGGCCAAAGTAGCAAATAGTTGCGTAACTGTGTTGCAGCCACAACTCGGCCATCAGCAAACATGATCCATGTCGCTCGCTGTGTGGCCAGCCTGCATCACACCTCTTCACGTCCCAGCTTTTTCATAACTGCTCCACTGAATACCACATTTGGGGTTTTTTTCTCTGCCTTTCATGTAATGGATTGTTTAAAACTTCAAAAGGCACATTATTCGAACTCCTTTGTCTGCAAACCCCCCTTGCAAAGTATTATAATTCTGTGATGAAAGTGTTTTTGTACAGGCACACTCTTCATGAGGTTTTCAAAAGACACTAAAGGAACAACAATGAAAAACTGCTGGTTTTTGTACAGGAAGTTTGTACATCAGATCCTATTGGTCTCCTTGTGAGGTTTTTATAAAGTTTAGAGAGCAGTTTTAACTGGCAATGTTTCATCTTTCAGAGTCTGAATAGGGTTTAAATGTTAGCTACAGTATTTGACACAGCAAGTAACTGCAATAAGGGAAGCAGTACTTTTATCCATGTCAGTCTTTTTAGAATTTGTTTATTGTAGATAAACAATAAACAAACTCTAAAAACTCCCCAGCCCCTCTTCCTCAGGCTTCCAGGATGCGTGGGGCGAGAGGGGCAAATCATGTCGGAGTTGCCCAGGCTGGGGCCACACCAGCGCCGGGGGGTGGACGGGGCAGGAGAGCCTGGCCCAGGATGACCCGGAGATGTGGAGCCTCCTACAGCAGGAGAAAGACAGGCAGTGTCGGGGGCTGGAGCTCA
This sequence comes from Hoplostethus mediterraneus, assembly GCA_034670385.1. Classification (NCBI taxonomy): domain Eukaryota; kingdom Metazoa; phylum Chordata; class Actinopteri; order Trachichthyiformes; family Trachichthyidae; genus Hoplostethus; species Hoplostethus mediterraneus. The sequence goes on along the minus strand of JAXDDW010000001.1, from coordinate 15,683,202 downwards.
TCGCGTCAGAGGTGGGCTGCCGCTAGAGATGGAGAGAGTGAGAAAGAGTGTGGTTGAATGAGCGTGACAGGGAGAACTGGTAGCACAATTAAAATCACTTTATTCACCACATTCTGATTACAGATACTTGCAGATAAAGAATTAATGGTTTACTTCTGGAGATATTTTTAAAGTGAAAGCCAGAATCTAGAAGGCCGTTGAAATAGTGAAATAATCTTTAGAAAATATTGCAACGAAGAACATTTGTGTTGGTAAATTTAAGAGTAACTGAAAGTGAGGGTACTAGGACAACAGGATCTCACATGTGAAGGACAATACAACAAAGTTTTATTAGTAAAACGGACACGTTTCGGAGCAAGGCCTTTTTTTTTTTTGCTTTTAGATGAATTGTTTTCCAAACCTTGACGGAGGCCCACATGCCAGAACACATTTGTTTTACTAATAACGCTTTGTTCTCAGTATTTCAAGTATCGCTGGAATTTCCTTTGTCGCAATGTCACCTGCCCATTCCATTCATGGGGTTTGTGCTAGGAAAGTCCTTTGAGGCTTGTTTGTGATAAAGGGATATACATAACTAAACAGGACTTGACTTGACACGTCAACCAAAAGGACAATGGAAGACACGTGGAAGACAGTAGATTATCACTCTACTGATCTACATTCAGCATCCAGTTACAGACAGAAAGCAGAAAAACACGAAAACATCAAAACAACAGTGAATCACTAGAGCTCGCCGCAGCTTAGTTTCTGGAGTTCAGCGGTTTTCTTCAGAGAATTCCTCCAGATCTTCCCTCACAAGTCACTGATGAAGGCCGCTTTCATTCTTTTATTCTTCAACAATTATCAATCCATAGAACTATCCATCAAAACAACATCTGAAAGACTTTCACCTACTTGTGCATGTGCTGCCAAGTCGGTTGCATGCTGCAGGCCGCGTCCCAGTGGAGAGAGAGAGAGAGAGAGAGAAAGTGAGAGTTTTGTGTCACATGGGGGACTTGTTTAAATCCCAACGGATTGATTGAGGGATCCCTGAACACTGGCAGGTTTAGGATAATAACACAAGAAAGAGGGGGTGGTTGAGGAGGACAGAGAGAGAGAGAGAGAGAGAGAGAGAGAGAGAGAGAGAGAGGGGGAGTAAGGTAAAGAGAAACAGAATAGACAAGGGGCATGACAGAGAGAGAGAGAGACTTAGACAAGAGAGGGAGTTAGGGAAAAGAGGGAAAGAGCAAAGATAAGCAGAAGTAAGAGTGGGAGAGAAAATACTTAGAGAGAGAGCGAGAGAGAGAGAGCGAGAGAGAGAGAGAGAGAGAGAAGGATTCATTTACATTCATTTCCCTCTCTGCAGTTTCTGACTCTCAAGTGTCTTTGGGAGACTTGACATTGTGTTGAACCCCGTGGGGGCTCGGCATTAGAGAGACTCCTCCATCTTCATTTCTTATTTGGACTCCAATGCCTCTAATAGCTTTATAATCAATGATTTATATCTAAACAGGATTGACGATTTATCTTTATTAAATCTGGTGGTTTTTCTGTTGTTGTCAAGGTGTTTTACAATAGAAATGTTTATGATTTAAACTGGATTGCATGCTGGATACATCTACTGTGTAGGTGAGCGTTGCAAAACAAAGAGCACGATCAACCTACTCCGGGTTGAATAGAGGATATATTTAGACGTCGACAGCGTTGTGAAGATGTAACATGATAAAATAATGTGCTCTGGATCTCGACACTGCGCTTGTTTGTCCCGTCAGAACTTCTGCAGCCGTGCAGCTCTGGAGGCCCAAGGCTCCTGTCTGAATAACAAATACTCTGAGGGATACCCTGGTCAAAGGTAACTGGGATGATGACACACACCATCCAAAACACAAACACAAACAATCCACACACTGTAGGGGAAACTGTCACAGTGTTTTTGCATTAGTGGTTATGTTGTGCTAAGGTTACGGTTGGGGGGGCATCCTCACCATACCTAACAACATAAATAACATGTGTGTGTGTAGCACTTTTCCTAATATAAAGTGTTGTCAAATTAAAAGAACACATTAAAAGAAGGCATAAAAAGGCCAAAAATATATCTTAAAAATAAAAAGAAATACACATGTGATTTATATACTGAATGCTATTCCTGTGATCTTAGAAAGGTCAGTGAACATTGTAAAAACCACAAATTAGCCTTTGGGAATAGCTGATACTGAAAAAGGTGCCTGTAGAGGTCATAAAGTTGCACAGTATCATGATAAGGGCAAGAGACCAAGGACATTTCAGATGCTAAAATTGTGGGCGCAGCATTTTTCTCCTTAAATTTCATTACAATCAACTGCACCTCCAGTGAGAGCTGAAATGTTTTTCTGGCATAAGCATATTGCAGCTATCGAGTGAAAATCACATATCTCAGCCATATTTTTTCGACTGACATGCTGCAAGCACTTTTGAAAAATTTACAATGCCCGCAATTAATGATTGTGACAGCGATTACAAAACCTTTGAAAGGTTTTATAAGCCCAAGGGTCATAAAATATCATAAAAAGGTCATCGGGTTGAATCTAACATATGTGGGTGGGGGAAGTGAATGAATAACTCTCTCCCCTCCTTCAACAACCATTATCAAGGAGCCCTTGAGCAGGGCACCAACCCCCAACTTCTCTAGTAGAGCTCCACCAGTAGAAGACTGTGGTTGTACTGAGCGCTGTGTGAATCTGAATCAGGGCAAGCATGCTCAGTCGACTTTCCCTGAACAAATAAAGGACATAGGTGACATTTAATCCTCGATTTTACGTAAAACATGAAAGCCACCAAAATTGGAGGTGTGAGGTTTTCATCTGACTACAACCCAAACTCCCAGGTACTACGGCGGCGCTGAGGTCGTGGACCAGATTGAGTTGCTTTGCCAGAAGCGAGCGCTCGCGACCTTCGGCCTGGACCCGAATCTGTGGGGCATCAACGTCCAGCCCTACTCTGGATCCCCCGCCAACTTTGCAGCCTACACCGCTGTACTGCAGCCTCACGACCGCATCATGGGCTTGGATCTGCCCGATGGAGGACAGTGAGTGGATGTCTTACTATCTCTAGAAACCAGAGATGTTGAACAGTAGATCCTTGCTTGTTACTGTTTGTCTATGTAGGTATTGATAGTGTAATAACTGCAGGATAATGTAGTAACTCATGTCGTAAAAATGTCACTCGAAATGGGTTAAAACTGTAATACAACTGTCGGATGATGTAATGACAAGTGGATCTTGGAAGGGAATAAATACAATTATAACTACTATTTCTGTTCATTACAATATTATTCTTATTACTAAAAGGATTCAGCTAAACATATGTTACACCCTTATGAAGTAATAATCACTGGTTAGTGAAATAATGCTACAATAACAGCTTTATAATGGCTTTATTACATATTTATACACATTTATAGGGATGTTTAATCACATTTTGTTTTTGCCTCATCCAGCAGTTATTACACTATCAGTGTCTATTTATTTATTTTTTCATCTTATTTGATAGTGAGCGTTAGAGAAAGACAGATGAGTTGGATGCGAGAGAGGACCTCATCTGACAGAGACCATGCTCTAGCCCTTCTGAGCTTCAAGGACACAGTCTCATACTCTCTATTATAATCATTTTTTTCTACTCCTCTACATTTCAGTCTAACCCACGGCTACATGACTGATGCCAAAAGAATCTCAGCCACGTCCATCTACTTTGAATCGATGCCTTACAAACTGGATGTGAGTAATTTGTTGTTCTTTGGCAAATAGATAAGATAAAGGTTCAAACCAAGCTTGTCAAGTTTTTTTAAAATTATTTTCATATTGGGAAATATGATAGTGACAAATTTGATCTTTTCTCCCTGTATTCTGATTCTTTGGTTGTTTTGACTGTCATGGTTTGTGACTTATCCCTCCATCGCTGTATTGTCTTACAGTCTAGGACAGGTCTGATAGATTATGACCAGCTGGAGAAAACCGCCCGTCTCTTTAGACCCAAACTCATCATCGCTGGAACCAGCGCCTACGCCCGCCTCATCGACTACGCCCGTATGAAGAAGGTACTGGCTTTTGGATGGATGGCTATTGCATTGCACTGAACTGTATTCTGTAATAATAATAAACTTTATTTTTATAGCACTTATCTAAAAGCAGAGTTTTCACAGTGCTTTACAGGAAGGCATAAAAGCAAGAATAGCAAACTAAATAATGGGGCGATAAAAATAGGAAACTAAGAGAAACTAGGTTAAAAGAAGAATAAATAAATGATAAAAACATAAAAACAACATTACATAAAAGCAAGTCTATAAAAGTATGTTTTAAGACATGATTTAAAAGATGATTCTATTCTGTTCTATTCTTTATTTTGGGGATATAGATGTTTCATGTTCATCTCTTTGTATCCAGCTGTGTGTGGAGCTGAACGCCTACCTCCTGGCGGACATGGCCCATATCAGCGGCCTGGTGGCAACAGGAGTGGTTCCCTCTCCTTTCCAGCACGCTGACCTGGTCACCTCCACGACACACAAGTCCCTGCGTGGAGCCAGGTGAGAGCCCCAGTGTTTTGTGGGAATTTGTTATAGACCAATAATAATGGTGGTCAGGTCAGGGGATTGAAATAGCGCTATTTTGTGTGTGACTCAAAAGCTTTCAATGTCAAATTTGATCTGGCGTTGACGTGACATGATCTCACCTGACCTGACCTGTCATGATGTGACGTAACACAATGTGGGGTGATATGGTCTGCTATGCTATGCTATGCTATGCTATGCTATGCTATGCTATGCTATGCTATGCTATGCTATGCTATGCTATGCTATGCTATGCTATGGCACAGTACGGTGCAGTATAGTATGGTATGGTATGGTACAATACATTATGATAGACTATGGCACAAAATACAGTTTATTGCCCACTGGGAAAGAGCTGAATTACAGTTTGAGACTATACGGCTTTCTAGCATGTCAATGTTATCCATATTGCAGGGCAGGTCTGATCTTCTACCGGAAGGGGGTGCGGTCTGTGGACAAGAAAGGACGGGAGGTGACCTACGACCTCCAGGATAAGGTCAACTTCGCTGTGTTCCCCTCACTGCAGGGAGGACCTCACAACCACGCCATTGCCGGCGTGGCCGTTGCCCTCAAACAGGTTCAGATATCTGTCTCTGTTGAACTACAACTTTATCTCTGTTGTGCCTCTTGTGGTGTGTTGTGGTATTGTCCTTTCTCTCTCTCTCCCAGGCCTTGACATTGCCTTCTTTCTTCTTTCTTTTTCTGGTGCAGGCTTCCACCCCCATGTTCAAAGAGTACATTGCTCAGGTGCTGCTGAATGCCAAGACCATGGCTGATGCCCTGCTGAAAAAAGGCTATACCCTGGTGTCAGGTACAGAATTAGAGTTAGAGATAGAATGATCTGTATAGCAAGGACGCACTTTTTCTGTTTTTTCGCAAAGGTTTCAAGTTGTTCAGACACATAGCTGTCACATAGCTATGTGTCACATACACATAGCTGACACATAGCTGTCTGAACAACTGAACAACCGCTGAGATTATTCTAAGCTGACAAATGACATAATGGAACCAACACTTATCAGTATTTCATCTAGTCAACTGTCAACATTTAAACGAAATGCAAACAATAAGCACAACACTGACACACAGGAATCGACAACAACAGAAATCTCTGGGTGTGAATATGTCTTTCTTCCACTCAAGGGACAATTGAATTGAATTGAATTGCCGACACAACACAAACACAAAACTCTCTCCTCTGCCCAGGCGGAACAGACAACCACCTGGTCTTGGTTGACCTTCGACCTCGCAGTATGGATGGAGCCCGGGCGGAGAGGGTCCTGGAGCTGGTGTCCATCACCGCTAACAAGAACACCTGCCCCGGGGACAAGAGTGCCCTCACCCCCGGAGGACTCAGGCTGGGTATTTAGATCCCGTGTGTTGGTAAATGGGTCATTGTTTAGAGAGGAACTTCAAGACAGTCAGGGATCATGAGCAGGATCTCTCAGCCTGACTGCCTGTCTGCATTGGTACCTTTCTTCTCTGTCTGTTTGTCTGTCTGTCTGTCTGTCTGTCTGTCTGTCTGTCTGTCTGTCTGTCTGTCTGTCTGTGTCTCTCTATGATGTCGCTCCCTTTCCTCTGTCTGCCTGTGTATTTGTCTGTCTATGACACTCTGCCTGTCAGTGTGACTGAGTCTCAGTATGTCTCTGTGTCAGGCCTCTTTCTTATGTTTAATGGCATTGATTGCCCTTCTTTAGTCCCGTTTATTGTTTTGTCATCTTTCTTTCCTCTATCTTTGTACCTGGTTACAGGAGCTCCTGCTCTAACTTCCAGACAGTTCAAGGAGGCAGACTTTGAGAAGGTTGTGGAGTTTATGGATGAGGGAATCCACATTGCACTGGATGTGAAGAAGAAAACTGGTGAGAACAGATTAATTGTCTTTGTCGTGTGGAAACTTCCAGTTTTGCTATGGCATTGAGCTGACCCATTTATCCTGAAATACACTGGCGATTGAACCTGTGAGGTTTTGGTTACAGGGTGGACTTTTTACAATTATATACATTTGACAGCTGACAATAGGAACCATTGATAATATATTGGGAAATGAAAAAAGTAGATGCACCAAAGGGAAATCAACCAATTTTTTTGCAAGCTGTTGTACAAAATTTGCTAAGGACACTAATGAAATGTTTGGAGATGATATTAAACATCATTCACAATTGTTGATATTGACATCAGTTATGAACATTTGTTATGTAGTCCATAATCATTAAAAAAAAGTCATAGATTTTCTTGCTACATATCATAGTTCTTTTTATAAATATAAGGATTGGTTGACCATATAAAAGCCATGTTTAAAAAACATGGAAGGATATCAAGGTAGATTTAGAATAGAAACCCTGACCATGTTGCTTTCCTCCCTCTGTTTCCTGTAGGCAACCTAGCCAGCTTCAAGTCCTTTTTGCTGGAGGACTCAGAAACGGTGTCGCGCATCACAGACCTCCGCCAGCGGGTGGAGTCATTTGCCAGGCCGTTCCCCATGCCTGGATTCAATGACCACTGACCATCTTTATAGAAGTACAACAGATAGATAGAAAGGGAATTTCCTAGTGTATAATTTTAACATCCTTTTGGAACAGCTGGAATGGCTGGCAGAGATTTTTGAGGATGTTGTCATGGAAACAAGCATTGTTTCAGAATGTTGTTGTGTTTATTACGGTTGCTGCTGGAGCATTCTGTGAAACTGTGGCGTCGTCATGGTAATGCACAAGCATTCTGTTAGCGAAGCCTGTTCTGTCTGTATCAGCTCTGTGGCTACGTCCCATTCTGTTAAATCTTTCCCTGGAAAATGTAATAAGTCGTCGAAATGTAATAAAAATATATAAAATCTGTAAATGTCATACATTTCCTCTATTACATGAACTAGCAATTATTACTTTATAAGGGATGTAGGATATTTTTAACTGATGACGTAATAAAGATACTGACTAATAATGTAATCACTTAGTACCTTCTTCTTATTGTTACAATATATTACATTGTTTGTCAATATTATTATTATTATATCATCAGGGAAAAATATGGTGCACTCCCTAATCACCAGGTACTGTAATAATGCGCAATTCATTACAGGTAACATCTTCACATGTTATTACATTTTCAACCCATTTAGAGGGACATTCATTGTATTTTGACAGGTTATTACATGATCCAGAGGTTGTTCCATTATCATTTGCTACACAGCGTCTTCTATATGTTCCATGTTGCCTTATGCCCTTAAGACAAGAGGAACCTAAAGTTTTTCAGTTATGTTACATTTTTAATGTCAGGCTTTGTCCCAGACCCTGGGACAGTGGCTTTGCTGGAAATTCAAAATTTCAAGTTTTACACTCAACATCCAAACAAAAACATCTCAGAGCAAGGTTATTTATGCTCGTTCTAAAATCTGACTTCGTGTTATGTGTTATGATTCAACATTTGTGAAGAGTGTGTTGTAAATAGAGCTTATAAAACATTCTCATCATAATAAACAAATGAAAAACACAGATTCTAAATCTAAGGTTTGTATGTAATGTTTTGTATGTTATGATTTAATATACTTTTTTAAGTCCTCTGATGTAACTGCACTCACTATACCTTCTTGTCCTGAGTACCACTCGAATGATAATGTTTGCAGTACAGAAGGAGGGACTGTTCTGAGTTCATAAACATTGAGCCGTGTTAAGCTGCTGGCATTTCCTCCAGTAATTTCCTCTCACTGTGAACTTCAGGGCTTCTGTCAGAAAAACAAACCTTTAGCTGATCTCTAGACAGTTAGAGAGATCCTGAAAGGAAGATAGCTGGAGCCAGAGCTTCACTTGTTACCGTTTACAAGGAAAAGTGAAACCATAGCCATTTAATATATTAGTGTATACCAACATAGTCACAGATTATCAATTTCCTGCAGAAATCCTACACAGTATACATTACATCTCCAATTTTGACTTGTTTTTAACTGCAACTGACAGTGGACATTGTCTCCCATGTGAAGAAACCGTCTCTCTCTCTTTTGATATTGGCTGTCACTGGTGCCCAGTTTGTGTTTCCCACTAAGTGTGTCATGATTCGGTGTCCCCTTCATCCCCCCAAATGAAATTGCCCCACAAACTACCACTTTTCTGGCATTGCACCCTCTCAACAGTCTCCAGGCTTAAAAAAATATTTATCCTTTTCCTGCCTTTTCACCTACATCTCCCCTTCATCTCCCCTTTTTTGATATTATGTATACTCCATGTATATATATGCATGTGTCTGGATGGTGCAGAGACAGTGGCGTCCGGATGTGGACTGATGTGTGTGTGTGTGTGTGTTGGTTGTTGTCTATATGCATGTATATGTGACTGCATGTTTGTGTCTTTCTGCCAAAGGAATGTGCTCCTTCTGTAGAGACAGGCCAGCTGAAAGAGTTCAAAGATCAGGGAGGCACTTAACTCTGTCATCAGAACACACACACACACACACACACACACACACACACACACTCTCTCTCTCTCTCACACACACACACACTGCATCAGAAAAACAAATAACTTCTCTTTGGCTGCATCTCTGAGTCTCTTTCTCACGACCTGACAACTCCTTTGACACAGTGTGTGTGTGTGTGTGTGTGTGTGTGTGTGTGTGTGTTGTGTGTGTGTGTGTGTGTGTGTGTGTGTGTGTGTGAATTTTGAAGCCTTTAAAAATCCTTTAGGGAAATAATTTGATCCCTCATGTTCTATCCTTCTTGGTCACTGGCCCTCTCTTTGCGGTTTCCAAAAACAATCCCTGTGGTGTTCAAAAGCACCATCATTTTTTAATGTTTGCTGTTCTTTCTTCTTTCTTCATTCCCTTTTTGTTTTGCCAGAGAGGAGAATACAAAAGACAATGAGATGAATGTGGGCTCACAGCACAGAGAGTAAAAGAAGAGGTTTCTTGAGAGGATGCAACCCTCAAGGTTCAAGGTTCAAGGTATTTTATTATCATATGCACAAACATTCACAAAAAAGCAAAAGTTGGCAATGAAATTCTTATGCCTCTCCGAGGCATAGCAGTTCTTAGCATTACGCTAATGCTAAAAAAAAAAGAAAAAAAGAAAAAGAAAAAAGTACAAAATATAATAGAAAAAGTACAAAGTTATAAAGTACAAAGTTATAAGTACAAAGTTATAAATTATAAAGTTATAAAAGTACAAAAGTTATAAGTTATACAGTGTAGCGGAGTGTAAGGTGACCTCGAAGTAAAGTGGCCTGTTGTGTGTGTGTGTGTGGGGGCGGGGGCGGGGGGCGGGGGGGGGGGGGGGGGGGGCAGGGTGGGGGCTCAGGTGTGTTTGTTCAAGAGCCTGATGGCTTGTGGGAAGAAACTGTCTTTGAATCTGGTGGTGCGAGTCCAGATGCTACGGAGCTGTCTGCCTGAGGGCAGCAGGCAGAACAGCTTGTGGCTGGGGTGGAAAGGATCCTTAAGGATCTTGCTGGCCTTCTTTCTGCTACGCTGCTGATAGAGGACCTCCATGGAGGGCAGCTCCGACCTGGTGATGCGTCGTGCAGCGTTCACCACCCTCTGTAGCGCCTTCCGTTTGAGGGCGGTGCAGCTGCCATACCAGGCCGTGATGCAGTCAGTCAGGATACTCTCGATAGTGCACCTGTAGAAGTTGCAGAGTATCCTGGGGTCCATGTTGATCTTCCTCAGCCTGCGTAGGAAGAAGAGTCGCTCTCTTGCTGTCCTGGTGATGATGTTCCCCTTCTGTAGTCCACGATCAGCTCCTTTGTTTTGCCGACGTTGAGATGGAGGTTGTTGTCCTGGCACCAGGATGACAGGGCTCTGACCTCCTCTCTGTAGGCCGTCTCGTCGCCGTCAGTGATCAGGCCGATGACGGTCGTGTCGTCGGCAAACTTAATGATGGTGTTGGAGCTGTGTTTTGCCACGCAGTCGTGCGTGAACAGGGAGTACAGGGGAGGGCTGAGCACGCAGCCCTGCGGGGCGCCGGTGTTTAGAGTCAGGGTGGAGGATGTGGTCGTACCAACCCGCACTGCCTGGGGCCTGCCCCACAGGAAGCTCAGGATCCAGTCACACAGGGCGGTGTTGAGGCCCAGGTCCCTGAGCTTGATGGCGAGCTTGGAGGGCACAATGGTGTTGAATGCCGAGCTGTAATCTATGAACAGCATCCTCACATAGGTGCTCCTCTGGTCCAGGTGTGAAAGGGCAGTGTGAAGGGCTAGGGAGATGGCGTCGTCTGTAGACCTGTTTGGTCTGTATGCAAATTGAAGGGGGTCCAGTGATTCAGGGAGGGTGGAGGTGATAAAGGTTTTGACTAACCGCTCAAAGCACTTCATGATGGTGGAGGTGAGTGCCACTGGGCGGTAGTCGTTGAGGCAGAGGGCTTTTGATTTTTTGGGGACAGGAACAATTGTGGACTTCTTAAAGCACAGGGGGACTCAGCAAAGTTACCAAGATCCTGTAAGAATAAGAGCTGTTGCACCTTCGTCCTTCAAAAGTAGAGGAGCAAGGAATCAAGAGTATGTAAGGAGTATGTAGGGAATAAGTAAGTAAATAAGTAGTTTAGTACATAACTAAGTAAGTACATAAGAGGGAAAGAAAATGAGGACGGAAGAAAGAAAGAAAGAAAGAAAGAAAGAAAGAAAGGAAGAAAGAAAGAAACGTGGCGTTACTGAGGCCAATGTTTTGCTTTTGATTTTCCCAGTGGCTCTGCTCCCTGTCCTCTGAGCATCTGTTCAGCACAGCAGGGGACGTTGTGTCTCCCCATTGCTCCAAACTAAGACCATCTCATGTGCAAGAACTACAAGAAGGCGCAGCAGTAGCCAAAGATATATTCCTCCCCAAAGAAGATTTTGATTGTTTATTTTCACTTTTATTTATACCAGAAAATGCAGAGTAAACAAACATTTATAAAGGAGGTTGATACAAAAAACATTTCTAAGTTTTGTCTTTCCAGTCCATAAATGTTCAGTGCCTCCCAGTGAGGGGCCAAAGTGGGGCAGTTGGGCAGGTTGTGCAGTTCATATTGAAGATGTTTATAATTCACTGTTCAGTGTCTCCCAGTCAGGAGTGGGAGGGTGGTGTTGCATAGAGTAGTTATATATGAAGACATTTTGTCATTTAATAATTGTTTTATAATTGTTTAGTGTCTAACTGAAGGCTTGCAGTTATGCAGTTAATTCTAGCATACAATAGTCCAGGGTTGAGACTTTCTTTCCTGTTTATGGCTGCATTTATAAAAACCTATGTTTATGGTTACAAAATATCTTGGCTGTTGTTTGTTGCAGCTCTAATTAACTGTTTTTATACTTCATTAATTACTTGAACTACTGGAGAGGTCATTGTAAAACCATGGGTTTAATGCTTTAACATATCAACAATAGTAATGGCAATGATTACAGGGGAAGTACAAAGGATACATGCACACAGAGGAGAAATGAAGTCCCCACACTGTACTGCTCCCTTTTGGTTACATGATTACAAGGGAAAGAACTACAAACAATACAAATGATTTGGTTGAACAAATTCAGAAAGAAAGAAAGCAAACAAACAAACAAACAAACAAGCAAACAAAGATAACAAATAAAAAGAATGTAATAACACAAGTAAAACAAGTAATATAGGTGTAATAAAACATAATAAAATAAGCATGTGGCATAAGAACAGTCTATAGTCAAGTATATGAGCAGCCTGACAGGATATTTTTTGCTGTTCGGACCAGCAGTTGTTCACAGTGCACAGTTTGTGCCTTCCTGTCAAATGTCAGTGAAAAACACACTCTGGTATTTTCACACACTTGACTATGTGATGTGAACAGTGGGAGGGTTGTTAACAAGAGGGATGGTGGCCAAATAACCTGTTACTTCACCTCACAAGTTAATTGAAGTACACGTACATCGTGCAGATAAGGGCGATAACAAAAAGCAGAGCCAGCCGGCACAGTGAACTACTTACATCATAAATACAGAGCAAGTTCAGTTCCACTGGTTTCAACCAAAGCACCTATAGCATCATAGCATCATGCACTAGCCGCCTCCGTCCCTCCTGTTTTGATACTGGCTGTCACTGGTGCCCAGTTTGTGTTTCCCAAGTATGTCATGATTCGGTGTCCCCTTCATCCCCCCAAATGAAATGTCCCCACAAACTACCACTTTTCTAGCATTGCACCCTCTTTTGTACAATCCATCTCTCAACAGTCTCCAGGCTTAAAAAAATGATATATGCTTTTCCTGCCTTCTCACCTGCATCTCCCCTTAATCTCCCCTTTTTTGATCTTATGTATACTCCATGTATATATGTGCATGTGTCTGGATGATGGAGAGACAGTGGCACCCGGATGTGGACTGATGCTGTGTGTGTGTGTGTGTGTGTGTGTGTGTGTGTGTGTGTGTGTGTACCCTGTTGTACACAGTGCTGTCAAACGTCAATGCCGTGACAGGGGACTGCTTCACATCCTAGCAGAGGCTGTCCTCGCTGATCAAAGACACAGGGCTGCTGTTTCACACACACATGCATATATGCACACAAACACGTATACACACACACACACACACACACACACACACACACACTACCACACACAGTTCTACTAAATGTGGTCCTAGAAGCACCACTCAGGCTGAGTAGTGACAGCTGTATTGGTGACAGATGGATGGAGGCAGCCACAGTAGGGCCTAATGATCATATTGTTTCACTGGCTGTGGAAAAAGATCTGTATCTGACACACACAACCACACAGGTGTTACAGGGAAGTCACCTGTGTGTGTGTGTGTGTGTGTGTGTGTGTGTGTGTGTGTGTGTGTGTGTGTGTGTGTGTGTGTGTGTGTGTGTGTGTGTGTGTGTGTGTGTGTGTGTGTGTGTGTGTGTGAGGAATAGATTGGTAGAAACCACTCTCATCAGTGCGTCAAGCAAAAACTTTATTGTGAAAGAGTCTCGGTTTATACATCTCTGCCTTTTTCATAACTCACACAATCATTGTTGAATTTAGTGACTGCTAAACTTACAATTATGTGCAACTTATGAAGACCAACAATGCCATACAGTGTGACAGTTTTCAAAAGTCAGTATAGTTCACACAAGAAGCACAAGAAGCTTTTTGACTGCAGAAGAAGAATTTCCCAAAGGCCAGTATCTTTTTGTCACTTTTTGAGGCAAAACCTTAAAAAACATCAAATAAAATGTCATCAAACCATGTTACTAACTTCTCCATTCATAATATATGATGAATATACCGTGCCATGACAGGCATGGTAGACAGTGTAGACACCCCCCCACTTCATGTAATAAGTAAATAATACCTCTTAAGGCAGGAGCAACAGAACAACAACCAAAAAGAAATAGCTTTACATACATTCACATCTCATTCAAGTGGCCTCCCCCATAAGTAACTGTATACATTAGGAGGGTTGATGATTCCACTGTGGTTTGTGAGAGGTGGCAGTAGCACTTTCAGAAGTCTGGTCCCTCCTTCTTCAAGTTTTTGTAATCTGTGGTGATGGCCACAAACTGGGGATGACAGAGAAATATGGGAGAACATTAGATAGATAGATAGATAGATAGATAGATAGATAGATAGATAGATAGATAGATAGATAGATAGATAGATAGATAGATAGATAGATAGATAGATAGATAGATAGATAGATAGATAGATAGATAGATAGATAGATAGATAGATAGATAGACAAAATACAAAAACAAAGTAATAAAAAACTAAATACTAATACTACTTTTTTATTTTAAAAAGTTTAAACATGATAGAATGTTTCAAAAGAAATTATAACAATAGTAAGTCAATCAAGCAATGATAATAAATCAGTCCAATAAATCTTGTGTCCAAGTACAGTTCAGATCAAATTGAGGTTAGAAATTGCAGATAGGTTGTCTTGCATTTTCCTGTAAAATCAATACTGATACCCTGGAAGGTGAATATTTTTTGTCGCTTATTAAAGCTGTATGTACTTCATGTGTGTGGTGTGGATGTCTTACAGTACCTTGTACTGGTAGGTGGGGTCTAGTTCGTTCCAAGGCTCAGGGTTGTTGGTCTTGTTCCAGCTAAACACACAAAACACACAGACGGGATAAGCGGGATTTGCGTTAGTCCTAGCCCTAGTATCCAAACAGTCACAGTTGTGCCACCCAAGTCCACTACTAGTCACAAAGGACCCGTGATGTTTATTGCATCCCCTCTTTGTTAGATGATAGACAGTGAAAAGAGACAGGGAGGATGGGAGAAGAGAAGGAAGCAAACAAGACAACCAAGATGGAGAGTCAGTTTCAAACCCACTCTGTCACCAGTACATAGTTTGCATCATAACCCCACTGTGCCGCCACCAGGACGCCCTGTCTAACATTTTGGGCAAGCATGACAGCGCTGGGTGTCCTGGTGGCTCAGTCGGCAAAAGCGCAGACCGAGTCACCATGACGTCCTGGGTTCAAACCCAGCCTGGGCCCTTTGTTGTATGTTATTCCTTTCTCTCTGCTCTCTACTGGCAAAATGGCAAAATGCCAAAAAAATTAATGAAAAGATGTCGCTGTTGTAAACAATTAATGAAGTACATGTTCTTGCAAAGAAAGCAAAAAAATATGCCATCCTGTGAGTAGCTTTTCTTGTTAAAAGCAGTCAACTGCGACAACCATTATTAGTATATCATTACTGCAAGTCAACAGTCTGGATCGCGGCAGGGGGGAGAGGAAATTTAATCAAGAGCTGATCTGACGGGGAGATGAAGGGTAATGGCATCCCTGTAGTTAGTACCAATTATGAAAAGTATCCCTCTTGTTAACCGTAGAGATAGAGTGAAAAAACATTTATTCTGCCCAGGACACACCTTGTTACATTTTTCATTTCAGAATGAGATGATACATAGCCTATTAGGGCGAGCAGAAGGCTGAATTTAATTAGTCTAAAATCCATCATTTCCTTGTTTTCTTGGACTTTGTTAATGATGGAGCCACATCGATTTTATACAGTCCGAATGTTAATAATGAGATGCCTAGCAGTAGTGTGTGGTAATAATGTGGAAAGAGAATTAATAGGCATAACACATCTCTCTCTCTCTTAATTTAAAAAAATTGCCCATTCCTTGCTACAATGCTACATATCCATTTGGGAAAAAACGATGAATGATGTCAGTGAAGGGCTCAACATGGCCACTAACAAACTATACATGTTGGCATTATTGTTGGCATGAAAGTAAAACTCTCTGTTGGATATTATTGAATCAGATGTCATATTTTTTAAATACTGAGTATCTCATTTTGGACTCTTCATCTCACCGCAGCATGGACATCTTAACAGTAAGCAGCTCTATGTGACTTGGGGCTTCGGCGGGATAAGAAGAGTGTGTAGCCTTACGTAACGTGAGGTCCTCTGGCCAGCCGGATCAGATACAGACTTGCCCCGCCCATTCCCAAACAGATGAAGAAGAACTGGGGGATGAGCTATAAGAGAGAGAGAGCGGGGGGGTGCGTATATTATATATAAGTATGTGAAGACACTATTCCTGCATTCATTTCCTCTTTGCATGAGCCTCGCCTGAGTTGCAACCTTATAAGTCCTGCGTCTGACATTATGACAGCTACTGCATCCTGAGTAAACAAATGCAAAAGCATGTTCTTGAATTCAACACAGGCAAGTTCAGTGTTTCAGCTAGTCAGCTCTGACACACAATGGCCACACCATACACACCTCTGAATTAGAGGTCTGCATGGGTGTGACATTTAAACACACCCTGGTTGCAGACCCCAACTCTGAATGGCATGTGAAATAGCAACAATATGGCTTACCAAAATCAATTAAAACTAAATCCAGTTCATAAAAGCTTTTACATTTGCTTTTTCTAAACATCCGGTGTCAGGTTGATCTTTCCTGTTCTCTGCCACACACAGGAAGTGATGCGTTATGCGTTTCCTGCAGCAGCAGCAGCGGTTTGTTTGAAATGAACAGAAGAAGAACGGGGTAGTTAGCATGAGCAGCGATAGCCACCGTGGCTGAACAGACAAAGAAAAGAGCGCCACCTACAGAAACTCAAACTCCATCAACAGAAAATCAAAGGAGAAAGACGTCACAGTGCTGGACACACTGTTTGATTGACAGTTTATCTCTGGGAAGAGCAGTGCAGAAACACCACAGTGAGGCTGAGAGACAAAGACGACACCAAAAGAAAAAAAGATCTGGCAGATTACCACTTTAACTAATTTATTAAACAGACCGAGATCAAATTGGCGTGGTTTCATGTAAATTGCCTAATAGCAGACCCCACCCATCTTGTACAGCAAGTAGCTAGGAGTTATTTGAAACTATTATTTGTCCCAGGTCTGTTATGAAACATGTTTAATCTAATAATTAATGCCCAAGGCTCAACTCCCTGGCTATAGATTACAGTAACAGTAGCTACTCAGTACGATCTGAGCAGCTGGCCCATAGCGCTCTGCAGGGATTAGCCTCCACTGGCCTGGTTTTGCTACGTACTCTTCATCCCAGTGAACCTGCTGACACACATGTTGTGTTTATGTGTGTGTAGCTGTGTGCACCAGGGTGTGTGCGTCTTTATTCAACCTTTATTATTATTATTAATAATAATAATAATAATAATAATAATAATAATGTTATAAGAGAACATCAACAACAATGACGTCACTAAAAGCAATTAAAACATGCTGAAAAAACACTGACAGAGAAGCTAGTGTGGTCATTATGCTGAGAAACTGTGCGTGTGTGTATGTGTGGGTGCGTGTGCTCGTGTGTGTGTGTGTGTGTGTGTGTGTGTGTGAAAGAGAGAGAGAATAAACCATTGATTTGTAATAGACTTTGTAAAGGTCAGTTAGCAGAAAACACTGTTCTGTCAGATGAAATTAGGGTTGAAGATATATAACAACACTACAGGAAGACCATCTATTCTCTCTCTCTAGCTGCCTGACTGACTATATCTGCCTGTCTGTCTCTCTACCTGTCTGTCTGACTGACTCTCTATCAGCCTCTCTGCCTGTCTCCCTGTCTGTCTGACTGCCAGGCTGATAGCAGATCAAGGGAGCTGGTAGAGTCTCATAGGGATCCTCTCTCTCTTCTCTCTCCTGCGAGGCGAGGGGAAACTCTGTCACTCAGTTCCCAGTCAAAACAGAAATAATCCCTCGTGCCAACTCGCAAAAGTTTACATTTCAATCTGAACATTTGTTTCTTGAATGCCTAGATTTGTCTCTTTAGATTATGTGAGATGTGCAGGTCTTGGGTCTGTTTTTAAAGCCTCGGCCTGGGCAAGTTGGTTTGACTGTTTTAAGATGAGACCACCTCGCCGACGTTGGCCAATTCATTGACCAATACTCTACAATACTCGGAGCAATACTCTACATGAAGGCTCATCAAGTTTGTTCATTAATTTAATGTGGCATTTTAATATTGATATTAAATTCATTGTCCTCGCGACCAAGGTTTCCTCACGTAAAAACTATAGCAATCCTATAATACATCTGAGAAGGATACTATACAATCACAGCGATACAAGTATCACAGCGCCTTGAAGTCCCAATAGGAATATTATAGAGATATCATAGGATATAGAAATACCATAAACCGAGGTTACTATAAACTCACTACAGAATACAGACACACTAAAGTTCCTATAGGAATATTATAGTATTATTATTATTAAAGTATTTTTCAACTGACTATATAGCACACTGGAACTGTCCAAATGCTGATCCTGCTAAAGGGGCGCCCTTCCAAAATAAAGCTAATCGGTGATATAAGCTATTTATTTTAAGAGCTGAATTCAGGAAAGTGAACGGAGAGCTCTTTTGGTCAAAGTTTATTCTTGACAATTGCGAGATTTAGACTCAAAGTAAGTTTAACTTGCTTTTTAAATTTTCTATCCAACCTTAAGCGACATTTCAATTATTTTCAACTATTTTCAACTATTTTCAATTAAGGAAAAACAGGTTATTGTCGCTTTGTCAAGTAAAACAATCATAAGAAATGTTCATTACTTACGCCAGGGTGCCTCTTAGCATGATCTACTGCTGTCCGAAATATCATAGCTCGAATTTAAACCACTTTAGAAACAATACATGAAATTAAATGATTCACTTTTGAACAACAGATTTCCAGACACGTTTCGTCAACACCCAAAACCTTGAGAACAGCTATAAGGATTTAGACCTGTTGCTTTCTCTGCAGGAGGGAGGGAGAGGAGGATGGGTGGATGGGAGGAGGGAGGAGGGAGGAGGGAGGAGGAAGGAGGGAATTTACATCTGACTCTTATGCTTTCTGCTCCCTTGGGGTGATTACTGCACTGGGCACTGAAACGGGCTATATTTGTCTGTCACATTTCAAATATGACACTCTTTCTTTCTCATGCCAGGGAGGTTTTAGCCTTATATCGCTGTGTTCGATCACACAAGTTTGTGCAAGCCCCCCGCAGAAGCTCAGAGGCCCATTGCTCTCGTTTCTTTCACTCAGTTTAAAGAGCTTCAGCCCCTTTGGGAGACGACTGGAGGAAATGGAAACAGATACAAACATTGTCTCCTCTTAAAAGGCCATTAGAGGGACAGACATGTGTTAGTCTCTGGGAGTTGGGGGATATTTATGCTTCCTAAATGGGATAATGGTAAAATGAATAAACTGTCGTTCAGCTACTTTAAAGAACAAAGATTTATTTCAGGGACCATTTTGAAGCAAAAGATGAAGTTGCACAGAAGTCTTTTTGTTGTTGTTCCATGATGTTTCCAGTGTAACTCCTCTTCAAAAAGCACTGAGGGAAATTACAGCAAACAACAAAAGAACATTGCCTCTTTTTTCCTGCAGCTAATGACGTACTCCCTTGCTGGCGTTCTTTGCAACCAAAGCTGAATGATACTCAGAAAACACAATTATATACCACAGTCACCATGCTTGTACCTTTGATGGCTCATCAAAAGGCCAATCAGCACCGTGAAGAGCCTGCTTTGCACCAGGAACAGATTGCTACAGCCAGAGCCATACAATGACACAAGCATTGTTTTTAATTGTTTGCAGACAACAGCACTGTTTATCTTCCAGTGTTATACCGCTGATACTTAAAATGTTTTGAGTATTGTTCATTTTCATATTTGCAGCCAGTACTTGAGTTCAACAACATGGTCAAACTCATCAAAAAGTATAACCTGGCAACCACACACAAACCAACATTTTCTTGCTTCACCTTTACGGGGTGAGACTTAATGAAAAGGCCTGGACTGCAGAATAAGGGAGTCACCTTCACATGATCACCAATAAAACTCAGATTATACAGTATTTTTGATGTTCAGTGGGTTGAGTTCCTCAATAAACAGCTAGTTGTGTTTGTTTTCACAGTCAGGGCCATGAGCAGAGGGCCAGTAGGGGACCAGCAGGGGGCCTATAGGGACCACAAGAGCGCATCAGGCTGTAAAATGATTATGTATGAATTACTAAAAGGGACCATAACATGAAATCTTGTCCTGAATTATTTTGCCCTTTTCATTAATATATGTATACATATGGCAATACCAAACACACATATACACACCACACACACACACACACACACACACACACACAATGCTTTGCTTATCACATAAAACCTTCATGGAGCCGCCACAGGTTAAAACATCTGTGATCCTGTTGTCCATGTGCACAATTCATTGCCTCTCTGGCTCCATAGATCTCTGTTCTCTGTTCTCAGGCAGTAAAACAGCACCATTAGGGCCCAATGATGGTCATCTTTTACAGAACACTAGTTCACTGTGGTCGGATGAAACCTTGTATCTTCTTCTTTTCAGATTTATGCCTATGCCTATATGTTTTTAAATTCTAGTTCACCGTGGTTTAAAATGTTGAACATGTTTAACATTTTAATCTGCTCAATTTATAATGGAGCTTGTAAGGCTTCAATTCAAGTGAAAATGTGAAAATTACCAAAGCTGGAGCTACAAGGTTTTTCGGTGACAGCAGCGATTTATTATGCAGACTTCATCAGCCCCAGACTGGGTGTCTGCAGACAGTAATGAATCCCTGTGTGAGACGGGCCATAGTTCTCCAACCTGTCATAGCAGTGTGTGCGGCAGTCAGATCCTTTGCAAATGAGCTCCTGGAACTGTCTTGTAAGTCCCAAATCACCTCCTACCTCGCCTGAACAGGGCCCACTGTGTCAAGAGACAGAGTGTGTGTGTGCGTGTGCGTGTGTGTGTGTGTGTGTGTGTGTGTGTGTGTGTGTGTGTGTGTGTGTGTGTGTGTGTGTCCAAAATCCAGCATTATTACAACAGACCTCAAAGATTTGGAACTAACAACCACATTGCGTTGGTGGGTGGGGGTGTGGGGTGCGGAGGGGGCAGGGGCTGTCAAGTGTCTCATTCAAGAGCCTGTTGCTGGGTAGACTACTGATTGGACTAGTAATAATAATAATAATAATAATAATAATAATAATAATAATAATAACAACAGGGAAACATCCAGTGTCAGCCCTTACAGCTGCTCTAAATGGAATCACGAAGCGTTGTTCTTCTTCTACCACTTTGTCATTTACATGGAGGAGATAAACAAAACACAGTGATTGATTATAAAAAAAAGAAGTGAAGAAATGATGGGAAAAAAGAGGTTGACAGCAACCAACACGCCACCTTCCAAACTGACACTCGAACCAGCAGGGAACATAGAGCCCGTTGAGCTCATTCAGCTTAGTGTTGATGCTGTTCCTGTCCATCTGAGAGCCTGTAACTGAGAGCTAATTCCCCCTATTATTGGCTGGTGGCCAACACTACTCAGCACCACAGCGTATCATACTAAGATCTGCTGCTGGTCAGTGTGAATCATTTTCATATTGAATTGAAGGTTTTAAAGATTCTTCATTTGCCGAGTATATTTCATAACCCACCGGCCCATAACAACAAATCAGAATCTCACTGTATCACTTAAAAAACACATGGCTGTCCATCTGGGAAAATGCTGCTTTTCAAAATTCCTGAAAAGGTGAGGTTTTTAACATAACAACAGGGGGGATGCCAAGTGGGGGACATCAACAGCCAGTTATTTTGAGTTCTGTCGACTTTCAAGACCTCTCCACACAGGGAAAAAAGAAGAAATGGACAGTGTCATCACAACCAATCAGAACGTGGGACATATTTTACTCATTAAGAATAACATGAGATGATCTGGAGCATTGAAAATCCTTCCTGAGCATCTGTTGTAGCCCCAAGTCTGGCTCCTATGATGAAAGTGTTCACTCTTTGTTGTTGTCCTTCTGTCCCAAGCTTCTGACTATGGATATCAGCTTAGCCTTGCCTGGTGTTCCCGCTGCCCCGCAAGGCTGTACCACACAGTTAAGTCCACTTAATTGGACACTGGCCAACTACATCCATATTCCCACTATGAGCCCAAATAAGGTCTAATACAATGCAAGCGTGTTTAAATAAAAGATTGCCTTGGCTTTTTTTTTTAAATAACCCCCCCCCTTGTTAAATTTAAGCAAGTCACCCACTGGTCACAGAAGTACTGACTAGCTCACATTGTCGCTTAATGTGAAGCAGAACAAGCTGGCTGAGGTTTGAACATTGAGCACAGTTTAACACCAGCTAATATTATTATGCCTCAGAGGTCTGCTGGGTTAATAATGTGGTCTAACAAGGAACAGTGCAGCACTAAGTGGACAGCACAGACCTTTAGCCTACAGCTGTTTTTGTTTCACAGGTGAGTCATGTTTAAGATTAAACATCGCCCGCCACATTATTCTGGAGTAACCAGCATCTAAATATAAAGGCTGTCATGTTGTCAAAGCCTTCTCATGTTCTTGTGAAAAATTAAGCTGATTAATACTGAGGGTTTGTTAAGCTGTCTAGAAGCAATATCAATACCTAGTGTGTAGAATGATATTGAAAATTTGAAAAATCACTGGCCTTGAGGTCATCTATTAGAACTGGTCATATCATCAAATTTAATGTAATCTATCATATAATCTGAGTCTAAAATTGTGAGTATTTGCTATTTTATGTACACTGATGACAAAAAGCAGTACCTCAGACTGCCTAGAGGGGGCACTGTATTGGACGCTGCTGATAGGATGATTTTATGTTGTAGACATGCGCCATCAAGTGGCGTGACACTGTACTGCAAAAACTAATTGTACCTAAGCTTTTTAAATAATCTTAAATATCTTTAATAGTGTAATGATTTATGTATTATGTATTTTATTTCTAGCATTCGTTTTATTTGACAGTGAACACTAGTGAAAGAAAGTAAAGATGAGGGAGAATGACACAAGAAGACATACAAAAGGTTTTGACACCACAGTGAGACGGCCCCTACATAACCACTCTCAAACAATTTAACTGTTATACTGTATGTATTGTAAGTGATATCAGTTAATTTGTATAATTTACTGAGATATCAGACAGCATCCAAACATTCTTTTATTCCAAATGTTTTAAGCATTTCTCAAAAATCAAAAATATATTTTAAGAAAACATACAACAAATACTATTTACATAATAAATGTATAAAACAGCTCCCGCCTGTACCTTTCAGACCATTAAAATAACAACCATTCAATATGAGCGGTCTCTGGTGGTCTGGTCGTTTTCAGTAATTTCATATTGATATTGATGATTAGAAAGCAAAACTGGAATTTCAAACCATTTCTTGCTTGGACAGGAAGTTACACAAGTCACAGGAGACCCAGAACAGACAATCTCAAGGCATGACCGGTCCCTGCAGAGCTAGAATGCACGGGAGGAGCACTCCTATTCAAAATCACTGCTCTTGTAATGGTAGTTTGGTTGGTACAATGAAATATTTAAGACCAATTCTATGAGACCTCCGTTTAGGACATCACCACAGGAACATCAGCTGCAACAGAAGAAGTCGTAACACAGGTCTGGCTGGTGGCGGCGGGAGAAGCCCCCGTCGATGTCGATGTGGCGACGGCGGGTTCGGTAGGGCGAGATGGGGCAGGTTTAATGATTTTCATAGGAACGAAGACATTGGAGGCGCAGTGCTCACTCAGGTACTCTCCCCCTTTCTCCTCATACTCCTGTCTGCTGATCCAGCCCTCCAGCCCCCCTCCTCCGCCTCCTCCTCCTCCAGGAAGATGCTCCAAGGCCCAGTCTCTGGCCCCGTACCAGGCATCCAGGGATGGCCGCGATGCCATGGTCACCTGGGAGGGAACAAAGTGAGTGACAGTGACTGTATTTGCCAGGTTACAACTTGATTATCTGGATTATGACTGAAAAGTAATTGTTATATGGTCATCGCCTAGAAAATGAACCATTTTTCACAAATAAAGAAATTATATACTGAATGTTTGATTTCCCATGATGCCAAGAAATTCTGAAATGTGTGCATCCAGTGTAAGTACAGCGGGATGTTTTTCAGAGGAACATGGATTTGTATTTCGGTCATGAGGAATTTTCAGGGCTTATACTGTATATACACATACAAAGTTACAAGCTGTACCTGGAAGTGCGACTGGAAGGGCCTCATGGTCAGCAGTTCTCTCTCCACCCTCTGCTTCATCCCTGGATACTGCATGTTCCCTCCTGTCAGGAACACGTTGCTCACCAGCGCCTCCTGCTGCTCTGGGGTGTACCTGCAGACGGTACAGAAGCAGCATGGAAAATATTAAAACGTCGTACTGGTAACGCTTAACACACCACTTTCTAACAGGGAAATAATTGAAAAAAAGTTCAGCTAATATGAGAAGAGGAGTGTGTGTGCACATGGATGTGTGTGGGATGAGCTTGTTAGATTGCATTACCTCGCCAGGACATACTGCAGTGTCTCCATCAGTCCCATCTGGTCCTCTCCAGTGAGCGAGGGCTGGAACAGGATTTCTGGACACCTCAGACGCTCCGTCCCCACAAACAGCTGGTGGTACTCTGCCATGTTGAACACCGGCTGCAAACAGTCTAAAACTTATTCTATTTATACTTACAAACTCTAACTGCAAACCTACATTTTGGTTTATCTTCACATATATTCTGTCCCATATTACAGTCAATTGCCAGATCCCTTCCTACACTGCCTTAATGGGGATATAAATATCTGACCTGGGAATTGCAGAATCTATTACTATGTATTTTTTGCCTGTGCCATTACCTGAACCACATTAGCGGGTTTTTCTGGCAGAGTGTCCTCGGGGAAGTCAGGATCCATCAGCGCCACCCCGTCTCCCTCATCTATTGGCTGTTCCAACTCAGACACCTGGTACAGCATGACAGAACAGCCTCAGGCTACATGTCAACCGCGGTGCATTTACTGTCGCAGAAAATGTGAGTTTGCTAGCATAACCACTGCTATTTTACTGCTATGAACTACTTGAGGTGCCATTGATTTGTTTTACACTTAAAGAGCTTCAAAAGTTAATAGATCCACATATTTATCTTGATTAAAATAATACATGATATGATCAAATGAATCAAGTATTCCTTGTGATATTTTTCCCTGATGTGGTTTTGTAACACCCACCTCAGTCTTTCCCTCCGGGTCCGTCACTGTGCAGTAGTTTCTGTCTGCCCTGCTCCACAGCCAGGTGGAGTTTGTTGATGTAGGACTGAAGCTCCTCCGCTGAGTCCATGTTAAGCTCCACCAGGTTCCTATGGAACTGGTCCAACAGGCCGTCCTCCAGCAGCTCCTGTACTCAAAACCAGACACACGGAGACACACGGACATGTCGATTGTTGTGGGTCGTTCACATTTTTGTTTGTCATGATGCTGCTGGCACTACCAGATTAAATACAGATTAAACAAAACAAAATAAAACAGTGACAGAAAGCCAAATGCACACAGACAGGCAGTGGCTTTTCAGTTTATGGTCATGGGTATGACTCATCTTTCACGTAAACGTCTTCTGCATCATTTACTGTATATGAGCGTTTGTAATAACTGATGACTATCCAAGTAAACAATAAACAATACAATAGAAAGTGTCTTGCCTGTACTGCCAGTAGTTTATCCAGCCTCTCTTGGTCCTGCTGCAGTTTCTCCCCCCGGCGGCGAGCGTTGATCTCCTGCAGGCGTCGAAGCTGCTGTGCTCGTCTCTCCTGCCTCTCCTCCACGCTCACACCGCCGCCCAGCACCTTGGCCGAGAAGGGGAGCTGCATGCGGTGCACCTCCCGCTCATAAAACTCTGGGCTGCGCCACTTCTCCAGCTCTGTGGGAAATTGCACATGGAGAGAAGAGTAATGTATGTAAGGGAGGAAGGAAGGAAGGAAGGAAGGGAAGAACGGAGGATGGAAAGATATACGCATATTCGTTGTAGTCTCCATGGTGTGGCTTTTTTGTGTGTTTTTATGATATATTTTTTTACACCCGAGTACAAATACCAAACAGCTGAACCTGATGCAAAAAGTTTTTTTCCCCACCACCTCAACCAGCCACGAAGAAATTTAGACATTTAAGAAATGTAGGTGTGAGCAGTGCTACACAATTTCTTCAAACTTTTTCAAACTGCCACTTGGGGGCGCCAAAGTGCGAAGTTGCCTAGTGCAGCTGTGAAGTGTGCCTGAGAATGTGTATGTATGTATTATGAATATGTCTATGTAGAGGTATTGCACCTTCACGGTAATCCGTAGCAGTGTAGCTGTGTTCGTGTAGCAGTTCCTCCATGCGGCTGAGTGTGATGGCGGCAAGGTGACCTGGGTATTTGAGCTGGAGGAGTCGCTGCAGGTAGGACGCCGCCTGACTGCCCCCCACGTTCACGCGCTTACAGTTCACCGCATCCAACCTGGGAATTCAAAAACACACACACGCAGTGAAGAAAACTAGAATCTACAGAGCAAAGCACACATGGTGTTTGTACTGAAGAGAGAGAGAGAGAGAAAGAGAGAAACAAAACACACACAAGCTTTTGTATCTGCAACAAGTGCCTCACCTGCCGTTGATAACAGGCAGGATGTGAGAGCAGTGGTATCCCGAAGAAAGAACGATGCCAGTCTGCATCGGCTGGACATTCCTTTGAGCGTTATTGCAGTAGAAACTATAAAGGCCGTCTACACCGTAGGAGACGTGCGGGACGCGGTAGCACTCAAACAGCAACTCTGACATCATCTGCCGACAGTGCAAGGGGTTGCAGGGAGCCTCCGACAGCACGATGGGGTGTTCCACGCTTCCCTGGAGACAGAGGGAGTCAGTAGGGTGCACATACATAGAGACTGAAACACTGACTGATGATCATCACTGATTCATGCAGAATACAAAGCATAGACAGGCTTTGCCAGTAGTAGTGGTAAATCAAAAAACGGGTACCACTTATATGAAACAAAAATGTATTGTATTTTCAGGAAGGCACAATTTTTCAGTTTTTTCAAAATCTGTTTGACACTATTTACTATGATGTATAGTATGAATCTAAAATGGTGGGTGCACTCCATTCTGCCAATAAAAAGGTGGGTAAATTGAGTTTAGGTGGGCTTACCATCTGCTACTAATTGTACTCCCTATTCTGCTACTTCCTATTTAAGGGCATGGTCAGGCTAAGGCAAACCTTTTAATTTGAAGGACGACCAACAGACACGCATTAGACCACAGATTCTGATTTGATAATATTTCGAGGGACTTAACTGTCCGTACTTTGGGTGGGTGATAGCGGGTATAGTAAAACGACCAAAAGCAAAACTGCGACCAATGAGGAGCATATTATTTTTGGGAGCTTCACATCTTGTGAGCTAAGTTAATGGCATAACTTCAGCTAATGTTAAAGTCATACTATCGCCATACTCTCTCTAAAACATTGATGTGGCTCTGTTAGCAAGTAATACATTACATACAAATTATTTCCCTCATGCCACTGTAAACCATGAGTTTGAGCAGCACTGCCCTCCTCCCTGCATTTACTGGTAGCCTTCGTTAACCTAGAAGTAAGATGATGCGGATTTGATCCGGATTTGAAATGCAATGCAAACTAATTTAATCGAGTTAATTTAACCCGGCATATAAATGGCAAATAGAAATTTTAGTTAGATGTTTTGGTTAGTTAGCCACTATCGCCTTACGCATTGGTTGTCTGCGAGATTCATCAAGTTAAATTTCCGATTTTCTTTAGATCTTTTTAATACCAATTACAATAGAGTGTATGACCAATTTTGCAAACGAGATACAACAACTGTCGACCTATCAGGAACAGGTCTTCATGACTGGGCTGATTTCTGATCTTAAAAAGAAACTGCAACATTTTAAAAACTGAATATAACTGGAAATGCTTTATTTAACGGTATTCCAGACCTGTTAAGACATTTCATTGCTTTTTCAGGACCTGCATGCACCCTGATCCATTTCCATGCGGGACCCTACTTTGGGACCAACTGACCTAAAGGCACTCACCTCTGACGCGACCCCCAGGTGGGTAAACACATAATCGAAGATAAGCTCCTGGATCTCGAAGTTGACCACCACATTTCTGTCGAACTGACTCTTCAGCAGCCACCGTAGAGGCTCCAGGTTGGAGATGTCATTACCGATCTGGGTCTCGCTGCGCGCGGCTCCTCTGCTCCGGGCCGCCACCGACTTGAACAACAGCTTCGGTGCCTCAAACTCCGCCGTGTTCCCCGCCCAACCGGCCCGAGTTTGGAAAGATCCGTTATCTATTACTATCGGGACCGGCGAGGGGCTCAAACACTGAGCAGCTATCTCATAAATCGGGTCGGGAGATGTTTTACAGTCCTGAAAAGTGAAAATTTGACAAACCGATTCTGCTTTGGAAGTCATTTTGAATGTGCGTTACTGCAAAATACAACCGACTGGAGGCTAAGTGTCGTCCACTTTCAGTTCCGGGTGGAGAAAACGGGGGCAAGAGAGGAGCCCCACCTGACATTTTGCAAAAATAACAAATAACAGTTATTTCTAAATTAATAATATTTTATGGGACTTTTAATCTCATAGGTAGAGAATACATTTGGAGTGGTAGCCGATGAAGTAACTACGAAATGAAACCATCTATCTCCCAATCTGCCAGTGGTCTGATTTATATGGATGTATTTTTTTTAACAATTTGCATACACCATCTGCCAAGGCTAAATGTAGATCTGGAATATATGTTTTGCTGATCTTCAACTGCAATACTACTGCATGCGACTTCGGCAGTAGTTGTAAATGATTTTCTATCTTTTACCACCAGAGGGCGTCGGAGTTTTCTCTCTCTCTCTCTCTCTCTCTCTCTCTCTCTCTCTCTCTCTCTCTCTCTCTCTCTCTCTCTCTCTCTCTCTCTCTCTCTCTCTCTCTCTCTCTCTCTCCCTCCCTCGCTCTCTCTCTCAAGATACATTTTGATTTTGAGTTGCTGCCTAAGTTTGTTTTTTTCTACAATCCAAAAAATATAAACAGTACCTGTTTATGATATATACTATTCAGAAGATTAGGATACATCTAAATATGTTGTTCTCACCAAGTTTTTCTCATATATTTCATTCAAATATGAACACATGTATGCTCCTAATGCATAGGGTGAATACCGGTTGTTGACTAAATTAATATGGTCCTAAGCATTATTGTCCCTACTGCTAGTGCTTTAACATTGAAAACTATTTTCATTATTAATTCACTTATTTGTAAAATTATGTAATCTTATTTGGAGAAATATGTAAATGTACTCGTTTTTAATAAATGAAACAAAAGAGTTCTTGGTAGTGGACTTTTGACAACTAACATGTTATTCATAATAGTTATTACTATATAGCCTGCATATGTTATCCATTATTATGTTTCCAATCAGTATCCAAGCACAAGGCCAATCACCATTTCCTTAAAATGTTGCCCATCATCACCTTAGGAATTTTGGGGTCCCCTTGATTCATTTGAATCCACGTTGAACCCAACACTGAAACCATGTGAATAGACATTTCCCCCAGGCTCAGTCTGAGCTGCGTTGAGATATTTCTGATTTCTTCCTGTCTGGCATCATGTTATTCTCAGCTGACTGGGTGAAGCGCTGGCCTCAGCTGCTAATATGGGACACCTTCACCTCACCACCTCTTTCAACCAGCGCCAAAGACCGCCCCATGCCCATCAAGAACAGGTCCCACTCATTTTCAATTCAATCAATTTGATCAATGTAACTTAATTGTTCAAGTTGGAGAGAGTTAAAAAATAAAGTGCAAGAAACATTCAACATGTGAAAAACAAAAAACACATCCTGGATTGCTTGAATTGAAAGTGAATTGAACCCAGTTAATTAAACAAACACACCATGAATTAAATACTGCTGGTTACAATAGTTGCCCAACTACATTGCTTCATAATGTTGTCTGTGTATGATGGAGTCTGCATTTTTTTTCTCACCATTTCAGTAAAAGGGGGAATATGAAAAGGCAAGGATGGATGGATGGATGGATGGATGGATGGATGGATGGATGACCCCCTGTCTGTTCCTGTATCTGCAGTGCAGCAAACTTTCAAGCTTTCATGGTCACTACTGTAATTGTCATGATACAACAATCTATTGATTCATTCATTCATTTGTCTGTTTGTTCATTCATTCATTCATTCATTTGTCTGTTCATTCATTCATTCATTCAGTCATTCAGGATTGGACCATGAAGTGAGAGAGGCACTTGACATTCCTGTGCACTGTATTAATAGAAAAAAGGCATTGTACTTTGTTGTGTCAAAATGAATATATATACAATGTGGCTACAAAATGGATTTGTTTGTTTTTTAAAGATGAAAAAAAAGATTATTATTATTCTTTGGGTCAATCATCCATTCCTTGTTGTGGAAATTTAGAGAGCAAATATGACAAATTCCTGTCTTATACACTTGGACACATTTTTTCTATTAAGATCCAATGATTGATTGTATTTATTCATGACTTCATTTATGGATCTATAATATTTGCAATATTTTACCTTTCAGGCTGCTGTTCTCCAGGATAACCTGAGATAAGCAATAGAATAAGACGTTGTGAATAGTGTTGTTTATTTCCTGGATAGCACAGATATTTGGGAGCAGGAGGAAGAGGGTGAAGGCAGGAAGGGGGCTACTGTATGTGGCTTGATGGTGTGTCACTGAATCACGAGCACAGTTCACTGCTCAGGCACAAAGCTCTAAGTGACTGCCGTCCCCCTCCTCCTGATGCTAATAAGCAGATCTGGGTCAGCTCACTCTCTCTCTCAAACACACACACACACACATGCATGGTTACATACACACTGGTAAGACACACACACAGTGACACACGCACACATGGTCACAAACTCATATAAATACACCCCCATATACTTTATCTTCTCTCTCTCTCTCTCTCTCTCTCTCTCACACACACACACACACACACACACACATCCACATGCACACACTCCTCCCAGAAGGCAAGACGTGACATTGTGCCGCTGTCCGTGCACAATGCAGGGAGCGATCTGCTTGTTGTGCTTGTCATGCAGGCAGTGGTGATGAGGCGCGGGGGCACTAATAGGCTACAAGCACTCTGGGACTGCCATGCATGATGCCAAGCTGCCTCCATTTTGTGGAGGCACAAACAGACTGTTAGTTCCCACTGACAAGGATGGGATGGAGTGGAGGAGAAAATATAACGTTGAGTATAGGAAAATATATTTATCATTTTATATGTCAGGATTATGGGATAATAAAACACAGATTAAATCATTTCTTTTTTTTAAGTTATTTTATTTTGTGAATTGTAATGTTTTAAAATGTACTAGGGAGGGGAAATGTTTGTGCAGGATGCAAGCTCTTTATCAGCTCCACCAGAGTAACTGGGGGTTATGTGCCTTGCTTGAGGGCACGTCAACAGTAGTTGTAGCATGACGGGAGAGCATTAGTCAAATTCCTTGCCCAGATTTTACCAGGCAGTCCAGGGATTCAAACCAGCAACCTTTCAGCCACTTGTCACCACCTTCCTTGCAAACGCCATTTTGCGGAGGCAGGAAAACACTGGAATTTCCCAGTGACAAGAAGCTCATATTGTGGAATGCAGGAATCGAGTACTGAGGGAAAAATGTCTGACATTGTTAGTCTTATGATTATGTCTTATGACAGTGTGCTGAAATCATTTCCTCATTCTTTTTTTTTACTGCCAAGTTGTTGTTATT
Organism: Hoplostethus mediterraneus; assembly: GCA_034670385.1. NCBI lineage: Eukaryota > Metazoa > Chordata > Actinopteri > Trachichthyiformes > Trachichthyidae > Hoplostethus > Hoplostethus mediterraneus. The sequence goes on along the minus strand of JAXDDW010000001.1, from coordinate 15,651,668 downwards.
GAATCATAACGTGGCAATTATCTTGGCAAATGTCACATATTACTGAAATCATCCTTTGTCACTTACAGTGTAGCTTTAAATGTCACATCATGTGAAGCATATTCTAATAATTGATCATATGATGTCATTATAAATGTTAGTGTAATTTGGTTTGTGGTGGAGTCTCTATAAAAATGTATTTAACCATTGCTAGAACCATCTGCAAGTCTCTCTCTCTCTCTCTCTCTCTCTCTCTCTCTCTCTCTCTCTCTCTCTTTCTCTCTCAGGGGCTGTGGACTTGTAATGGTAAGGGGAAACTGTCCATCCAGTAGGAGGATTTTTGTTTTATTTTTGTTGTGCCATACAGTTAAAAAGTAAAGAGCAAACTGTTATATTGGGACAGGCAAAAAGGGCAATTTACCTGCACGAAGAATGATATGGAAGCACTATTATTAATTGTATTTATTTGTTCTAGTGTGTTTGCTTTGTGGATAATTGTGCAAAAGGGGACACATCAATATGGACACATTGTAATCCCACTTTTATAATTGCACAATAGAAGCTTGTTACAACTCTCTCTCTTCTCTCTCTCTCTCTCTCTCTCTCTCTCTCTCTCTCTCTCTCTCTCTCTCTCTCTCTCTCTCTCTCTCTCTCTCTCTCTCTCTGCTCGTATCATTATACATTAGGATAAAATGTCCATTTCCATCTCTGAATGCAGGACTGGTTAAAAAAAAAAAAAAGGAAAAGCTCCAGATCTGTGTGACATAAAGGAGTGACGGGCAGGGGGAAGAGAGCCCAGTTTATATAACGGCTCTGAGTCTGACCACTTCTGATGTATCAGAGCCACGCAAAGACAAAACCCCCTGCAACCTCCTTGACTCTCCTCCGCACCCTGTCACGCCTGCACACACACACACACACACACACACACATACACGCACACACATGCACACAAACATATACAAAATCTCTCTTTCTCTCTCACACACATTCTCATTCTTTCTTTTAGACACACATCTTCTTTATCTTCCACTTTCTCTCTCCCTAACTCTCCCACTCTTACACACACACACACACACGCACACACACACCCACACACACACACTTGCCCCCCCCCACACACAAAGACTGTCACTACCACTCTCTTCAGTCTCTGGCCCTGTAAGCCCAGCAGATCTTTTTGGGCCATAGAGTGATTAATGTGTTTGTGCACCTGTCACTATGCATGCATCCATGTGTGTGTGTGTGCGTGTGTGTGCGTGTGTGTGCGTGTGTGTGTGTGTGTGTGTGTGTGTGTGTGTGTGTGTGTGTGGAGGAGTGTATCTGAATAGCCAAGTATTCAAATGCATTTGTGTGTGTGAGTGTGTATCATTATTTATATTCTCTAACTTGTTTAGTGTTTGAAGTGATGATGGTCTCTGTCTGTCTGTCCACACACGTATTGCTCTTTATTCCCTGCACCATTTAGTAGCATTTACATATACATTTATTAAACAGCTTGTCTCATTCATCACTCTTCCTCTCCCCTTTAAAATAATAAGTGTTTGACAGTGTTTCTGATCTTTTCCGACACTCAAATCCTCCCTGACTATTGTTAGAAATAAGGCTCTGGATTGGCTGAAACGCTTTGCTTCCCCCTCCATCCAGGCACAGGCAGTCAAGGCTGCTTTCAGTAAGGCAGAAAAGACAACCTGCGCCGAAGAAAATCTCTTTCCTCCAAAATCTCAGCCGCGCACACCGTCCAATTACTGTGGCCATGGCAACTATCAGAGATTATTGCTCCCAGTCAGCGCTGCACGGCTATAAGCCCCTCCGTATCTCAGCCCTCCACACACACACACTGAGCCACGGGCACGTGCACACATGCATACACTCTCCTTCTCTCTCTGAGTGTCTCTCTCGCTGTCTCTCTCACCCACACACACACACACAGACTCACACACACACATCTCGTCTGAATTAATCCTTCTCTTTGTAGCTTTAGAAGCTAAATTGGTCGCCCCAGCAACCAATCTTAAAGCCATTTCAGAGAAAAAAAGGCAGTCTGAAAATCCATTTAGCTTAGAAATACAGCTGTTGGAAGATAGATTAAAAGAGTGTAGCGTAGTCTTTTTACATTTACTGCACTGTTGAATGTGGAATATTTCAGATTAGCAACATATTTCCGTTTTCATAGTATTTCATATTTTTGCAGCATTCTTTGTAGTACTAGTCAAATCAATGTGACTTCATTTTTTGCAGTTTTGGGGTGAGGCTGCATGTATCTTGTATGGGTGTATTGTACATGTGTATGTGAGTGTGCGTGTGCGTCTGCCAGCGCGCGTGTGTATGACTGACATTTGCAGCCGATCCTCTGTCCCAGCGTTAGCCCGGGGTTTTGCACATGATGGGGGAGGGAGAGGCTTAGTCACTGAGATGCCTCAAGGACTCTCCCTGGAATATTTCCTTTCCTCACCGTCCTACCCACACACACACACACACACACACACACACACACACACACACACACACACACACACACACACAGGCGCCTACACACGCACGCGCGCCCCCACATACACACACGTGCATACCCACCCCCAGACATGGGTGACACTCACAAACACACACTGTGTATGCCTGAACACAAATGGCAGCTGGCGAAGCAGCCTAAGCCAAGCATGAAAATATGCAGAACTTTCTCTGTCCTCAGGCTGGTTACTAAATTTAGACCTCTTGTCGTTTTTCGCATTTTTGTCTCTTTTTTTGTCTGCCAATGCAGCTTTTAAAATATTGCTATACTCCGTTTCTTGATACTTTTACTCTGCACAACAACTATTTCAGTATAATTAACTTAGTACCGCGTGTAAAAAGAAACTACGGTGGTTGTATTTCCACATGTCGTTGATTCATATGTAATATTTTGCGGAATAAAAAGAACTCAGTAATTGTGGTTCTGAAATGCTTTGAACCCTCGGTTTCCAACCCCATCCACCACGACACATCTCTGCAAGCCTGCTGCAGAAATTTGACGACAGTTTCGCTCGGTGTGTTGAGGCTTGTCACAGCAGATTATGAAGGCAAAGACGAGGTGCTTCGTATCCCCGAGGATTTAGTTGAGATGGAGAAAAAAAACACTTTTCTTTCCCCCAGAGATTTTTTTTCTCCGTGCAGCTCTGCCGCACTTGACTGTGAACGTCAGGTGTACTAAAGCATGGACTAATAGGTGACGTGATGGTGGGCACCGTGTGTTATTCGGTGTGTAATCGGCCACCGTTCACGTTTGCATGTGGTTTACAGGAGCAGTCTGTCAGAAACTGGAGAGTGGAGGGACTAACAGCACGCGAGGCGCTGTCCGTGGTGCTCAATCTGGCTTTGCAGCAGGCCGGCTTCACTTCAGTACTTCAGCAAGCCAACAAGTTGCATTGCTCCACAGACAGATAAACACGCGCGATCTGTAATTAAGCAGTTAAATGAATGAATAGTAAACCATATGGCTGTGGAAATTCAAACTTCGGTTATATCGCTCAAATCAAGGCTGTGAGGAGGGGATTTAGAAAACAAACCAGCCCTTATTTCAATTAGGTGTGGAGTATTTTATGTAGAAATTTATATTTTCTGTTTTATATAATTATTGACTATCAGAATGTTTGCACATTTTCAGATTTCGTTGTATTTTATTGTTTAATGAATGGGGGAAAGAAACTTAATTTAAGAAAATGTTATGTTATTAGATAACAGAATAAAAGTGTTTACATTAGGACGCATTCATCTTTCACATTAGCCATCATTTGTTATAAAATGACTTGTGGACACAGTATAAGCATATTGTCCTTACATTATATCTTGACAAAACATTTTTAGAAAACCCATGATTGTGTGTGCGCCTTTCTGTGTGCGAGTGTGAGCAGCCTTATAATAATAGGCTGCATGTCTTCATTTCACAAATTTAGAATTGATTTCACTCGTTACAATAAAGGGAAAAGGGTCATGTGGAATGTCAAACATTTCCTTACGAATAAAATATGACCAGATGCACAGATGCTCCCTCACGACGGTAGAATGCAACTGTTTCATTCAATAGCCTTCATATGGCATTCATTTTATTTACCCGGTTAAGGATAAGGCATACAGATCATCCAAGTAAATGATTTAAAAAATAAAATAAAAGTAGTTGTTGATTTTCATTTCACATGCAACGACCATATAGCGTCCACGGACAGCGGTGTGTGGTGGTGGCAGTGCCTGTGGACTGCAGCATGCAGAATGAAATGTTGTGAAATTAAATGTTTGATCCCTTCCTTCATTCATAATGTCAGGGGTAATATTGTTATCGTTTTCCGTTTTCTGAATTGACCGTTTTTATCCTTGATTATTCTACCGGTTAAAATAGAGACCTATTGAGAGGGTCCCTGTGTCATTATCACGCCTCTCTCTCTCACACTATTTCTATTCGTCTCTCTCTCTCTCATGCCATCCATGAGGGTTCTGTGCGCGAGCCATTGCATTGGCAGTCTATGAGGACACGTGCACGCTCCCCCCACCCCCCACCCCATCCTTGTGACGCACAGATTCCACCGCTCGTTGTTTGCGCCTGTCACCGTAATGACATAGCAGGACCACCAACCGCAAACCGCTTGATCTAGGAGAAGTCTAAAACTAAAAAAAAGAAAAATCTTAAATCCTCATTTTAACAACAAATGAGGAAACATTTTCTCGTTTCTGTTTGGGGGAATTTCTTCGTTAAATCGGACGCCAAGGAGTTTTTTGGGGAGTGATATGGATTATCAAGAGGAACAGTTGAGGGGATTTTAACGGTGTGGATAAAACGGTTGGGCAGCCGTTAGAGGGCTGTGTGGGTAGGTTAGCCTAATTCGCGACGTCGAGGCAACAGGCATGAATTTATAGCAGCAGGGGAAAAAATCAAAGAAATCACCCTGCATGCATCTGTCACTCTTCTCTTTATTCACTAATCTCTTTTTTCCGTCGAAGAACCTGTTTTAATTCGAGAAAGATGGCTCACCTCATCCGACACAAGCTGACCAACAAGCTGACCAACGCGGCGCACACGGTGTCTAACAAATCTCAGGCCAAGGTCAGCGGGGTGTTCGCCCGACTGGGCTTCCAGGCCGCAACGGACGAAGAAGGGTTTGGGTTTTGCGGAGTGCGATGACTTGGATTATGACTACAGGCAAGGGATGCAAATGGACGTCCGTCAAGGGGATGATGAAGGGGGACAAATGGAAGGAGATGGGGAGATGGAGGGAGACAGCCACTACCAAAGAGATGGCACTGGCCGGAGGCCCTCGTCCCTCAAAGCGGGAGGTTCGTTGGATGAGGAAAAACCCAAAATCACCTCTTGGGAAGCAGGCTGGAACGTCACCAATGCTATTCAGGTACACTGGAAATTGCTTGTAAATATTGTCATATTGCATGTATGATTAAACAAATACCATACTGCATGTGAGGCCTGCACAAATCGACCAAAAGTCACCTTGAAATATTTTATTTCGTAGTTATAAGACGGATTCAAGGAGGTGCTTTTGGGAATGCGCCTATATTTCACACATTCATTAGTCAAAACTAACGAATAAATTGTCATTAAATTTATAAATCTACTCAGAATGTTCTATTTGATTTATAAATGAATGCAGACCACAGGAGCGTCTTTATTAACGCCTTGGTATTGAATGCATTGCAGCTAAAGGCCTTTAGATTTATTTATTCAAATCTTTTTATCAGTGGAAAACAGTCCCTCTACCCTTTCTGCAAGCAGGCCCTGTGTGCCTTTGATAGCTCCGAGGCTTAATGACATCCTTGATCTTATCGGAATAACCATCAAATTTATTAACAGGGTCTTTATCAAATTAATTTAAAAATATGTTTTTAAATTGTCGTTTTGATATCTTAATTCAATTCAGCCTATAATCAAACGAAAAACATAATCTATAAGGGCGAGGCGAAGGAGAAATTTATTTTTAAATTATTTTTTACTTACGTCGGGGGAAAAAACACCTGTGTAATTAATCACAGAATTTGCATTGCATGGTTATTTTAGTCTGCAAAAAGAATATTTTTTTATTATCATCACTATTGTGCAACTTCGGCTATGTGATTCATTCATTGCATGCCTGGGCTGGCTGGGCCTGTCACTGCGATGTGGGCCTCGTCCATTACCACTCAACTGCGCCTCTCTGTCCGCAGGGCATGTTCGTCCTTGGCTTACCCTACGCCATCCTCCATGGCGGCTACCTCGGACTGTTCCTCATCATCTTCGCCGCGGTGGTGTGCTGCTACACCGGCAAAATTCTCATCGCGTGTCTTTACGAGGAGAACGAGGACGGCATACTGGTGCGCGTGAGGGACTCCTACGTGGACATCGCCAACGCCTGCTGCGCGCCCCGCTTCCCTTCGATAGGTGGACACATTGTGAACGTGGCTCAGATCATCGAGCTGGTTATGACGTGTATTCTTTACGTTGTGGTCAGTGGCAACTTGATGTACAACAGTTTCCCGGGTCTGCCCGTCTCCCAGAAAGCCTGGTCAGTCGTGGCCACGGCCGCGCTCCTGCCGTGCGCATTCCTGAAGAACCTCAAGGCCGTATCCAAGTTCAGCTTGCTGTGCACGATGGCGCACTTCGTCATCAACGTACTCGTGATAGCCTACTGCCTCTCCAGGGCGCGCGACTGGGCCTGGGAGAAGGTTAAGTTCTATATCGACGTCAAGAAGTTCCCTATTTCAATTGGCATCATCGTGTTCAGCTACACCTCCCAGATCTTCTTGCCCTCCCTGGAGGGAAACATGCAGAAGCCCAGCGAGTTCCACTGCATGATGGACTGGACTCATATCGCAGCCTGCGTCCTCAAGGGCCTCTTCGCCTTGGTGGCCTACCTGACGTGGGCGGACGCCACGAAAGAGGTTATCACGGATAACTTGCCGTCAACCATCCGAGCTGTGGTGAACCTCTTCCTCGTCGCCAAGGCGCTGCTGTCCTACCCGCTGCCGTTCTTTGCAGCAGTTGAGGTTCTGGAAAAATCATTGTTCCAGGATGGCGGGAGAGCCATCTTCCCTGACTGCTATGGCCCCGGTGGGCGGTTAAAATCGTGGGGTCTAGGCCTTCGTGTTGGTCTAGTGGTCTTCACTTTGCTTATGGCCATCTTTGTCCCCCATTTCGCCCTCCTTATGGGCTTAACTGGGAGCCTTACCGGCGCTGGTTTGTGCTTCCTCCTGCCAAGCCTTTTCCACCTGAAGCTCCAGTGGAGGAATCTCCTATGGCACCACGTGTTCTTCGACGTGGCCATTTTCGTTATTGGCGGCATATGCGCCATATCTGGCTTCATTCACTCGATTGAAGGGCTCATAGAGGCATTCAAGTACAATCTCCATGACTGAGAGCTTGACGGATAACCCTGGTGTTGAAAGGTGATGTCCCCAAAATGCCACTCTCACGTGGGGTGCGATGACGCAGAGAACTGCGCATATCAAAACATCACGTTGACCACTTGACATACAAGCTCACGAGGAGGATTACCTGTGTTAAATGTATATCTTATTATTTTGCCTTCGTGATAATGTGCAATAATAGACTCTACAATTATAGTGAACCGTTGTCTGCTCATTCCAGAAAACATGTTTTGTTTAATTGGACATGAGAGGAACACAACCTCCTCATGAGGGGGAATCATGATGTGTTGCAGGCATTAACAGGCATGTCCAGGTCTCAATCATCATGCAAGGTTATCACAGTTCCTGTGAAAATGTCCGCCATGGGTCTAACTGTGAGTGTGTATGTGTTTATATCTGGGGAATGAAATGTGTGGTAAAATAATGGAGTGAATATTTCATTATTGTTTTTGAGCTGCTAGATATATCATTAATCCCTCTCCAGAGAAAATATAAGACCAAGGCATTCATCAGATCAGATGATAACTTATGTGTAGTTGTTAAAACAGAAAATTACAATTTGTTTTCTTGTTTTTTTATTGTATGCCTATAGTAGTCCTCGTTGGCACATTTGTTTTCTTGGTGTTTCAAGTGTCATTCTGGATGAAGTGAATTCAAAGTGCAAGCAAGTGGGTCCTAAATGTGTTCTATGAAAACGTTTGTCTGATAATATTCTATTCCTGTTGAACTTGTTAATTGTGCTTTAATGGAACTAATCATGGTGTGTGAGAAAAAGAGTATTTGTTGAAATAAGAGCTAAATAAATCAAATATTTTATGGCTGGTGATTCTCACGTTTCTTTGCCCAATGAAATGGAACCAATGATGATTGAAAAGTGTTGCTGCTCTGTCTTTTTATTAACCTTCCTTGTTCTGGGCACTTTTAGATGATGTCTACAAAATGGTGGAGCCTCCCCTTTCTGAAAACAAAGATGTGAGCTTATAAAGTCTGTAAACTGTGTGGGTATAGCAACTTTGATGTGTTTGAAGTGACTCATGCAGCAGCATTTCCTCTTCAAGTTCTTTCTTGTTGAAATCAATACTAATTTGATTAATTGTAGGCAACTTGGCAGCTCCATATCAGTTCAACGGTGAAACATAGAGAGACATGCCATGAAGATCACTCTTTATTTTTGCACCCTACAATCTACAGCAGATTTTCAAAAATCCTACAAGAATATTGAAGCTCATGATTGTTGCTTGCATAAAATATTGTAGAATGTATGTCAGTCGATTCAAGTATGAACACCCCTGAAAGTGAGACAATTTTCACTTCCACTTTTATAGGTTTCAGGATGATCAGCCAAGATAGATACTTATGAGAATGAGGATGTTGCTCAAGTAATGTCTGATATGAGAAATAAGACATGTCACATTCAAAAGCACTGACTCACTAATTTTGTTTACTTCTATATAAAATGTAGTGGTTTTGTTTATATATATAAAAGCTCTTAAACAAAAAGTGGCATTTGGACAGTGGATAAGTGTGCTTCCCAGTGTGGTGTGCTTACTAGCTACTTTCTCATCTCTCACCATACAGGACTTCCTCATGGAGGGCTTCCTTATCTTTTTGTCAGTCACTTCCATGAAGAAGATCCAACAACAATTAGGTTAACGCAGATAGAGCAAACTCAGAGCATTGTTTTGTGTTCTTCACACACACACACACAAATACAAAAGCACTGCAATTTAACATGTAAGTACTCGTCATAATCTTAGGCGCTCTCTCAGGTATTAGCCTTTGAGTGCAGAACATGAGTGCATGCATCCACACACAAATACACCAATCTGTCAGTGTGTGGGGTTTCTATCAGCTGATAGAGAGTTTCACTTCTCAATTATAGCAGGAAACCAAGGCTATATCAATCATCACCAGAAGAGAAGTCTGCCCACATGCTAGAGCCTCAAGACGAAGCAACATCAGGAGCCAACTGCAAACTTGGTAAATATACCTCATACTATTTCAGTTATGCTACATAAAAACATTAAATAAATCACTCAAATCACTTTGCTGATACTAAAATCTAAATGAAAAAACATCAGTAGTTTAGTTCATTGATTATGAGTTCTTGCTATGGCTACATTCATACTGAAATGTAATGATGAAAGTGAAAGTAGCTGTTCCTTCCACCGTAGGAGACATAGCAGAATGCTTCCATCCCTGATAATAGTGTTCATACTCACCACCTTTACTTGTGGAGAAAATCCTGCAATACAAGTCATTTTGGCCAACAAAGGACTTCAATACGGTAAGGCAAGATGAAATATAATTCTCACAGATGTAAGTCAAAGCTATTTGCACTTCTGGTTAGATGCCAAACTGCATTTCGTTGTCTCAGTACTTGTACTCTGTGCAATGACAATAAACTTGAATTTAATCTAATCTATAAAAAAAAAATATGTAAGCAACAGCAATAATTGCCTCATGAGGCATATTGCTTTGGAGCTGAATACTTTTATTAAAGTCGTCTTTCTACCACACTGAACAAAATCTGATTTTATCATGACTGCATAACCAGAAAGACATGTTCTCTATCTGCTGTACATACCAGGGAAGCATGTCGGGACAGGTTGGATTCAAGAGAGCTTGGAAAATATGACGATCCCTGATATCAGCGGTGGAGTAAAAGTCGGCATAATTGGCATCATACACTACACACTTAAGGGGTAGAGTTACACTCACTGGAGAGACATGTTCAGATCTATAGGTTTGATCTTAGCATCCAAACTAGGACCTTCCACATTTATATAAAAAGTTTACATATATTTAATAGTAAATATAGTCTGAAAGTTATGAGCATAATAAAGTGCATAGCCTATAGTGCACATCATTTACAGGGACTTAAGAGTACCCAGATCTCAATGTTTACACCTGTCTTTGCACTCCCCACACTTTCTAGCGTGAACGTAAACCAGTGTGATCTTCCAGAACCATCTGTTGAGTTCTATAAGGATGTCACAGGATTCAAGATGTCTATCTCAGGCCTCAGCATTGCAGTAACTGGCAAGTGGATGACACACTATGGATTAATGTGAGTTGAAAAAAAATCCTAATGCCTGCCCTGAATGTAAAGTCTTTCTTCCTGAAACTGATGCCCCCCCCACAGTTGTAAAATCAGGACTGTAATGGTGTTGAATCTTCATGGCAGGTGATCTGACTGTCCCATTCACCAAACCATACCATACAGATCATACATATTTAATTATAAAGTACAAATTAGTATCATGGATTGTGCCATTACTGTATGATATCAGCATGTGTATGTCATAAATAGGCTGTACTTAGAGTAGACTTGCAGCCTGCAGATGATGGTGGTGTGATGGTGACTTTGACCTACGGATACATGCTTCACTTGAAATGTTAAACATGATATAACATGATAGGATAGTGTGCAGACAGTACCTTTTCTAACCATACATTTATATACACTATTGGATAATATGTTCAACAGGGAATTAGACTTTATGAGGAATTGATATTCAGGAGCCACAAGTGCCTTTATGTTTTCAACCAGTTCATAGGGCCTGTTAGACAAGGAGACACTTCCTAGAGTTGTGTCCTCAGTATAGTTGTAACTTTCTACTCTCATCTAAAATTTCAACATTGGCCATGCTGTTGATTTAATGCTGTTACACATATAATCTTTTAACACAATTCTCATAATATATCAAACAATTAAATATCAAATTAAGTGCAAAAGGCCTATAATGGCTCCTGGGTAGCAGCTCACTTACAGCAGCAGAACATTTGTTAGTGGGTGATGGGTAAAGCCACTGATATCTGTGTGCTCAGACAACTGTTTACAGATAACTGTACTTTTCAGGTGAGAAATCACATAAACTCATAGAGCACATGACTGCTATGCACTACCAGTACGTTTAGTTTAATGCATTTGCTGTTGCAGTGTATAGCCAGGACTGCAACTTAATCTTGACCAATTTACACTGGTTTAAGTTCAGCTAGTTAGCAAAGCAAACATCACACTTAGCGGTTGACTTTTTCATCACTTGAAATATGATAAATGACAAGACACGACTGACTCTGATCTAGAGACATACTGTTATTTGTATTGGTTTTTGAATTAACTTAAATCAACTTTTGAATTAACTAGATTTATGATATTAATGCTTCGACTCTGATTAAACTAAGCTAGCGCTAGCGAAGTTTACGTCAACAGCACTTTTTACCAGATGCCATGGTAACCATAAACTCCCTTGACAACCTTGCAAACAAGGAAGTGTATGTACAGATATTCTGAAATAAGAGCAATAGAACATACTAAATACATGATTCAAATGCAATTTGATAATCTATAAGCATGATTAAGATGCATAATAATGCATAAAGCTTGTAACTAGAGAACAATGTAAATGTAATAGTGTAATTTATTACACACAGTTAGTGGAGGGGTCCAGCTTCAGTGGCTTGTATTTCAGAATAAAAGCATTTAAATAGTAACTGTTTATTTCCAAAAATAAAATGTTAAATAGGAATATAATGAATCTCAGACTTTATGATTAAAAAGTGTACCTCACCAGGCCAATGATATGTGCATTGATTTGTATTTATATCTGCAGACACGGTGGAGGATCATTCAAAATGGCTATATTTAATGTGGATGTGACCTCAATAGTTGAGCTGGGGAAGGATGCAAATGGGCACCTGTCCATAACCAGTGTCAGCTGCAATGCTGAAGTTGGAGATGTAAGGATGGACTTCCTCGGTGATACCAGGTACAGTAGGGGAGAAAGAGAGAAAGAGAAACTTTTCCATAGAAATTACAGATATATATAAGTCATGCAATCTCCCTTGTTACGAGTTGGTTCATCCAGTTTCTTGGGCACCATTTCCATGGGCGTATCGGAGCTGAAGTAAAGAAAAATGTGAGTACTCCTCTTGATGTTTGTCATGTATATGAGTGGCCTCAGATCTTGTAAGATTTTCAGAAGAACATGCATGCTTGCTCAGTGTAAAGACTAGTATTTTCCTCTCCTAGATCTGCCCAGCTGTAGAGAAGTCTGTTGCAGAGTTGGAGTACCACCTACAGACCATGAACGGTATTGCAGTAGCACAGAAAAACAATACACAGGATGTTTATGCACTGATAACAATGATTTATGTTCTGTTATCAAGTCCTGGCTGTGGACATCCCTCTCACCAGCTTGCCTTTCATGGATGCTTCAAGTCTGAGTCTGGGCCTTAAGGTAAAAAGATGTGTTTTCCCCTAACAGAGATTATAGTTGAAACTAATCTGTGACAAAACAAATTGTTGATTTATAACTGAAGTTATGTCTTGCTCAACTTTCTTGCTGTGATTGATTACACTTGCACTTAATAGTGATTAATAATTTGCAACTCTTCAAATAAAGGGACAATTCTACAATATCAAAAGTCACAAGGACCCTCCCTTTGAGGCCCAGCCTTTCACACTGCCTGAGCAGCCAGGCTACATGTTGTCAGTGGGCCTGTCCGAATTCACCGCAAACTCTGCCTCCTACGGATACTACTCAGCTGGACTACTTCAGGCACTCATCACCGACAGCATGGTAAGTGTGGCTGGAAGGATGGATGGCCGGATGGATAGAAAGAAAGAAAGAAATTCCAGTGCGGTTTTGATTAAGGTGTTTGACAGTCAGATAAACTAATCCACCCATCCATCCTCCCCTTCAGTCTATGCATCAGTCCGTTTTCCCTACACACTGGATGTGCCTGTATAAATACAACTTTCAGCAATTTAATTTTCATCTACTTCAGATACCTCCCAGCGCTCCTTTCCACCTGAACACCACCTCAATGGGGCATTTCATCCCTCAGGTAAGACATTCATGTAACTTTCAGGTTTACATTCTGAAAGCTTTACTGACTCATATTACATGGGGCAGAAACTGCTTTGAGAGCACCAGAATACCAATGCGATTAAGCATATAACAAAACAGAAGACAAAAACCACTGATCTCTTCAACTCAAGTTTATTAACCTCCAAATAGAAATGATGTTAGTTTAAGTGCAAAAGCAACATATCTAGGAAGCTTAGCATATTTTACAGTAAGGCACAACATATGATTGATTGTTAGTATTTACAATCCATCGTAGTACTAGCTTCCCAGACTCACAGACATAATCCACAATGCATGACGCAAGAAGATTTGCAGTCTATACATACCAAGCATCAAAACATCAACCTCAATAATACTTCATGAATTCAGTCATTAAAAATCTCCAAAAAGAGACTGACAGCAAAGTGATCAAATTTACAAAAAGCACTTCAATCTCAACATCATTCATTTCATTCCTTATGTTATGTAATGGTGACCTGCAGGAGGAGGCCAAGTTCAACGTCAACCCAAACGAGCACAATGCTGTTACAGTATTATATTGTGACATGGGGGAAAATGCATATCAAAACAGCTTTGGAAACTGGAAACCGATGCAAGATGTTTAAGTGCCGATTTCAAAACCAATACAGGCAGCATCTATGGACATCATCTCATTTTGCTGCTACATTTGGACAGGTTTTCAACATTGGTGCAAGCAGTCGTATCAACATCAAAATGATTGCTGGGGATACATCTGAATGCAATAATAGCATTGCTTAGGCTCACAATAATGCTCTACATCACAGTTTTTACTGTATTACCTTCTTTTCGTTCTGTAGTTCTTATGTTATAGATTAGGCCAGTTAAATTTCATACCGCTCACATCTCTCAATGAGTCATGGCATAGTCTGCACACAATGCGATCATAAAAATCAGAACGAACGCAATGACAATTAATTTTACGACAAATAACAAAACAGAAAATTCTGCTTTGTCTACTTGTTCTGTTGCATCTATTTCTTGGATTACTTCATCAACCGTTTCTTCCTCTTTTAGCTGTCTTGAGGCCTCATTTGTGAGTTTATCTGCATAATTTGCTTGTTTTCTTGCATCTTCTGCTTGTCTCTCTGCATGAATTACTCTCTCCCATCTCTCTTTCAGCTGTCCAGAGGCCTCATTTGCCCATTTCTCTGTATGCTCCGTCCGTTTTTGTGCATCCTCTATTTGCTGTTTCAAACCCATTATTCTCTCCAATCTCTCTTCCAGCTGTGTAGCAGCATCATTTGCCCTTTTATCTGCATGTTCTGCCCATTTTCTTGCATTCTCTACTTGTTTTTCTGCAAGATTTCTTTTTTCCATTTCCATTTTCAGTTGTTCATGAGCTTCATATGCCTTTTTTATTGCATCATTTGCCTGTTTTCTTGCATCCTCTGCTTGTTTTTCTGCCTGAATTCTTTTGTCCTGTTCCTCTTTCAGCTGTTGAGAAGCAGTGATTTGCCTGTTTATGTGCATTATCTGCCTGATCTCTTGCATCCTTTGCTTGTTTTTCTGCATCAATTCTTTTTTGTTGTTCCTCTTTCAGCTGTTGAGAAGCTGCAGATGTCTGTTTATGTGCATCATCTGCCTGATCTATTGCATCCTCTGCTTGGTTTTTTGCACAAACAATTTTTTCACTTTCCTCTTTCAGCTGTGTGTTGCCTTCTTCCATCTTCTTTTCTTCCACAGTCCTTATGATCTTCTCTTGAATCTTTTTTGTGAATGTGTGGCCCCAGGTCTTGTGGCATAGTGCATCAATTTTCTTGAGGAGCTGTTTGACTTGTTCATCGTTTCTGTGCACATTGTCAATTGCGTGATATCCACCACCAAAGCTGGAGATGAGCCTCTGGACGTCTGGGCTGCTGCTCAAAAAGGACTCCACTGATTTCCCTTTCAACTGATCTAAATGAGTGAACACTACAGTTGTGAAGCTTGGAGCCCTCTTGCCAAAGCTGTTCTGGATCCACTGGACAGCATTTCGCTCCTCCTCTGTGAACCTCCCCAGTCGAACTACCAATACCAGAATATGTGGCTCCAAGATATCAACACATTCTGTCACTTTGGCTCTCATTTCGTCAGTGAGACCTGGGGTGTCGATCACTGAGATTCTGGTATCACCATAGACACCACTTTGTTTCTCACAGTGTGTTGTCACAGATACAGGAGAAGCATCCACTTTGAAGGCCTTTCTTCCCAGAATGGAGTTTCCTGTTGCACTCTTTCCTGATCCTGTATTGCCCAGCAGAACAATTGTCACATTTTGATTCACCAGCGAATCTGAAAAACAAAAGTTCTCTCTGATCAACATACATTTATGTCATCTTAATCGTAAAATGTTAGCTTAAATTAATTTAGAGAATGCAGTACCTTTTGAACAAAGATGAAAGACAATATACAGTGCTGCTGCCAGCGCCGCTAAAATTAACACATTCTGCCAAACAGGAGCTTCACTTCTTTTTTCTGTAGGTGGTGTCTGAAAGGATGCATGAAGATTACTTCAGTGAACAAGTGAAACTGACCAGTGCACTTTGTTTCACTGATGTATAGTGGACTGAAGATTGATGACAAACATCATTTGCTACTCTCAAAATGAAAACACACCGAAACTTTACATCTGAAAGTGCAATTATGAATCACTTAAAGTCAAAATCTAAAAAATAAACTTCACATACATGTGTACACAAAAGTTAATATTTGTACATTGGAAAATCAAATGTTTGATACTTTGGCCAGTGAAACATTTTGAATTAAAATAAAAAATGTTTCTGAAGTTGTGCACCCTTGTACTGAGAAACATGATGTGGAACCTACCATCCCTGATTTCCTGTATATATTGTATCTGCTCAGGTGGTATGTCGTTCAAGCAATAATGAAAATTAAGAGAATACTTCTTACTCCGATGTTGGAACCACCTTCTGAACCACCAAGGCAAACAAAAATACTATGGGCGTAGAGCCATGGTAGATCCTTACCTGAGTTGCATTGCTCTTACCAAGGCTGTGGGGCTTTTGTCTACAGAGACAAATTAATTTGCTGAAATAAGTCATTGTGAGTGTCTCAACAGTACAGTTCACCAGATTGAGATAGCTAGTTAGCCATCTACCCAGCTAAATTAACGAAAGCTTACCAGCTGTGTTTGGTAGGCAATAGAGTAACGTGAAGAGCTAAATAGTCTCACCAGGGACCAAATTCCACCAAATGCTTCAGAAATAACATTACATTCAACCACATCATGAAAATAGTTTGATGATATAAACTATAATAACTGTCATATTCAACCAAGTGTCCTCAGTTGATGCCTTACCTCACAGATTGTTTTTTAAAATTCAGTGGTGGCTCTTTGGAACAATCACTCTCTGGCATGTTCTCATGGTTAGAATTTTGGTTCCTTTCAAAAACAAGAAAGAAAATACAGCCGCAAGCAGCAGTTTGCGGGTTCAAACCGTTGTGTTACTGCAAACCTCAGAGTGACAGAAGAAGATAAATTCCACAAACAAATATATGAAGTTAACTGTATGTTTAAGTAAGCAAGGGCACTAGGACAGAGGCTTGCATTTTCAAAAAACAAAGTTCAGTTTCAAAATAAAAGCCACAGAAAAATACTATACTGTAAGCCCATATGGAAAAGATTTGTGCCACTCCCTGTACAATTTTAAGATAATTTTACAAACTTAGTTCAACATAAATATCTACCAAGTTTTGTGATGATTGGACAAACATTGATTTATGGCACAATTTGCGCCAGGCACACGCCCTTGTTTGGCAACGGCCGTCACACCCTATTGGTCAATTTTGAAAACATTTTGGGGACATGTTGCAACAGCTTATTTAAAAATATTTGGCCAAATTTGCCAAATTTGTGCCAGGCTCATGCACATGTGTGGAACTGGTGGCGCCCACTATTGAGCGATTTCAATAATTTTACACACATGGTTTAACATTGTTATGAAACATATCCTGCCAGTTTTGTAATGATTGGACAAACAATTTCTGATTTATAGTCTGATTTGTGTTATGCCATGCCCATTTTTTTGCATTTGTAGCGCTCCCCTAGTTGTCGTTTCGAATTAAACTTTCAGGGTATCTTTTCGGTACTTATGTGGACATATCCTAGTTTTGTGATGATTGGCCCAACAATTGTTGACTTCGGTCTAATTATGTGTTGTGCCACGACCTTTTGAAGTTCATTGGTCAATATCTTGAAAAGTAAATAAGATATCAGCAAGCTTTATATAACTTTTGCTAAGCTTGGTCCAATAATGATACCCAGAAGATTTGGTATCAATTGGACCCACAGTTTAGAAGGAGATGAAAAAAAATGTGTTTTTCAAAAAATTTGAAATGGTGGAAAATCTAGTCAGGCAGACTCTAGTGGTTCTTGAGGCTTTTCTGTGGAGCACATTGAGCTGGACATGTGTGTCAAATTTCAAGTCAATCAGAGTTACAGTGTGAGGGGCGTGGCCTTTCCAAAATGGGCCTTAATTACAGTGCCACCA
The DNA here is from genome assembly GCA_034670385.1 of Hoplostethus mediterraneus. Lineage (NCBI taxonomy): Eukaryota > Metazoa > Chordata > Actinopteri > Trachichthyiformes > Trachichthyidae > Hoplostethus > Hoplostethus mediterraneus. The sequence goes on along the minus strand of JAXDDW010000001.1, from coordinate 15,633,919 downwards.
TCTGGCCAATTGGGCTCATGTTTCTTGGGAAGCATTTGCACATCATTTCAAGTTACTGGGCCAAGTTTCATGGTTTTAGCTCATTCCAGCTCACGGCAATTTGAGCCGAATCATAAGAAAAAAAAACGGGAAGAAAACAATAGGGTTAAACCCCTTCAGGGTTTGAACCCTAACAAGCACATCTAATTATATAGACTGTCATAATTGTCATATTCAACCACATAATTGAGTGTCCTCAGTTGATATTGTACCTTAGAATTTGTTTTTTAAAATTCAGTGGTGGCTCTTTGGAACAATCACTCTCTGGCAGGTCCCCTATGGTTAGAATTTCTGTTCCTTTTAACAGAAAAAAAACAAGCATGTATGAAGATATAAAATATAATAACTGTCATATTCAACCACATAATAAAGTGTCCTCACTTGATATCTTACCTTGCAGATTGTTTTTTAAAATTCAGTGGTGGCTCTTTGGAACAATCACTTTCTGGCAGGTCCTCAACGTTAGAATTGTGGCTCCTTTTAACAACAAAAAAACAAGCAGGTATGATGATATAAAATATAATAACTGTAATAAATGTCATAAGCAACCACACAATTAAGTGTCCTCAGTTGTTATTCCACTTTACAGATTTTTTTTTTAAAAACGGGAAGAAAACAATAGGGTTAAACCCCTTCGGGGTTTGAACCCTAACAAGCACATCTAATTATATAGACTGTCATAATTGTCATATTCAACCACATAATTGAGTGTCCTCAGTTGATATTGTACCTTAGAAATTGTTTTTTAAAATTCAGTGGTGGCTCTTTGGAACAATCACTCTCTGGCAGGTCCCCATGGTTAGAATTTATGTTCCTTTTAACAGAAAAAAAACAAGCATGTATGAAGATATAAAATATAATAACGGTCATATTCAACCACATAATAAAGTGTCCTCACTTGATATCTTACCTTGCAGATTGTTTTTTAAAATTCAGTGGTGGCTCTTTGGAACAATCACTTTCTGGCAGGTCCTCAACGTTAGAATTGTGGCTCCTTTTAACAACAAAAAAACAAGCAGGTATGATGATATAAAATATAATAACTGTAATAAATGTCATAAGCAACCACACAATTAAGTGTCCTCAGTTGTTATTCCACTTTACAGATTTTTTAAAAATCCAGTGGTGGATCTTTGGACCAATCACTCTCTGACATGTTCTCAGAGTTAGAGCCCTACTGTCATTGTTGTTCTAATGACTTTCTAAAAGCACAATTATCTTGAAAAGCTGTCTGGAACTGCAACTGTGATATTTAGGAAAGGTTTCAGCAATCAGAAAAATTGTGCATATAATTGTTGAGCCCTGACCCCAGCTGACCATCACACCATACCTTTGACTGGGATGACTGGACATGCTGGAATAGCCAGAATCCATCGTACTGTCAGCGGGGGAAACACCGGGGAGTGATTTTCTGATGTAAAGCACATTGCTTGTTTTAGATTTCTGCACAACTTGGAGGATGGAAAATAAGATGACAAATTCATATAAACACCTTAACATTTAACATCCTTCCATCTCAATAATAAGAACAAACAAACACTCCAACTCAACTATAAACATGACTGGAAAATTAATGTCACTATAGACCAATCCCAATGTGTGTAATGCATGCTCGCGCACTAACTGGTTGCAGAGAACCAATGAAGTGCGACGGAAATTCACGCTTAGCTATCTAACTAACGAGAAAAAAAACGTAATGTCTTCATGTCTTGTAGAGAAACTTGGCCGGAATATTATACTGGTTCGTTTGGTCAAGACAACATATCTTAAATTCACCTTTCTGATGGATCTAACCTGCCAGATCCCTTCTCCCTTCCCTCCTGTCAGTATATGTGTGATCCAACCTGGCCATATATACACCGATCAGCCACAACATTAAAACCACCTGCCTAATGTTGTGTAGGTCCCGTCGAGACATGGACTCCACAAGACCTCTGAAGGTGTCCTGTGGTATCTCGCACCAAGACGTTAGCAGCAGATCCTTTAAGTCCAGTAAGTTGTGTCTGATCCATGGCCTCCATGGATCGGACTTGTTTTTCCAGCACATCCCACAGATGCTCGATCGGATTGAGATCTGGGGAATTTGGAGGCCAAGTCAACACCTTGAACTCTTTGTCATGTTCCTCAAACCATTCCTTAACAATTTTTGCAGTGTGGCAGGGTGCATTATCCTGCTGAAAGAGGCCACTGCCATCAGGGAATACTGTTGCCATGAAGAGGTGTACTTGGTCTGCAACAATGTTTAGGTAGGTGGTACGAGTCAAAGTAACATCCACATGAATGCCAGGACCCAAGGTTTCCCAGCAGAACATTGCCCAGAGCATCAAACTGCCTCCGACAGCTTGCCTTCTTCCCATAGTGCATCCTGGTGCCATCTCTTCCCCAGGTAAACGATGCACACGCACCCTGCCGTCCACATGATGTAAAAGAAAACATGATTCATCAGACCAGGCCACCTTCTTCCATTGCTCCATGGTCCAGTTCTGACGCTCACTTGCCCATTGTAGGCGCTTTCAGCGGACTCTGGGCACTCTGACCGGTCTGCAGCTACGCAGCCCCATACACAGCAAGCTGCGATGCACTGTGTGTTCTGACACCTTTCTTTCATAGCCAGCATGAACTTTTTCAGCAATTTGTGCTACAGTAGCTCTTCTGTGGGATCGGACCAGACGTGCTAGTCTTCGCTACCCACACGCATCAATGAGCCTTGGGCGCCCATGACCCTGTCGCCGGTTCACCGGTTGTCCTTCCATGGACCACTTTTGGTCGGTACTAACCACTGCATACCGGGAACACCCCACAAGACCTGCCGTTTGGGGATGATCTGACCCAGTTGCCTAGCCATCACAATTTGGCCCTTGTCGAAGTCACTCAGATCCTTACGCTTGCCCATTTTTCCTGCTTCCAACACATCAACTTCAAGAACTGACTGTTCCCTTGCTTCCCAATATATCCCACCACTTGACAGGTGCCATTGTAACGAAATAATCAATGTAATTCACTTCAGCTGTCAGTGGTTTTAATGTTGTGGCTGATCGGTGTATATGCGTATCGTATTGAGACACCTAGCGTACACACTATGGAAATACTCAAGGCCTACAAGTCATGAGACGAATATAATTATGTGATTTGTGGTCATGTGGTCAGACTCTTAATTACAATTTAATTTGAAGCCAAGAAGGCTAAACGTAGTAGCCTTGAAACTTTTTTGACAGTCTTGGACCTGTGTTAATGCTTACACCTGAATTTGAGTTTATGTCTTAATTTAATGCCATATATCCTAGACAAACATGTTGCCTAATTGTCTATCTGCATATAGAAATGTCCTTGTATTAGTTACAGTACCTGATATAAAATGTTCACTGCAAACACGGGCATGTACTATGATGTTCTCCTAATAGCTTGCAACCAGAAGCGTCTACGATTTGATTCAAATCCATTTTTTCTGACGGTTTTCTGTAAAAATGAATTTCCCGATTTCGTCTCTTGCTGTTTTGACAGGCAACATCTACCAAGTTTGACAGCGGCAGTTAGCCTTACCTTGCTGGTAATCTGTTCCGGACTTCCTCTGGAACGGCAGTCTCCATTCTGTTCTGCACTTTCACCGTGATTACACCCTGAAAAGACAGCAAAGTGAAACCACTCACTGACACACGGGAGTTTTATTATTGTGCAATTATTGTAAATAAAATACACAAGTCCATGGTTTAGGCGCTCCAGACACGAGCGTCGACTAGAAACACATGAAACATTTCTTCCTTTTAAAGTTCTAAAAATACAATCCTCAATGAGATAACGGGCCTTCTCCGGTCACGTACATAATGGCGCCGCTTCCTGTTGGTGCTCTGCGACCACACAGTCCTACAGTCAATAGTGATCTAAGTGAAACAAACTTCAACATGTAACTGTTCATTCTTTTTAAGATACTCCGTTGACTCCCCGAAGGAGACACTTGTCTTTTCGCTGGTAAGGATTCAGTGTCTTGCTCAAGGACACTTCAGGAGGCAGCTGTTTGCTGTCACCGACACTTTAACCAGAACATTAAACATCTAACTTTTTTTATACATGTATAACACTCTTGCTAATAAGGATATCGCTTACAACAATCTAATTACACTTAATTTGGTATCAAAGATTCGTACCTGAAAAGTTCCAGTCTGTAACGGTAACTCCCTCTTGTTGCAGTCACGTTCGCTCTTTACTAGGAAACGCCCATGGGATTACTAATCGATCTGAGCATGGTTGAAACAAGCATTATAAATCGAGCACACTGATAATCACTAGTTAATAAACCGAGGCAATTCTTATGGAGTCGCACTTTCCCAAACTGGCCCCTCCCCACTACCACTCCAATACCGAGTGTCACTCCGAATGAAGTTGTTGTAAGCATACTCTCATCTGGATAAATTGCTTGTTTTTTTCAACCATTCCTGCAAATGCATGAAGACACATCACAAAACAATGTGCTTCGTGCATTCAAATTAAGTGTTTTGTTTTAAATCGCTTCACTGCAACGTATAATCGATTATGAGGCCAATCACCCTGTTTATATGAAAAACTAAAATATATTAAAGCAGTTTATGTTCAAATAACACCAAACTTGCTATACAGCATCTTCAGACCGTCACCTTTAAAAGCCCACAATGTATGGAAATGTTAGTAAATATTGAATATCCATGAGAAAAAAGTCTTTGTAGATGAAATATACCCAATTTCAGAATTTCATCACAAAACCTGATTTTTTGACAGCATTGTGAATGCTGTCTTCATGTAAATGATTAGTCAGTTGAAAATATTTAATATTTAAACAGCTTTTTGCTTGTGGGGTGTTCAGTTCATCTGTCCATTCATACTGTTGTGAATCCAAACAAGTTGCTCAGACCTCATATTTGCAAACTGTTGTAGTTCTGCACTATTCAAAGACAAGGCAAGTTCATCCAATCCAGGAAAAGTAATTGAATGCATTTCTAATAGTTATTTGACCCAGCTGTTTATTGAGGTCCACCTTTGGACTGCTGTCTCAGGAACACGGTCACATATTTCACTTGTTTGATTGCTTGCTACACACTCGGATCCAATGAAAGAAATCATGACAGGAACAATATGAAAAGTGACAGATGAAATTTATAAGAAAGGGGGAAACTTTTTTAATTGTTGCCTAGCACACATATCTAGAGAGCTAACTTTTTATTTATTTTACAGTAGAGCCAAGCAAGGAGGGATTTGATGTAGCATCTTGCTTAATCATACAACATTCAAAATGTAGCAATAGATTCCCTGTCTTATTACTTAAAGGAAAAAACGATAAGAAAGTCAGGTTCATTTCATTTTGTATTTTCATTGCACGCCAGGTTTAACAGTATATCAGCTTTATGATAATTAACACATTTCTGACCAGCTCAAAGTAGCTTTACCTCTTTGACAGGCTTGTGATTTGTTTCCTGTGGTTTAGTTGTGAGTTGGTGGGTAGCTGTCATTTCTGTGCATGTGTGGCTTAGGAAATAATTGTTCTAAAAGAAAACAGCATGAAAACAACCCATAATACATTATACACTAATTCATCGAAAATCTTCAAAAAGATTGACAACAAGGTTCTTAAAAGCAGCAAATTCACAAAAAGCATTTCACTCTGAAGTTACCATTGTCAGTCCTGTTAAATGGATGTATCCGAACACCCAAATTTGTTTACAGCTCATTTTTAAGGCTCACAGCAGCAATCACCAGTGTTCTATATAGTACTACCTTCTTTCTTATGTTACAGAATAGGTGTGCCTTACAGACATATGTCATGTAAAAACAGTGGATGGCTTGAATGGCATTTTCATGCCGCTCATATGTCTCAGCGACCCTTGACAATGTCTGGAAACACTGCAAACACAAAAAGTATCAGAATTGCTAGAATAACATATTTCACTGCAGACCAGAATCCAGAAGATTCTGCATCATCTACCTGTTGTTTCACATCTGCTGCTTGCTTTTCAACAAGAATCCTTTTATTCTCTTCCTCTTTTAGCTGTCTCAAAGCCTCATTTGCCAATTTATCTGCATAATCTGCCAATTTTTGTGCATCCTCTGCTTGTCTCTCTGCATGAATTACTCTCTCCCACCTCTCTTTCAGCTGTCCAGAAGCCTCATTTGCCCATTTCTCTGCATCTTCCACCTGTTTTCTTGCATCCCATGCTTGCTTTTCTATACGCATTATTTTGTCCAGGTGTGCAAGAGCATCGTTTGCCCTTTTATCTGCATGTTCTGCCCATTTTCTTGCATCGTCTTCTTGTTGTTCTACCTGCATTCTTTTTTCCCGTTCCTGTTTCAGCTGTTCATCAGCATTATGTGCCAGTTTTATTGCATCATTTGCCTGTTTTCTTGCATCCTCTGCTTGTTTTTCAGCCTGAATTATTTTTTCCTGTTCCTCTTTCAGCTGTTGAGAAGCATGATTTGCCTGTTTATGTGCATTATCTGCCTGATCTCTTGCATCCTTTGCTTGTTTTTCTGCATCAATTCTTTTTTCCTGTTCCTCTTTCCACTGTTGAGAAGCTGCTGTCTGTTTATGTGCATCATCTGCTTGATCTATTGCATCCTCTGCTTGTTTTTGTGCACAAACCCTTTTTTCACTTTCCTCTTTCACCTGTTTGTTACCTTCTTCCATCTTCTTTTCTTCCACAGTCCTTATGATCTTCTCTTGAATCTTTTTTGTGAATGTGTGGCCCCAGGTCTTGTGGCATAGTTCATCAATTTTCTTGAGGAGCTGTTTGACTTGTTCATTGCTTCTGTGCTCATTGTCAATTGCATGATATCCACCACCAAAGCTGGACATGAGCCTCTGGATATCTGGGCTGCTGCCCAAAAAGGACTCCACTGATTTCCCTTTCAACTGATCTAAATGAGTGAACACTACAATTGTGAAGCTTGGAGCCCTCTCGCCAAAGCTGTTCTGGATCCACTGGACAGCATTTCGCTCCTCCTCTGTGAACCTCCCCAGTCGAACCACCAATACCAGAATATGTGGCTCCAAGATATCAACACATTCTGTCACTTTGGCTCTCATTTCGTCAGTGAGACCTGGGGTGTCGATCACTGAGATTGTGGTATCACCATAGACACCACTTTGTTTCTCACAGTGTGTTGTCACAGATACAGGAGAAGCATCCACTTTGAAGGCCTTTCGTCCCAGAATGGAGTTTCCTGTTGCACTCTTTCCTGATCCTGTATTGCCCAGCAGAACAATTGTCACATTTTGATTGACCGACTCTGAAAAACAAAAGTTCTCTCTGATCAACATACATTTATGTCATCTTAATAGTAAAATGTTAGCCTAAATTAATTTAGAGAATGCAGTACCTTTTGAACAAAGATGACAGACAACATACAGTGCTGCTACCATCGCCACTGCAATCAACACATTCTGCCAAACAGGAGCATCACTTCTTTTTTCTGTAGGTGGTGTCTGAAAGGATGTATGAAGATAGTTATATAAAGAGTGCAATTATGAATCAAGTCAAATTAAGTCAAAATATAAATAATAAACTTCATATACATGTGTACAAAAGTTAATATTTCTACACATTAATTAGAAAATCAAATGTTTGCTCCTTTGGCCATGGTAGATCCTTACCTGAGTTACATTCCTCTCACCAAGATACTTTTGTCTGCAGAGACAAAGTTGAGATAACATTTCATTGTGAGTGCCTCAAAAGGTGCACACAAGATCTCATGCTAGTTATGAACTATGACAAAAGATCATTGTTTTCCATCTTCTTTTTAAGAACTTTGTTTGATTTTACACAAATTTGCAGGTATCTAAACAAAATGATGTTGAGGAAGACGGAACAATTCATTTGTTTTCTATCTCCTAAATTCATGTGCGATGCCCTTATGGATGCTTGAACTGGCCAAATAAATATTTTGACCATATTTTGTGACAATCCATCCATTCCTGCACATTTGCAGCAGACTTGGAATGCAAACATTTATGTCATGTTGGTCTTTGACTTTCACAGGACAATAACCATCTTTCCACTGTGGGCCCTGTAATTCAAGCCTGTAGCCTAATCACTAGCCTAATTTCCTCTGAGAAATGCACAATACTCACAACAATAAGAAGAAAAAATAAATACCAAGTTCCTGATCAATCTACAGTGAAAAGCAGAGGTATTGGGAGAGTGAAATCAAATTGATTATTTTTTCCTGCATGCTCATGAAATTGTTATGTCAGATCAAAAGGTGAATATGAGACAAAAGTATAGACTGTCAGCTTGTATTTCTGGGTATTTGTCCACTCTTGTTCCACTGAGAATATAGACTGTCAGACCATACCTGTGACTGGGATCACTGGCAGTGCTGGATGAGCAAGAATCCATCTCAATGTCAGCGCAGCGATCAGTGGAGACTGAGTCTATCCACTCTCTGGTGTAAAGTATAATGCTTGTTTTAGGTTTTTGGACAACTTGAATGGAAAGTAAGCTGAGCAATTGAACAGCAAACCCTGTGTAAACAATAATTTCAAATTTGGCATGACTGACATGACTTGCAGTGACGCCATTATGCTGTTGACGCCGCCATACTGACTCCCAACTACACTCATAGTTAGTGAGAGAAAGTGCGTATCACCGCTATTTTATTAAGTCATTTGAGTAAGTCATGGCGTCGGTTGTAATAATAGTGTCAGGAAGGAGGGGTTCAAATTCATAATTTCCCCACTGATAAAGATAGCTGTGTGTAGCAACAATTTATAAACATAATGTTATTTTACCTGCCTGGTAATCAGGAACAACTTTTTCTCTTGAAGATGTACTATTGGATAGTTCGGCCACCTTGAAGTGAAATACCGAAATGCATCTGTACTTTTGTATGCCTCAAGGGCTTCACCGGAATACTGAGACAGGTTACGAATAAGATGCAGTGGGTTACATATGTATTATGAAATGACAAATCAGGGAATTTGTCTGCAGACTTTAATGGTGTCAACAATGTTGGTGATAGAGAGTAAGGCTCACATCCTCCCAAGAACTATCGTCTTTCATTTTCATCCAAAGTCAGGTGAGACGTTTACTTGTTCGTGGTCGATTGTTGTATAGCCTGTGGTTATAATGGAACACTGTATCGGGAATCAATATGGCGGAAAAAACAAAACACTGACGTCATGGACTGTAGTCTGTCTCGGTGCGTATGTGACTTGTCTGGTATTCTAACAACATGAGGGCAACATTGTAGAATGTGACAGATTCAACTGTGAACGAGGCATCAGAGCAGCCACATGCTGACATGTCCTCAGAAAAGTGTGAATTTTCCTCCATCAAACAAGCACTCCTAACTATAAACATGACTGGAAAACAAATGCCACTATACAGTATGGCAAAATTTGACACAGTGGCAGTTAATAGTTTGCCTAACCTTGTCCGTAATCTCTTGGTCAGAGATTCATCTGGTTCAACAGCCTCCATCTTGACATCCCTGAAAAGAGAGGAAACACAGTGAAATAACTCACTGAGACACAAAGCTTGCCTCAACTTTTTGTAATGAATTGTCTAAAATGTATAAATCTTTTTTCAAATGCAATACTGTCTGCATTCATGTTTCATGGAATATCTGATGTGAATGTCCCAGGTCTTATTTCTGGCGTTCCGGCGTTTAGCGTACACCTCGCTAGCTTAGCACCTGCTAGCTTGCACTTGGCTATCGAAGAGCAGGGATCTAGCATCTCACCTTTTCCTGGTGGCATGCAGATCCTCTATTTCAGGCAAGGACCCTCACCCCCTCTGCATCACATGCATGGGGGTTGCTCATGCCAAAACCTCCTTCACTAGCCCAAAGTTTTGTCGGCATTGCTGCAGCATGCCAGTGAAGGTTAGATGGCTGAACCTGTCCAGTCTGGCCTAAAAAGGAAAAGCAGAGTATTATGGACTCCTGAGTTTGATCCAGCCAAGGGTCTGTTTGGACCTGCCATCAACACTATGAGGCAGACCTGTGACATCAGAAAGGAGGAGGCATTCAGCCTTTATCTCCCCAGCAAACCTGCTCCCCGCCCTCCCCAAGGCTTTGCAGCTCCTGCAAGGAGTGCCGGCCTGACCCCAGGGTCATCCCGGCCCCCTGCAGCAGGGCAGGCTGGGAACCCCCAGGTGAAAACCCCCCACCCTAAACCATGGTGCAAACAATCCTTCGCCGCCACTGCTGCAAAGAACCACCCTTCCAATCCTCCTGATGGTAAGAAGAGGCAGGCCACCTAGGGCTTTCTCATGCCTGCTGGAGGGGGATATGCATCAGCATCACATGATCCCTGCTCTTTTCCCCCTGGGACAGTTCCCTCGCCCCTCCCTCCATCATGGATGTTTCACACTGCCCTCTGTGTTCTCCTGAACCACAGTCGTTCAGTCGTAAATTCCCCCACTGCTCCCCGTTCCAAATGTTGTTTTATTTAGAATAAACATTAGTCGGATTATTGCCATGTAAACCATGTAAAGCATTTTGGTTTCTACGGCAAGTGGGGACTCAGCTCAAGTTCAGAGAACCTAACGTTTCCTTGTCATCTAATAAGACACTATTTTTCACCTGGAACATCAAGTGTAAAAAAGTAACTACCTGGCGGAATAAAAAACATAAGTACTCTGGGTCTGAGGACCAGGATTAAAGAATACAGTATCAAAACAACAGCTGGAAACTTAGTTCCGCATTTGAAACGACTTATCTGCACCTATTGTCTCACTTCACTTTCACTTTCTTACTTATTGCATTAATTGGTGAAGAGACCTAATTCCTCCATAGAGATATGGATGTAGATACACAGAAAACATTTCTCCCTTTTAAAGTTAGAAATACACTCTTCAACGGCATAACGGACCTTCTTGAGTCACGTACAGAAAATGGTGCGTTTCTTCTCAGTGCTCTGCGACCACACAGTCCTACAGTTAGCCTAATAGTGATTTAACTAAACAAACTCCGACATGTAACAAACTGAAACAAACTCCGACATGTTTTTGAGATACTCCGTTGACTCCCCGAAGGAGAAACTTGTCTTTTCGCTGATAGGGATTCAATATTTTGCTCAAGGACACTTCAGCAGGGAAGCTGTTTGCGGTCGGAGCTCTCCGCTTCAACTTGGCGTTGACGGTCTGCTATCTCGCGACGCCACCCTGCTGCCCACCGCAAACTCAACTAAAACATTATCGAACTAACTATCGAACAAACTATGGAAATTATTTTTTATTACACCACGTCTGGCACAAGTGTGATATGTTTCATACCTGAAAAGGGGAAGATGGTGAAACGATTCACCACAACACGCAGTTTGTTTTTCAGTTCCGTTTCATAGGTCAACTCGGCCCGTTATAGAAACGGCATTACTAATCGATCCGAACAGAGCGGAAACAGTCATTACAAATCGAGTACACATAGTATTAATATATCAAAGTTTAAAAAATATATATTTGTCGCATACACAGTTATAGTAGTACAAAGGTTCAGTGAAATTCGTGGTGGCATGCTCTGAAACACTATATGCAAAGGTAGAAAAAGGTAAAGGGGGATAAACTAGGAGATAGTACAAAAGACTACTACAAGAACTAAAAATAAAATTAACAAATAATAAAATAAATATAGACAATATGGCAATATAAAAATAATCTATCTATCTAAATAAAGATGATATGTCTTTACCTAAATAAATAAATAAAGATATGTCTTTATTAGTATTGGAGGAAAGGGCATGCAGAGACCTTCTAAGGGGTTTCTATGTACCATGTACCTGCAACATTGGAGCCAAGCTATAATCATCCCCTCTCTTCCTCCCACAATTTTCACTGTGTCCCGTCTATTAAAGCATGCTGTAAATGTCATCACAATATTGAAAAATATTGTGATGTCAATATTCCCATGTCAATATTCCCATGCAGCTTCCCAAGCTGTTTCCAGACCTGCTGATGGAGCTGCGGGTATATGCCAGGAAAGAGCCAAAGTTTTCCTTCCAGCCTGGTGTTGTTAAATTGTGCTTCCTGGGTGCCGTCAAGGCCTTTGCCGTCCAGCCCAATGCTACCCTGACCCCACTGTTCAAACTCAATGTTGTGAGTACTTGTGTTTTCTGGGCTATAGACCTTTTTAGACCAGATTGTGAATACAAGTATAGGGGTGCTTATACTTATAATATAGGGGTACTGCAGTTGTTCAAACAATGTAAGTCTCTCTTCTGTACTTCTTGCAGGACTCTAACTTCAGTGGTGACATGTGGATTGCCAGTGGAAGACTCAAGGGCTCTGTGGCAATGGACAAGTAAGCATCATCAGGTTTTCAATCCAATTCCAATGAGCTAAGCTCGAGTTCACAAGGTCAAAAGGTCAAATAAATGATACTGCTTTTTTTCAAACACAGTTTTACCTTGATGTTGGCAACAAGTGAAGTGGGAACCTTCACGGTACATGACAGAAAGACATGGCATCACACCTTCTACAACCCACAGTGCACAGTAGAATTACACAATATATGAATTAAATGGCGTCAAATGATCATATGGTTATAATAGTCAGGGTTTTCTTTACAGACTGCTGCTTTGGAAGACTTTGTGAAGATGGGGATGAAGATTGCCATCTTGCCAAAACTGAACGGTGAGTCTTAGTTATGTAGTTTTCACTTCACATGGCCCTGACTTTCCTGACTATTGTTTGCTTGTAATTTTAATTTGGTAGGAATTTTAGCTTATTTTACTGTTACCAAATATCCTCAACCTAGTAGGAGACAAAATGTTATTTCCTACACAATCTAGCATAATATACTGTACTGACCTAGCATTCTGTGTAGATATATAAAACTGTCCTTGACCTGACCTTGACTTGTCTATTTTAGGAAGACTGGCTGAGGGGTTTGTTTTACCCAAAACGCAACACGCACAGTTGGTCAACACTGTTCTGAAAGTGAACAAGGTCGGTATCTCTCTTTCTGAGTCTCCCTCTCTCTCTCTCTCTCTCTCTCTCTCTCTCTCTCAGTGAGTCTAGATACATTCCAAAGACAGTTCTGTTTTGAACTCAGTACATTCAGCAGAAAGAGAGAGATTTTTATGAGAGACACTCCAATGTTAGGCTTTTGTGGTGAAATCTGAATTAAGAGTGGGGAATTCTCTGTGGCCTCACCGTCTTCATTGTTCCTAACAGGGATTTCTAGCCATCTCATCGGACGCTGACATGTGGCCAACAGAGAGAGGCTTCTAATAACGGGGACGTGCTGGAATGTTCAACCCTGGTACATCACTGCTATTCATCGTTTCAGTTCAGATCGCTATGCAGCAGTGCTTCTTAAACATTGGGCTCGGAACCAAGCTGGATTTTGGGCCTGTTTCTGTTTCCCAGACAATAACAATACTAGTGTGTGTCAGTGAGTCTGGGTCAGAAGAGGCTCAATCTACCCGGTTTGGTTTCTGGCCGGGAGAGGTTTAAGAACACTCGCCATGCAGTGTATGATCAAAAACGCGTTTGCACTAGCTACTGTACTTATGTAAACCTGCACTGCAACTACACGCTGCTTAACAAGTGAATATGTCATATATATACACACAAACATACATATTGTTACGCTACCTTTTACTCACCAACAAACTGATGAAAGCTTACTTTAAATTTTCATGGATATTTTGATTTTGTTGTCGGTTTTCACTTAAGAAGAAATTCAATAAAATTGTAAGGTCAACGAAATGCACCAGTCAAGTGCTTCTGTTTTCAAATATTTACCCATCCTGCTAGAATCTAACTTACTACACTTTTACCTTAGCACGGGTTCTGCTCTTAGATGCTTGTTTAGGAAGGAAATGGTCTTAGGATTTCTGGTGACTAGTAGTTCTTGAACTTAGTTCAAGATGGCGCGGCCGTGTCTAGACGCCGTCGTGGTAGCTCCGCGGAGATTGTGCGTTTTTACTGCACACCACACTCTCTCATCTGGACAGCCGGAGGGGGGCTATGCGAGACTGCTGTTCATTGACTATAGTTCAGCTTTCAACACCATAGTCCCCTCCAGACTGGCTGTAAAGTTGATTGAGCTGGGACTGAACACCCCCCTGTGTGCCAGGATCCTGGACTTCCTGACCGCCAGGCCCCAGGTGGTCAGGGTGGGTAGACACACCTCCAACCCCCTCACCCCGAACACAGGATCCCCCCAGGGTTGTGTCCTCAGCCCCCTACTGTACTCCCTGTACACACATGACCGTGTGGCCAGGTTCAGCTCCAACTCCATCGTCAAGTTTGCGGATGACACAGTGGTGGTGGGCCTGATCTCCGACAACGACGAGAAGGCCTACCTGCAGGAAGTGGCTGATCTGTCACTCTGGTGCCAGGACAACAGCCTCCTCTTGAATGTCACCAAAACTAAGGAGCTGATTGTGGACTTTAGGAGGACACAACAACAGAGGAATTACTCACCATTGGGGATTAATAGGACTACTGTGGAGAGGGTGAGCAGGTATAAATACCTGGGAGTCCACATCACCGAAGATCTGTCATGGACTACACACACTGACACTCTGGTGAGGAAGGCGAGGCAGCGCCTTTACCACCTCAGGCAGCTGAGGAAATTTAAAGTCTCCCGGAGGATCCTTCAGTCCTTCTACTCTGGAGCTGTAGAGAGCATCCTGACTGGAAGCATCACTACCTGGTTCGGCAACAGCTCCGCTCAGGACAGGAAGGCTCTGCAGAGAGTAGTGCATTCGGCTGAACGCACTATTGGAACTACACTCCCCACCCTGCAGGACTTGTACACCAGGAGGTGCAGAACCAGAGCCTGCAGGATCATGAAGGATCCTCACCACCCCAACAACGGACTGTTTCAGCTGCTGCGGTCAGGCAAGCGCCTCCATAGTCACGCTGCCAAAACAGAGAGACTGAGACGGAGTTTCTTTCTTCAGGCCATCAGGACTGTGAACTCTGACCTCACCAGGGCCCCCACCAAGACCCACACACTGCCCCTCTTACACACACTCACACACACACACACACACACACACACACACACACACACACACACTTAGGTAATGACTACACATAATTTATAGTATATTACATTCATACGATTTCCCCTACCTACCTCTTATTTTATATTTTATATTTTCATTTCCAAAGTGCTCTTACTGTATATATTGTGTTGTTTTTATATAAGAGCTCTTACTGTAATTATTGTAATTACCGTAATACTGTAAATATATATTTTTTTTTACTGTAAATACTGTTTGTTGCCCTTTTGCACATTCCCGTGAGCATTGCCACTTTTCATTTCACTACACACCCTGTGTATGTGACAAATAAAGTTCTTGAAATCTTGAAATCTTAGTTCTCTTGCCTACCTATGTTGAATGCACTTATTGTAAGTCGCTTTGGATAAAAGCGTCTGCTAAATGACGGTAATGTAATGTAATCATTCACCGTCATGATCCCGTTACCTGCATTTTTGACAGAAAGCCCAGAAGCAGAGAAACATGCCGGCTTAGCAAACAGCATAATATCAATTGTATAGCTTGAACTTTGAAAGTTTGAAGTTAAAAATATGAACATGTTTCTGTGAACGTGAGCTGAATCCCAGTTTGGACACTGGACACGAGGAATGAGATGGGTCCACGTGGACTTGGTTGACACGTTCCTCTGGACTTTGCAAGGAAGCACCTGAAGATTCCAAGTGCCCAGGGAAGTCGAGACATTCAGGCTTTAACCTTGGCGTACTTTCTTCACACACACACACAACACTACCAGATTCATGAAACAATGACTTCTCTTTATTTCTTTCTTCTTTTTTTTTTACATGATTTCAGTGTATGCACTCTTTTTAATCCTGTTACATTTTAACATTCATGGAATGTGTGCAACACCATGAAAATATAAATATACCTATATACAGCCACTGTTTTTAAAATGTTCCGCGTAGTGTAGAATAGCATCACACTTCATTCATGAAACACGAGACTGCTTTGTTACTGGCTGGTTGATCAGTCAGTTGGGTGGCAGACCACAATTTCTCCCCACATTAGCTTGACATTGGCAATGCATGTGTTGGAAAAACAGTTACAAGAACAAGCTTTTAAAAAGGAGCTTTGTTGAGTTGGAAGCAGGTTTATAAAAGACTGATGACTTGACATGGACACGAGTGGGATTCCTAGAAAGTTCACCAATAGTGTCGTACCACCAAGAGCAATGTCAAAATAGCTTTTGTTGTACTGGACTTGCCTTTCTTGTAAACTTGACTAACTCCTTATTAAAGCTAAATGAAGGAGGACAAGCAGAAGTTAAGGACAGGAAGAAAAACAGACTGCAGTTTATTATGGACCCTATATGATCTTTGTGAGAGAAGGCAATGGGGAAACTGAACCAAGGTCAACACTAGCACCTGAATGGCCTCTATGGGGTAAGCCAGGTAAATATTGTATAAAACCTGCACTGCTGCTTGCAAAATGTCACACAGTAAGAGCTTTTAAAAAGGAGTAAAGAGCTTAACCTTTCTTACGGTTCACTACTGAGACCTCTGACCTCATAAATAACCTCCGCTGACAATATGAAACAAAAAAAATGGGCAGAGCATACAAGTTTGGTATGTTCAGGATCACAAATAGATATGTTGGAGAAGTGCTTCGGGTAATAAATTGTTGCTATTTCTGTTCCTGATTCCTGACCATTTTGAAACGGGCATTTCATGTTGGCACGCTTAGGGTTAGTGATCCTGAACATAAGCCTATTGTGGAGCTCTTCCTAGGATCGAGGTTCATCTGTGCATTCATGCTGTTGTGAATGCAAATACGTTGCTCAGTGCTATCACCTAAGTATTGTAAAAGTAAGAATGCATTTTGACAATAAGTTAAAGTAACATTCAAGTATGCACAATTGTGTATTTGTAACATAGTACCACCACACCAAAGTGTAAGAGAACAGACTAACGAAGACAAAACGTCCCAGTGAGAAAATTGCTTCTACTAATACATGTTGCTCAGGAATTGGCCTCACTAGATGGTAGAGAAAGCAGCTTGCAGCTTAGCTGTAGCAATAATAGGTTGAGCTGAGATCTCAGTTAGGTATTAACAAATATACTTTCATTTAGTTTGAGCATTTGTTGTCTGGAGTGAAAGATAAATGTGGTTTGCGCTTTTGGAACAGTTTGACTGGTTTCATTATGTAACACTGGTAGGGTCAGCCAATCCAGGAAAGGTTAACTGAATGCATTTCACATATTCAACCCAGATTTAACCAAGTTCCACCATTGGGCTGTTTTCTGAGTAACACTGTCACATACATGCATTTGAATGCTTGCTACAGACTAGGAACCAATGAAAAGGGAACATTACAGAAACAATGTGAAACGTGACAGATGGGAAGGAGGAGAAAGAGAAAAAGAGAAACAAGATGACATGGTGTGGAGGCACAGTGTGAATGAAAAAAAAAAAAAAAGAGCATTACCATCACAAGACCGATTCCCATGAGCTTCAGGTGCAGTTTTTTTTTTTTTTTTTTAAACAGCTTTAATCAGCTCCACACTCCCCACAGTCTCTGCCTATAGCGTTGTAACCCAGTGTTGAGTATCCACACTAAAGGGCAGGCAGCAGGAAGGGGGAAAGTTGAGTTCTTGTGACACACAGAAGAGATACGTAGGAGTGGTGTTAGGATGTGCTGGTGGATGAGGTGAGAGTTCCCCTCTGAGGGGAAAATATCTGAGAGGTCCATCGGTTCAAAATGGTGGAAGTAGGAGGAGGTCATTTGTCTGTCACAGCTGCTGCCATGGGAGCGCGCATGGTACCACGAGCGGTTGCCGCCAACTCCTCGATTTCCGTGTTTAATCGTCTGATGACCCACTCCATGGCATCACGACCCTGAGACAGACAGAGGCAAAGAACACGTTAAAAACATGTGACGCAATTCTAGGTGGCTTCTTGTATGCCCATCTGTAGAATGGCACAATATACTCCACACTAAATAAATAACAGCTGTAATGCTAAAATGTGAGATGATATATACTACATGGAATAGAGAGAGAGACATTTAGAGAGAATAAAGAAAGACACATTCAACAATCTAGAGATGGAGAGCGGCGGGAAGATGGACTTACCTTGCTGGCGTTGACAGAGATGGTCTTGGCCATGAGGCCCTCTAGGTAGCTGCTCAGACTGATGCCTTTTACAGTGATCATAGCCTCCTGGGTCAGAACCGTCCTGAACACAAACAAAATCATACATCAACAGCCAGCTTGCATGAAAGTCACACTTTCAAACATAAATCCCTGATAACAGAGCTTAAGTTTGCTGTACATTTAATAGAAAATCATGCCCAAAGTGACTTTGATAAATCAAATGCTCTGTAAGGAGGCGGTGGTATTTTTCTGCTAGCATTTGAGAGCAAGCAAGGATGTTGTAGTTTTAATTCCCCCTTGTCACAATTACCACCAATGGCTTTCTGATAGAAGTTTGATAATATTCTTGCCCTCTTTGTTTCCCCACCACGATATCCTTTTACAATCCAAAACATGACAAAAATCTTGGTATCGCAACTACACTACTAACATTAGCTAGTGAACAGTTCAGCAGCAATGATTGGTTTAATCAAAAAGCATGTAGAAAAACCTATTTCCAGAAAATGAATATTCAATGCTGTGAATAAGCTTTGGCATATATAAAAAATAAAATCAACTAAAATCAGTTACTTTTCAGGATCCTGTGGGTGTGGCTTGTATGTCAATTTCTCATCCACCGATACCATGTTAGTGAAGGAGATCTGAGAGGACAAAAGAAAGTGTACAGTGTTTTTAGTGTTTTTACATTGAAGCATTTAGCTGACACTCGTAATACAGACACTCTCTAATAGTAAGGACTGCCAGGGTATCATCACTGTGGCGATGAATAACGAAAAAATCAAGTCAGCCCAACTCACATTTGTAGATTTCAGCTCAAAGCTCTTCTCTTTGGGGTCTACAACTGAATGTTCCTGGACATAAGTGCATGTTCTTGTTGCGCCAATGATCTGCGGGAAAAGGAGAAGAGGATGCTTTAAATAATGTGGTGTAACTGGCTTTGCCAGCAATCATATCACAAAACTGCTCTCTGTGAGCTGCTATCTGTTAACTGACTACTAGTTACAATGCAATAGGAGGAATGCCTTTATATGTCTTAATATATATAGTTATTTATGAAATTTTGATATTCAGCTTCTCAATTATGTGTGAAATCACAAGACTTGCCTTTTGGCAGGGAACTAGCCAAACAAATAAACAACAAAAAAAACACAAACAAACAAAAATTATAATCCCTGCAGTTCAACAACTTACAGACTTGGCCATGGACGGCAGCCCCCACTCTGTGCTGAGTAACCTGGTGCTGTGTAACCGTCCCTCCGTGTCCACGCGTCTGTCCAGGACATCCACGCCAAACACACTAGGGTTCATGGGGTTGGGGTACTTTTGCATCGCCGCCTTGGTCACCGTCTCCCAAGGGTGGCTGTTAAAACCAACATTAACATTAGGAATAGCAGGCCCACCATCAGGTAACATCAGACATCACAACACTGTAACAATACAACACTATTACATTAGTCATTTAGCAGACGCTTTTATCCAAAGCGACTTACAATAAGTGCATTCCACATAGGTAGGCAAGAAAACTACTATTCACCAGAAATCATAAGTGCATTTCCTTCCTAAACAAGCAACTAAGAGCATAGTTGTGCTAAGGAAAAAGTTCAATAAGTTAGCTACCTACTTTTTCTTAAACAAATGAGACAAATAATAACTGAGTGATGCTTCGCCTGGTACTGGAGCATTTGTAATGCATCGCCAATTAGCAGATTCTTCTGGACCTTGTTTTGCATAAGCTGGCACATTGCTATATCCATTGGCATCAGTAATTAACCAGTAATTAACCAGTAATAAACCCTACGCTGGTTCACCAATACAATGAGCCATTTGAAGCTTGCTTTGAACTGACCTTGAAGATAAGTGGTCAATGTCTTGTGAGATTATTGCATCAGGTTTTCTGAGTCTCCCAATAACACACAATGTATTGTGTAAACATTTTGACCCTATACAAGAAAGCAGGTCACTGTGTTCATCCAGTCCATTTCCACTATTGTGTTAGACTAAAGCTGTGATGAACGCCCCTCTCGGACAGCACAGTGAAATCAAGGATTTATCTAGAAGCTTCACAAAAACACATGACCGCAGTAGGTGGAACGTAGATGTTACTATCAGTGTTACATAATGTTGATTTATTGACAAATATGAATGTCCTGTACAGCAGCAAAATATGATCCTTGACATTCCACCGTAGGGACCCTTGCCTGAAAGTCAACGGGTCGTTACATAATGAGTTTGAGCGCGGTACATAAAGTGAAATTCAATAAATTCAGTGTACAAGGTTCTTCCGGTAATTCAGACACGAGACGCTAAATTCACGTGATTCCCGTGACTTTCTGTTGCCAGCCAACGCGTTAAATTACGCATATACAATACAAAAACAGAGGGCTTAGCTTAGTTTATGTTAGCCTTATTTGGCTAGCAGCAAAAACTAGACACCAGCATTCAGCCTATCACTCAAGCTACCATTAGCTTCCGTTAGCTAAAGCAGTTTACTCTCGATACTCGTTTCACAGACAGAGACTGTCAAGTGTATTCAAACAAAAGTAATTGTAAATTACATTAAGAAGAACATTGCGCATTAAAAGTAATAACCTCCACATGTGGTTACTGACATTAGCGAAGTTAGCAAAGACTTGTGCTAACGTTACCACACCGCAAGCTGGGGAAAGGCTAGCCAATTGTTACGCCAGCCAGTTATGGAGTATGGCAAGCCTACAAAAACTGGTTCCAACAAACGCTTTCAGTTACTTCAAAACACAATCGCGTGAGACATTTCCGCAAGTACACTGCAGACACAAAACCACTCACTTGAATATGTGTTCTGACGCCCAGAGCTTCATTTTATATGCCTTTCTGTCAGGGCTTGGGAGCCGGTGACTTATGACAGCGTGATCGCGGCTTAGAAGGAAGGAGGGCTCGAAAAGCATTGAATGAGGCCTTGACAACACTCCCTCTGATGGCAGGCATGTGTACTGCCGTCCGTTATGTCCTCTTCAACTATCTATGTATTTTTTTAATAGATATACGATTCATGCAAAATAATACTACATATTAGTTTTGAACGAATTCCGAAAATAGTAGCGACACAAATACAGGACACATATACACTCTCACACACAAATAATGATAATAACTGATGATATAGGGGGGCGTGTGAGAGCTGTCAATGAATAGAGGCGGGACAAATGAGTGCCACGCCTGTCAATCACGAAGCAACGTCCTTTCTTACTGGCTGCAAAAAGCCTCGTAAGCGTAGCTCTTATGACGTAATCGCGCACATATCCGACCTGTCCTTGAAGCCACAACACAGGCAAGATGGTTGCATACTGGAGACAAGCAGGCCTAAGGTAAAATATACGCAAACGTAGCTGTATGGTCCACATTGGCGATAATGCCTCTGAGTTGAATGTTTTAGCTCTATAATTGAATGCATTTATAAGACCGTTGTCCGCATTTAATTAAGTAAATCTTTCAGAAAGCTGTGCAGCTAGCATGATAGCTTTAGATAGCTTTCCAGACCATGTGTGTATGGCGCTAATAACTGACCGATATGTCTTTTGAATGTCTGTAAGGCTAATGCATCTGTCATTTGTAATCAAAGGAGTATTGGTGCTTTTCATACCAGATTTCAGTGAATTTTTAAATGTTAGTTCCTGTCCCTTAGCATGTTGCTAACAGGGTTGTGCTCTGTCCTTTCCGCAGCTACATCCGCTTCTCTGCTATCTGCGCCAGCGCGGTGCGCGCTGCGATGAAGCCCCAGTTCAAAGTCGAGGCATTAAAGGCCGCAGAGACTAACGTCAAAGTACTCAAACCCAAGACAGCCTAATGTAAGTTATTAAGAGCAGTGAAATGTAGTAATCATCAATAAAATAGATGGATGGTCGGTCCATGTCGGTCTGTTGCCAGTTGCCTGTGTAGGCAAGGTCGCCAGGTCAAGTTACTTGGGTAACGTTGTTGACACATAATATAGCCACCTGCAACATTAATCTGGTATCAAGGAACGATTCCTGGCATATTCCAAAAGTGACCAGCTACGTTTTTACCAGAAGTTAATTTGTGCAATAGAAAATTGTCTGGGAGTCACCTGCCCAAGTGGATGTTAGAGCAGGCTAGACAACTTACTAGGACACACAGCCAAAATGGACCTGTATTGACTGATATTTAATTTCTCACTCACATCGCCAATGTTCCCTCTAAGCCAGTCCTGTGCCATGGAAGAGCGTGCAGATTTTAATTCCAAACAAGACAAACACCACAACTGATTAATTGATTAACACCTTCAACCAGTGCTGGAGGAACTAATTGGTGAATCAACTGGTGTACTGTTTGAAATGACAACCTACAGGCACTGCTGTGGAGGTCTGGACATGACTGGCTCAGAGGGAACATTGCTTATCACCCTAACGGTGCCCTGACAGGAAAACCGTCCCCTTTTATTTATACAATACATAGTTTAAGTCCATATTTGCTTTGTAATGATTTGCTCTAATTTGTCCTAGGTTTTTAGCTTGGAATCTATATTTCAGTCATCCCAACATATTACTGGAGATATATAGATTAAATTACCTCACCACATATTGGAAGATCAGTGGGTGTTTGTAATCAAACAAGGTGAATGTAATCCAGTCCATGAGCAATGTACCATTTTGCTGTAAAATTAATTGATAGGAGAATAATACTGATAATATTCTGCCCCTCTGTTCTCCTTCCAGGATGTGATAACATGGTGTAGATAGTTTTGTTTCCTGGAGTTATGAGGGCCTGTCACCGTCCCGCCCTGCCCTGTGATTGGAAAATGAAGAATGGATGACATCAGGATGATCTGTTGAGAGACTGGGGATCTAAATTAAATGAAAATGCTGTTTTTTCCCTTTCATTTGTAATTAAGGTTGTATTAAAGATATGGAAATTGGAACTTGTGTTTGATTGCATTCTTGCTGTGTTTTTGACACATGTATTATTTACAGCATTGCAGAGTGAGACACTTCCAAGCTTTGTAAGTCATTAAAGATTTTTATTTTGATATAAATCAAAAGAATGCACAAGGCTACTGAACATAGCCATGTACAAAAAATATATTTACAGGAGTAAATGCATGTAGATCCATAAGTATATAAGGATTTACTGAAGATAGTGAGCCTCAAGAATTCAAATAGGATGGAAGGGATTTGTAAAAATGTCAATCAAAAACCATTAGAAATGCATGCATTGTACAGTGAAGAGAAAATTGCATAAACCTTTGTGAATGAGAACTACAGGCACTTCATCTTTTAAGGTTGTCTGAAGATTTATCGGTGTAGTTATTTGTGTTCATTATTGTAACATTTCTTTGGTGTCCATACAGGGAGAGTCTGTACTGAGTCCTTGCAGGATATTGACAATCATTCAGTTATTATGGAACTAAACACAAGAGATCCAGAACACCAACTAATATGAACTATAACAAAGTGTTGCAGTCAAGCTCACAAGACAAATTGAGGGTTCCCACCTCTTGGAGATATTATATTCAATCAAATCAAGAAACAGATTAAGTAGGAAAACTGATAATCCTTGGCCATAATTTTTTTAATATCATTCAGTTCTTACTGGGGGACCGTAAACCTGCAGATGGTCCCAACCCCTAGCTGTCCTTCTTCTCTCTCTTACTGGGGGACCGTAAACCTGCAGATGGTCCCAACCCCTAGCTGTCCTTCTTCTCTCTGGTCATCTTGATCATGGTCTCCGGTGAACGGTAGAGGAAAATGAGTTTATCAAACAGGGTCTCCTCCAGCTCCATCTCTCCCGTCTCCCGGACCACGAAGATGTCTGTGCAGAGCTTCAGGACGCGGTCCACACACGGCAGCTCCTCGAACATGATGGACCTGGAGATCCCGTTGAAGAATTCCCTGACGAACTTCCCTATGACCAGCACCACTGACATGTACAAGCCCACGATGCTATGGCAAAGATAGACGGACAATTGAAGGGTTAAATATATGTGTACGTGTACGTGTGAGAGAGAGTGTATTTCTAGGTGTATATGTGTGTGTTTTAGAGAAACCAACTCCCTGGGAGGAGGCAAGTCAAAGTTGTGTTAACTCACCCGTGTCCAGCCAGAAACCCCAGACTGGCGGGACTGACTTTATCATTGAACACCATCATCTCTATACTGCGACAGCCTTTGTGGGTAAGGGCGGGACCTGGGAAACACTCCTCCACCACCCACCACTGGTCATCTCCTTCCTCTGCGATCCCATTGGCCTGCTGAAGTCTGATTGACAGGGGCCTGAAGAAAGCCAGTGCCTGGATGTCGTCTGGGCGGTCCGAATGCTCTGGGGGTTGGAATGGATGTTAGTGGTGTTATCGGTGAGATTGATCACTCAGATCTACTCACTGAGCTGATTGATTACGTCATTCATTCTACTGCCCACCAAAATGAACATACCCAGATAGGAAATCCCCCATAGAGAGAGGGCATAAGAAGTTAAAAACAGGGATACAACTAAGCTGCAGCATGTAGACATCATGACTTTAAGCTAATTCTAGGGTGATGATTTGATGATGATGATTTGTCATTGGCAAGATCCCTTTAGATATTACAGGTGCAATACAGTTATCATTCATTCAACAGTCACCTGGTATTTGTGATACTGTAATAAGTGTGATCTAAACGTCAATAAAGGGTCACTAACCAACTTCCATCCTGGTTGCCATCTTAGACTCAGGTCCTTTGGGACCCCTGATGAACTTCGGCAGCAGAGAATGAATGATCCTGCAGGACAGGATAAAGAGAGCACAACAACGTGTCAATTTAATCTGGATTGGATGTACTCGTTAATCTTTGTAAATTTCTTGTCAAGACTTAAATAGAAATGGGTGATGAGATCAGGGGCCTCATTTATAAAGGTTGCTACGCACAAAAAAAGTGGCGTTAACGGGGGTGAAATGTGCGTACGCATATTTTACCGCAAACGTCGGGATTTATAGAAAAATTCTATGCGGTAAAAGGTGCGCAGTTGTACGCATCCTTTCACCCATGCGTAGAGCTCACCGCTAAGTTTTTCAGACACGGGAATCAGCGACGCCCGATGGGGAGATCACAGAATAAAGCTCAGTCCTCTTAAAAACAGTTTTATAAGTGTGCTTTCACAGGGTTTGTGGTCTGTTGTATCTGTTAAGCCACTACTTAACTCTTATTTTATTGATTATTTTACCAGGCCGGCGCCAGGATGAAGTGACTGAAGGGGCAATTTTTCATAAAATAAAACTCAGTGATTTAACCATGCAACAGCCTCAGAAAGGCTAAAGAACACCAACATGAGGCTACTGTTCAAAATCAAAGAATACATTTATTAATCAGAGACTCACATAAGAACGGAGCACTGCAGAGTATTTATGAACGATAACGATTCTGTCAAAATCAGCAGGCGGAGGAGTAGAAACAGCAGTTTGCGGCTTGCATCTCTCTCTCTCTCTCTCTCTCTCTCCCTCTACAACGAGGGGAATGGAATTAGGGCTGAAAGTTGTATTTACCACCACGAAAAGCAAGCAGGCTGAGAAACCGAACTAAGTGACGTGTCTGTCTATCATCTCCTCCGCTCCGTTTCAGTGGGCTACTATGGACGTCCTAACAGACACCTATGGAAATATTTTTCTATAGATACATAAAGCTTAAATAGAGGGGGCAAAAATACAACTAAGGGGCTAAGCATATTTTACTCTTTCATCCTAATGCTCAATGTTGTGTAACTTTTAAACTGTTCTTAAATTGTTTTTATCATTTTGTTCATCATCAGTTTGTCTCCCATTTTTATTTTGTCTTCTAAAGCACTTTGTAACTTTGTTTTGAAAAGTGTTATATAACTAAAGTTTATTTCTATTATTATTAAGGTGTGCCGGATTATTAGAGCTTGTGCGGTTCTCCACAATGTGGCCCAGATCCTCTACTGAGCCCCCAGACAGTAGCTACACCTTTACGGTGCTCAACCTCACTGATGAGCGCCTCGATCTCGCACTCCGCAAATTTCAGCTTTCTTGCAGCTGGCGTCTCTCAGTCTTTCCCTCATTGATAGTTCAACAAAGGCTCCTTAACAATGTCGGCATATTCATGAGCTATTTAGCATTGCCCATTTATGGATGATTGTGGGACGACACTATGAGGAGTAGTGGGAGGACACTGGGAGGAGTACACGAGCGCACAATTCACAGCAGGTGGGTATTTATAAAGAGAAGACTGCGTACAGGTGTGCGCCGCACGGTTTTATAAATCTGAATATTTTCTTGCGTTAGTAGATTCTGAGGTTTGTGCGTACGCAATGTTTTAGGATGGAATCTACGCAAAGTTTTATAAATGAGGCCCCAGGTGAGTGGAAATTGTCATTTTCCATGACTAATCTATGGGGAGGTTATTTGTATTTGTATTATTGTATTTATATATACACCAAGGTATCTCATCTCATGTGTTATGTTTTTGTATGCTTTTATATTGTTGCCATTAGTTTGCTTGTTTAAGTTGTGCACTTCACTAACATTAGTATCTGTAGTCACATCAAGTAAAACAGCTGACTGTGCGTGTTGACTCACACAGGGCTGCTGCTGGTGCCTTTGAGCATTTGGACTATCGCGTCCCTTAAGGCCTTGTCCTCATACTTCACGGTGTGTCCTCCTACCGTCTCCACGTTCATCGACAGGGATGCATTCCTGGGAGGGGAGGAAAGCAGCATAAAAGAGCACATGTGTAACACTTTATTTGGACTGCATATAGACACATGCATACTGCGCAGATGCACATATCCATATACAGATACAGACATGGATGGTAGACATGGTAGACATACTCAAGCATGTACTGTACATGCAAGCACCCATACAGCCTTTGAATAAACACACCACCCTCCTCCTGTTTGCACCCAGCCCACATACATACTCACACATACAGTATGTACACTGACCTGAGCAACGTCCACCCTAAGGTCATGTAGATGTGAGAGGAGTTGCTGAGCTCCTGTATCATGGCCTCACGACTGGCTGGGCTAATGCTCCACAGCAGGCTTGCGTCACTCTTAATCTTAGCAACGACAATATCCTCCGCCATGTAGTTCATTATGAACTGCATAGCAGACTGGGGGAGTGGGGGGAGAGAGAACTGAATCAAATCATCATCATACAGCTTAAGGTATGAGGTGTTAAAATCAATCACTTCTGCATGTTACAGCATATTGTATTTGTTTGATGAATTTGCTGAATGAGCTTCTTCTCTGCGTCTTACTGGATGGGTTGCATAGACTTTGGTGAGTCGGTTGAAGCCGGCTTCTGAGTACGGAACCAAGTTCTGCTCCTGGGCACTCATGGTGAACAGAGGCTGGGAAAACACACACACAAAGACACTCAAGTCATTATAAACACACACACACACACACACACACACACACACACACACACACACACGAGATGGACTATAACACTTGAACACTTGACGTATTTGTGTCCATCCTGACCTCATATCCTGCTATGCTGAGCTGGATGGAGACGTCCAGCGGCTGATTGGTCACTCCGGCTGCTGATTTGACCAGTGACATGAAGAGCAGGGGGAACCAGATTATGCTGATGAGCGCGAAGATGATGAAACCTCCCATTCCATATTTTACCACCTTCTTCTTCTTCTGCCCTGGAGGATGCGGGTATTTCTAGGGAGAACGAGAGAGATGTTTAAAATATTACTATCGTTCTTCCTAATCACTATACAGTCTATAGAGTAAATGATGCCATGTTCATAGAGGAGTTTATGTAGTAGATTATTAGTAATGCTGATGCTGAAGATGAACACCCCCTTCAGATTAGGCTCCTGTTTCTGTTAGGATTAAGGAGGATATCAAATATTTCAGAAAATATGTCTTAAAAATGGGCAGCCTTATTGAAATGATTTGATTATATACATTATGGATGATAGTTGAAATAAACTTACATTACTGCATCCTGGCATATGTGCTCACATTTAACCAGATTAGCAATTAAAGTTATTGGAGTCCCTGTAAAATGGCTACACTGAAACTGGGAGACAGTGACACCTGCTGGAGATGTGGTAAAGGGATTTGTTACATCAACATGACTGAGTGAGTGAGTGAGTGAGTGAGTGAGTGAGTGAGTGAGTGAGTGAGTGAGTGAGTGAGTGATTAAATGTTGACAAAGGTTGATATATGGTCAGAGCAAACTGAATGATGCATCAATGTGAGTGTGTGGTAGCAGCAGTAGTTTATTACACACGATGATGAAATGCAGTGAGCAGATATGGTGATTAAAGGGCGCACACACACACACACACACACACACACACACACTTACTTTCTCTGACTCCCTCCAGCACTTGAGTATAAATATGTTAGCATAGATGTCCTCTACACAGATCCAGCTGGACAGAGACAGAGTGGTGTCGGTCCAAACCCAGTCCATCACTGCCCTCAGCTCCGTCAGGAAGGGGACTAACCGAAACCTGGATGATGGGGAGAGGAGAGGAGAGGAGACAAGAAAGAACTATAAAAACGAGCATAATCCAAAAACTCCACAGACATTCTATTACAAGTGTGTTTACTGTGTAGAAAGTGTGCATCACTACATGTTTATTATCACCTAAAAACACAAAATATCTGGATAAACATGTCAGAATATTACGACTATCTGTCAACAAGTATAGACCTCATGACTTATCATGTGTAATATGTTTGTAGCATATATTTCATAAGCTTAAATCAAGCATGCAGTTTAATGAAGATATTTATTTTGACAGTAATCACCATCCCACTATCATCAAACCAGTCACTCGTAATGAGCCCAGTAGAATGGTCCTACCCTTGGAAGAGGAAGAGGTTGATGTAGTTGTAGTGCTTCGTGAGGAAGTTTCCCAGGATGCAGTTGGGGTAGCCGCATTTGATCTGGTAGGCAGACAGGCCAAAGTAGATACACTTGACGAAGTACCAGAGCTGGGCGATCGAGTTCCTGTTGAACCTCCTGTGGAGCAAACAAGGGATGATGAGAGGATGAGATAATGGTAAAAAAAAAAGTTGAATCTCAACCGCAATTAAAGAATTGGAATCAGGAGGTTTTATCAGTTCAGTATTTTTCAGAGCGGGCTAAATCAATATTTATTTATTTACTAGCCTGAAACTGAATGGAAACAAATGGAGAAGGTTCGAGGAGGCAGCCAATTACACTAGCGACCAAATTCCATTCTTAAAGGAATGACACTAAAAAGCTTGTCAATTCATTTCTAATAACCCAATAACGTTGGGTATAAAAATTGGGAGCATCTTAAAAGTTTCAGAAAATGTAATTCAGATTATTTCTCTGTTTTGCAACACCAGTTTCTAAAAACCTTTACAGCAGTAGGTTTCTTGTGCTACGACCAAAGTGGATGAAAATGTATGATGTTGATGATATTGCTACTGTTCCCATGTGGAGATTCACCAGAGGTTGGCCACAGGGCACACCTGCGAATGAGAGCTCACTCCCAGTGTAGTGTCCTGTCTAAATACGGTTGAACAAAATGAATGAACAAATGAATGAATGAATGAATTTTTAGTTACCCGGGCTGAACAATCGAGCAAACAAATTCAAACAAAAAACACGAATTCAACTCGTGCACCCTGACCTCTCGGTGACCCCGGGGAGGATGAAGAACATCCAGAAGTGGATGCCGAACACCAGCACCACCTGGAACACACACTTCCCCAGCAGGGTCTTCTTCAGGTAGAGGGCCCGGTCCACAATCATGGTACCGAACTGGATGAGCAGCATCACCAGGAACGCCTCCGGGACCTGGTCCTCCGACAGGGACTCTGTGATGTCTGCTGCTGCACTGTATTTCTGTTGATGGACAGACAGACAGAGAGAGACACGTTTTTTGGCATTTGTGTGTGTGTGTGTGTGTGTGTGTGTGTTTGTGTGTGCATGTTTGCATTTGTACAAGTGTTAGTGTGCATATGGGTGCGTATTCATGCTGTGCTTGGAAATAACATCGGACTCTCACCCCAAAAGCCCAGTATCCGTATATGGTGACGATGAAGTTGGCTACTTCGATGAGAAACATGAGGGCGTAGACGTCACACACGGGACTGTACTCTGGGTGGATGATGTCATAGAAAAACTGCCTGATGGGAAGGTAAACGTGCAAGGCACTGGGGAAACAGAGAAAACGCCACTTCTGAGTCACACTATAGATACACGAGGAGAGGCAGAGCTACGAGGGAAAACATCTTTCAACTCATTTTATATATTTTTGTCATGATGTTAGCTGTCGACCTTTACATGGTTGGTTGTTTTCACTATCCCCAACATGCACAGAGACAGACTGGGAGCGATGCTAGAACACTAGCCAGTTAGCACCCAGAGAGGCCGTGTGTATCTACGTGTTCAATGTACCACATGCATAAAGATGGCAGCCTCCTGGTGTAATGTTAATATCACCTATCATCAAGTTAGCAAAACAATAGTGATAGAAATCACTGGCAGGATGAAAAGTTTGAAAGTTTGAAGCTCAGTTTTTCGCTCTCTGAAGCTTATTTTGGACACCAAATCTGAACCAATACAAAACGTTCAACCAACGCACACTTCTATGACAGCAGCTTTGGCCTGCAGCATCCTCTCCCTGATCTGCTGTCTGATCATCTGCTTCCTGGTCAGGGGGGCCTTGTGGTGCTGACGTCTCTTCTTGCTGTGGTGCTTCTTGGGCTCTCCAGTAAAAAAAAAAGAAATATGATATAGAAAAATTGTAGTCATATGAGGTAGGATTATTGTCACACAGCTTCTCATCCTTTTAGGTGCATCTTATTGTGGAGACCTGCTGGAATATTTCTGGAACAATATGATTGTGAAGCAGGGTGTCACTGTGCTTAGAAAACCATACCTAGAAAAATAAAAGGTAAAAAAAAAGAAAGAAATGAATAAGCCTTAAAATTGCTGTTCCATCTAGATTTTCAAGACCAGCGCTCATGTTGACAGAGCACCTTAAGGTGGCCCCGCTGACCTGACACGGGTTTGCCTTTTACATTCCATTACAGTCATTTAGACGCTTTTATCCAAAGCGACTTACAGTCACCGGCTACCAAATCTCATGCGGTCATAACATTTATCCTAGCAGAATATTCACCACCGGATTCTCCGGAGTCGCCTCTCTTTCGCCTCCAGAACATGGAGGTGGTGGAGGTCTGGAGCGGGAGGAACTTCAGCCGGCGGCGACGGCCCTCCTCAGTTCCCGATTTATCTCCTCCCATCAGCTTCTTCTTGTCCACTTTCTTCTTCATCTTCTTGAAGAAATCGGGCATCTCCACCTCCTTGTTGTCCCACAGACCGTGACACTGTACAGCAATGGACACATTAGATTAGCACTGATCAAAGAGAATCTGGTTGCACCCTGATCGCTGGTGGTTCCCTACAAGACGTGATACTAAGTGCAGTGCAGTGGCCTCAGTACCTTGAGAATGGAACGATGGAAGAACAGAGCCAGCAGCTGAATGAGGTCGAAAAGAACGTAGCCGTCTTTCTTCTCCACGCCGATGATGTTGGGCAGGGCGAAAGGCCGCTCAGCGTTGATGCCGCGGTAGGCGGAGGTGGTCCAGGGGAAGAAACCAAACTGGAACAAGTACTTCACCACAACCGTCAGCTAGAAGCACAAGGAAGACAGCAATTAACATCAATTAACTATTTCTTTTATTGATATACAGCATTCTGGAACGAAACCCTTCACGTTTGAGGATTATACCAAACTACCTACTTCTGTGTATATTATAGCGGTCATCCAGAAGCGTTTGGACGGCCTGGGCACCGACAGCATGGCCCAGAGGAAGATGAGGATAGGCAGGATCAGGGAGAGGAGCGACGCCGACACGATGTGGTTGAGGATGATGACAAAGTAGCACAGCATCTCTGACTTGGACACCATCGTGTTGTAGAGGGCAAAGAGCAGCCTCAGGGGCCTCGGCAACGTCTGGTAGAACTTGTCGGACTCAGACATCTCGTCGCTGTGAAACATACTGTAAAAAGATGAGGAAGAGGTGGAGGAGAGGGGGGAGGGACACGATAAGGTGTTTGCTCTCGATAGGAAGATGAACGTGTCATTACTGTGAAACTAAAAAAAAAAACAGACCAATAGATTGTTTACAACATTTGAGGTGCGTTTCATCTTACAATACACTAAAATAATCTCAAAAGTGGAAGTATCTAAAGATGATGAAAGTTTTTTTCAAATATTGCAACATGCATTCAACAGCGGAATGCTACAGTGCTCACGATGACTGACTTGTTGAGCAGCAGCTCGCTGGCAGTGAGGTTCCTGGTTTCCTGACTCAGAGGCCTGGGGGATTCTGGGAGGTCAAGACTTTTTTCTCCCTCAGTCTCCATGAAATCCAGAGAGGTGCATTCTGGGTAACCAGGGTGTTGATCTCTCTCCAGTGATTCCTCCTCCTGCTCACACTGCTCATCCTCCTCCTCCTCATCCTTCTTTTCTTGTTGTGGCTTGTGTTTCTTCTCCTCCTCCTCCCCCTCTTCCTCCTGCTCCTCCTTCTCTTCTTGTTGTGGCTTGTGTTTCTTCTCCTCCTCCTCCTCCTCCCCCTCTTCCTCCTGCTCCTCCTTCTCTTCTTGTTGTGGCTCATGTTTCTTCTCATCCTCCTCCTCCTCCTCCCCCTCTTCCTCCTGCTCCTCCTTCTCTTCTTGTTGTGGCTCGTGTTTCTTCTCATCCTCGGTGTCCTCCTCCTCCTCAGCATCATCTTTTTCAAGGTCTTCTTTCTGAGGAGCGCCATCTTCCCAGCTTTCAAGCAAAGGATACAATCAGACATATATCCAATCCAATTCATAAAAAACAAAGAATAAAAGTCCATTCAAGTCCAATTTGTAAATTTTTAGTGCCTCAGTTGTTTGAGAGTTTTCATCTTACTCACAAACAAATTTCATCACCAATTGCAAGTGCAAATAGTGTGCCTCAATATTAAGACAAATCTACCATAGCTGGACCCTTGCACCCTAAAGCCCCTTTCTGGAGGATTCTCTGAACTGGTTTGATACACAACTACACTCTTTGCGCAACTCTTCGGGTGCAAAGAGTGCGCCACTGTGTGCAACCAGAGATTCCCCTCACCTCGGTGAAGTTTCATCGTCAAAGGAGGTCAGGTCGATGTTGGTCGTCTTCAGGAGCCTCCGTCTGAGCTGGTCTGCGGCAGGCTGCACGGCAGGAGGCTCGTCCAACTCCTCCTGGGTGGGCTGCCGGGACCCCAGCATCGTCTCATCGGTCATACAGCTAGGAGAGAGGACAGGAAAGGTGAGCAGAAAGCATGAGCGCATGAGGAGACAGGAAGACTGCGGATGTATTGTGTTATTGTTATTTATATATAATAATGTATATATAATATAGCATTTATATCCATTCAGCCGGTACCTGGAAATGCTGCTGCCCCAGGAGACCTTGGAGGCTTCGTTCTTCAGCTTGGTGTAGGCGCGGTGTGATGAGGGCAGAGCGTCGGGCGAGGAGGGAGGAGGCTGGACGTCATCTGGGTCCTCCTGCGACGACAAGGTGTTCTGACGGGACATCCAGTTCTCATAGAACTGCTTCACGCTGTCCTGGCTCACCTCCCTGCCCTGGGGAGTGAGGGAGAGAGAAGGGGGTGGAGAAAGAGGAAAGAGGGGAATGAAAAAAGCCCCGGCGGTATATGCAGTAGCAGGTGATTTGGACTGACGGGGATGGATGAAAGAACATGTTTTCCTATTCACCTGTGGTACCTCACCTGAAGTACAAAAAAAAATGTCCTCTCACCTTCTTCTGCTGCTGGTTGAGCAACGCCCTCTCGAAGCGCAGCACCTTGGAAATGCCCAGGTTGTCCTTACAGAGGGAGTTCAGGCCCTCGGTGAGGTCGTCCAGAAGGGACTGGATGAACACCCAGAGGAACTTCAGGATGTTACTGCAGCGCTGGAATACATTTTCTGTCAGGGCAAGGAAAAATATATTTGGTTGAGTAAACTGTTACGGCAGACGACGGGAAGATCATACAATAACAATAATTAATATCTCATCGAGGTTTACTTGTGAAAGTTTAGCAAGGATCAGCAGTGCAGTGACATGATGAGGAGGCCACTTGTACCTTTCGCTTCCTCTGCCTCCTCCTCCACGCAGCTTTCATCCAACTCGTCCTCACTAGAGTCCGTTCTGTCAATGCCTGGAAAAAGGAATATTTTTCTGTCAGAATATTTTTTTGGACATTGCAACAGCTATTTGGTGTTTTAGGTAAGAGTTACATGGCCTTCAGTCCCATTCTCACCCTGCTCTTTCTGCAGCTCTCTCTTTTCCCTCCTCTTCTCGTCTTTCTTGATCTTTTTCTTTTCCTTCTTGAGGTCCCTGAGGGCCGACTTAGAGCTGGTGATCCACGCTTCATAGGCCAACTGTATTATCAACGACACAAGTATTACACTAGGGTCAGGTGAAAACCTCCAATTTTTATGTTTGAAAATGGTTCTGAAAATGTTATGACCCTTAGAACCCCTTTCAAAACCTTTAGTATAATTGGATGTCAGTTTAATACTAAGTCTATTTCTTATTCCTTGATATTTTGAAGATATAATATTCTCACTTCGCAGCCGTAATCAATTCTAGCACCAGAAAGCTCAATCCCTTCCATATTCTATGACATATATAGTTTTGTATGTTGCATGTTTGTTTTTTTATTTATTTAATAGACAGGAACCATCCACCACAACTCATTGCACCATAGTTAGGCTGTAAGCTGCTTTTCATCTGTGGTCCCACAGGCCACAGGAAACAAAGAGACAAAAAGCAAATTAATCAATACATATCTTGTTTCCTACAATACAAAAAGCAGCTTTAAAAAGGAGGTACTATTATAAAACTATCACAACACCAAACTTTAAAAGTGGGCCAGTGGGTCACATGATTAGTTTTGGTAAAGCCATTTTTCAAACTTGGCTGCACTGCACTGCCTGGTATTGATCAGTAGGGTATTCCACATGTCTGAAACAACTAGCGGTCCGGTGTGATCGTGGCTCTCACCTGAAAAGCAGATTTCTTCTTCGGTGGTGCCTCCTCCTCTTTCTTTTCCGGAACTTCCTCCTCTTCCTCCTCGCTGTCGCTCTCAAACAGGTGGTAGCCGCAGTTGTTTTCCACTGCAGAAAAAAAAAACAAGAGCAGTGTCAACATTAGGTTACTATGCAGCTACTGTTGGGATGCCCATGAGCAAGGCACTCAACCCCCCAGCTGCTCCAGTGTAGCTGCTCAGTGGCCAACAGTGTGGTTACACTGGGCAGCTTCCTGACATGAAATAGTCAGAAACTATTTTATTATACTATATATAATATACTATATATAATACAATATCAATCACATGATGAGAAATGACAATCATCATGCCTCCCCGATCAATCGCTCTTTGGTCCTTAACATCGAGCACAGAATTAGATGGATCGAGTTTTGTGGCATCGCTACTCACCCCCCGGCTGAGACACCCAAGGTTTCCACCATTTCCCAGCATCTCTCTTTGCCTTCTCATCATCATCATCTGGAAAACACGATCCCTTGTTCATTCATTCCTCCATTAATCCATTTATTCAGCTGATAGATTGTTTCATTCGGTGAGAATAATGGTATTGATGGGCAGTTACACACACATAAAGTGAAAAGTGCCTTGGAAAATTGTATTTATCTATCCATTTCAAGTGTTATTGTTATAGATATGGAGTAATCTTGATGGGTGAAACAGGATGGAAGGCCCCTCGTCAACAAATGTATTAAATGCATTTCCTTTATTAACAACATATTTTAGAGTAAATGTGAACAATTCCTCTAGTCACAAAACACAAACTGGTTATATAAATGGCATAGAAATCGTTATAGATGGTTCTTGGTAATAGAAATGAAATAAAACACACATGAGCAGATTTTGTAGTGGAAAGTGCTGAACAATATTGCTTTATTCTGTGTTATAGAAATAAATTGATTCGTTTTACCCTGTGGCACCTGATCAGCGGGAGGCTTTGCTTTGTCTCCTGATTCAGGTCGGCTCTTCTGTTTAGACTTGATCTTCTCCATCCTATAGGGAGAAGAGAAGTAAGTTGACTGCTTATAGTTTTCTATTTTCAAGGTGAATATAAAGAGGAGACAGAAAAGATGGGAGGGGGGGATGACTTGGTTGCCGTCAGTAAATATCACGTCCATTCATTCATTTGTTTATCTATTAACAGGAAGAAAGATTGGAATGAACTGAAAGCAAATATTGTGATTGTACTGTAAAGACTGAGATGAGATGTGTTGTGCGTCTTACTGTTTCTTCAGTGTCTCCACAGACTTCTTCTCCATCTCCAGTCTGGCTGCTACCTCCTTCTTCACTTTGGCCTCAAACAGCTCAGCACCCCTTAGAAAGGCAGGGAAAAAGAATAAAGTTTTAGTTTTCATTTATTTCCCATGTATATTTGGAGCCACCATGGTGCAAAGTTGCCTGGAGCAGCTTTAAGGTGTATTAGGTAGTGCCAGGTTGTTCAGTATCTGTGGACTACCAACCTGGAGGCCAATATCTTAGATGCCTTGAGGTCTGACACCACATAGAGGAAGTAGTAGCTGAGGAAGACCCTCCTCTGGGCCAGCAGGAAGGTGAAACAGATGGCGTCCCAGACGATGCCGGCCTCGCCCTCTGGCAGCTCACACGCGTCGTCAGACTCCGCTAGGGGTGAAAACACAGACATGTCACAGAAAAAACAGTCCTATACTATATATACTGTGGTGGACAGAGACACACACACACACACACACAAATGCACAGACAAACAAATGCAAAGACATGCACACTGGTGAGCATGTGCACACTCATATAGGCATAAGTGTGTGCATTCATTTTCTCGCTCTCTCTCTCTAAAACACACACACACACACACACACACACACACACACACACACACACGGGAGCACTGATATTTGAAGGACTACCGACTTTCGGGGAAATTGGCCCTGTTGGTCAAGTTACCCTTATGTCACGAGAGAATTGGCAGAAAAAAAAACTCCATTCATCTTCTTACGTTAGATAATGCTAGTTGCCTCCGGGTACTCATCGTACCGTATGCTAACATGTTAGCATGTGGAAAGGACAGAGATATCTACCAGAGACACAAGCGATGATTGTGGTAGTTTTCGTATCGTAACATATAAAAAAGTAAGTTGACCAACAAACTGATTTCCTAAAAGTCGGTGTCATCCTTTAAGATGTCAGTTATCGTTGTCGCATTGTTACTGACACTTACGGACATCGTAGCCTTTGATAGTGCAGAACATGCTAAAGGCTTGGATGAGCCAGCAGCCATTCTTCAACAGGCTGTCCAGATAGGCACATGAACCAAGCTGACCAAGAGAGACAAAAAAGCAAAGGAGAGAGTGGAGAAGAATAAGGCACCAACAAGTAAGTAACTCAGAAACATGTGAAAAAGAAGAATGACAAAGACCCGCAGTCAGACAGTTAGCGAAGTCAGTTAGTGAAGCTAGGACACTGGAACCATTAGGCAGAACATGTGAGTAACTAGGTGAGACTTAAGAAGTAAATAAGTTCTCTAGGGGTGTCTTGAAGTAGACTTAGACCAAAAACGGCCTTGCTCTCCTTCAATAACAGACATTTTCCACTCTCTTTTCTCTGTTTTTAACCATATCGCTTGAAGTCTTCAAGAGCCAGATTCAGTTTGAGTAACCAGAAGTGAGACACGTCACTCCTCTATACCTGGGTGCTATAAAACGTTGTCACGGTGGTGTAAAAATAGGTGTTGGCTGGATGCGGGAGAGAATCAGGGTGCTGGTTCTCCCTGCATCCAACACCGGCTGCAGCCAATTGGGGGTAATTGCAGCCTGGAACTGATTCAACCGGCATGTCTGTCGTCTGTCATCACCACAACAGATTCTCTACTTGTTCTCTAATGTGTTGTAACTCACAGACAGTAGGTTCTTCATGGCGATAACAAAGCAGGTGTATCCAATAAGCCAGTCCCACAGTCGAAGTATGTATCTGACGGGCTGCATCAGCACATTGCCTCCGAACAGCATGAAGTAGAAACAGGCCACCAGGTAGCCCAGACAGAAGATGTTGATCCGCGTGGTCCCGGTGATGAAGATGAGGCACAGCACCAGCCAGAACAAATAGCTGAACACAAACACCTTCACCATGTCTAGGTAGGACCTGAGGATGAGACACAGAGGAGACTAAGAGAAAGATTTGATGTTGGTGAGTTTTATTTTGGTAAAAATGCTGTCAGCGATGAGATGACAAATCTGATGATGGTTCACCAAAGAGAAAACAAAGTAAAGTCCATAAACAAAAGCCCATGTCTATCCTGGAAACAGCCGATGTCCGTGAGTGCTCATTCAGCAGCTTCACCTTACCAGAATAGCTTTCATAAGTTTGACAACACACATGAATTAACAATCTAACTCAGCCGCTTAATGCTCTTAATAGGACCACACCAGCATGATGGGTTCCCGATTCTCCACCTGCCTTCTTACTTACAGAGCAGGAAGTTGTTTAAAGAGATAAACTAAGTGATGGATTATGGAGGTCAGACTATTTCCTGTCATTATCCAAGGTCTAAAATTTTAGACCTTGAGGGTGAGTCATGAACTCATGGACCGACATTTGGACCGACACTCTACAGGACCAGCGTACCCATGTGGTCCAAGAAGAATTGAATATAGTTGAACATCTGCTTTGTTGTCAAAGGAACTTGATTTTGTTTTGTTGTATATTTATATTATATTTCAGTACATCTATACACCTGAGCCTTGTCCCTGCTGTCAACTCAACAAAACAACGTAACAGGTGCTACTAAAACTGTACTGTACTTGTTCTAGGGCTGTAATCAAGACCACTGTAACTCAAGTCCAAGCCAAATCCAACTCCAGATCCAGTCGAGTTCGAGTCAAGACCAGATCCAAAGTGGCTCGAGACCAAGTCAAGATCGAGACCAGAGCAAATCAAGTCAGATTCAAGACCAATAACAAAACAGGAAGTATGCTTAAGGAGTTTCCTCAAGTTTCCTGTTGATCCTCAAGGATCAACAGAAATAAAGATCTATCTGTAAATTCACTCTGTACTATACAGAGCATCCAGCTAATCAATGCATAGAAATTTGAGAACCATTACATACATCAATTAAATTACCCATTTTGTATATTTTTATATTTTTATATAGGCAGAGTCAAGATCCAGTAGCAGCTGAGACCAAGACAAGACGAGTCTAAATAGGTACGAGACCAAGACCAGACCAAGACCAAGACAACATAAAAGTATATAAATAAAAGATAGCAAAAATGCTTTTGTAAAAAGAGTGCTCCCTCTGACCTACAGTAAGGCTAAACGTTGTCTACAGGTTCAAACCTCTACTTTCAAATACAATACAACAAAAATCTATTTGGTCAATGGAGAGTACTCTTTCACCTACATCGATGAAAGTTATCCTTTGGGATGAACTGTTGCAATCTACCACTACTTTGTAAAAAAAAAGAAAGAAAAAAAAAAAGTATTTTATCAATAGACCCGCAGTAAAGGACGTTGGCTACTGGAACAAGGGTCCACTAGGGTCTACTTTCTCCCTTGGCTTGGCTTTTCTCCCTCCCTTTCCTTTTTTGGTTAAAAAACTAGGTAGTGACCTCTGACCTGCAATGTAGGAAGTTGTCTACAGGTATGAACTGGTTGATGGAGGAGGGATCCAGACTGCGGCTGATCTCTACGTTCTCTCCAGCCAGCAGTCGTACCACCGCCCGGTTCTCCTCCTCAAACACCTGCCACTGCAGAGACGAGCACAGCAGCAGGAGGTGGTCATCTGCAAACAGGAAGAGAGGGGGAATCAAAATGGCTTACCTGACAAAAACGATTATGGAGGATGATTATTGTTGTTGAAGATTAAGCAATTATTACATTAATATTACCATGGAAGGTAGATACCAGAGCATAATTCCTCATTTATTGTTAGTTTAGGATTCAGAAAGATTTCGTTTTGTATTTGGATAACAGATGGAGGACAGCAAAGGATAGACATGGAAAGGACAGAACAGGATGGGGGGGGGGGGTAGAAGAGAAGAGGGAAGGGAAAGGAAAGGAAAGGAAAGGAAAGGAAACAACAGAGGATTGAGATGAACTCACAGAATATGAATGAAGGGTTGGGACTCATGGCGAAGTCAGGCAGGTAAAACCACTTGATGATGTTAGAGGTCAAAGGGTGAAGAGCGGTCCTCCAGGGGTAGTCTGACAAGCAAATAGAATAGAATAGAATAGGATGTGACTCTTTCTCCTTGAATTTTCTGTTGATGGAGTTTGAGTTCCTGTAGGTGGCGCTCTTTTCTTTGTCTGTTCAGCCATGGTGGCTATCGCTGCTCATGCTAACTACTGCTAACTATCTTCTTCTTTTTATTCTAAACAAACTGCTGGAAACGTAAAATGCATCACTTCCTGTGCGGCAGAGCAGAGCAAAAACCTCCCCGACACCGGATGTTTAGAACAGCTAATGTAATGTAATGTATTTATACTGTATATGAAAACTTTACATTTACTCTAACAATTTACACACCAATGCAGAGAGCAGGAGGGATGCCAATGCAGAGCAGGTACTGCAGCACCATGAGCCCAGCAGTGAAGCAGCAATACTTAGGCCACACCTCCCCCATAGCCTTCCTGCGTCGCCGTGACAGCACAGCCAATAAGGCGCAGGAATGGAGCAGAGCGTAGAAATCCATCCTCTGACCAATCACATTGACCGCCACGATGAAACTGATCTGAGAGGCGGATAGAGGTTAATGTTGAGCAGTTCAGATGAATGCGAACAGACTAAGACACATAATCATAAACACAAATACACATCCCATCCTCTTTAAAGTACCTCCAGTCCAAATTTGTAGTAGAAGAAGTTGATGAAGTACTTGACGCAGGGCTGGATGCCGTAATCCAGGTGCTGCCTAGTAATGCCCTGGAAGATGATGCTGAAGGGAGGGGCCTTCAGGTCGTTATGGAGACGGTAGTAGAGCTGGTGGCGATGGACCGTCGCCTCGAACACCAGCAGCCCCAGAACCATCAGATGGTTCTACAACACAGAAAACACCCAGAATAATGTTTATTTGTACACACACTGTATTGATATGTCATACAATTTCTGACCCAGAGAACAGCAGGGGAGTTGTGGTTTGGATGTAACTGTCAAGATGTAGTTTGCTGTTTCTAGGAGGCAAACCCTAGTGAGAGTGTCACCGTACCCTGAGACAGGGAAGGATCCGGCCCTCACACTTGCGTAGCGCTCCGCACCAGTAGACCGGGTCAACGGGCTCTATGTAGAGGATCGACCTCCTGAGCAGCTCCACCATGTTCACCCCCAACTCCACTCCCACATCCGGGTCCGAGCTGTTGGATGACATCAGGCCCTGTGATATGAAAAGATGTGTAAGTACAAAAATAGTAGGGCCTCCTTCCTGCTGTTGAGTTGCACCCCATTCTGCACAATCCTTCTTTAACGTCTCCTTCATCTCCCCTTCATGACTGAAGTGGATTTAATAGGTACAGGGTTCCTATACCTTTTTGCTAGTGAAATTCCATGACTTTTCCAAAACTATTCCATAACATATACCACAATTTCCATGACTAATATTTGTCTGAATGTCCAGGTCTTGTTTCTGGCTCTTACTATCACTTAGGACCGATACTATCAGGACATTTTTGGAAGTGGATCAACAAGCGGCCAAGCATCATGTTAAACATTTCACTGGTTGGAAATTCCAAATTCCATTCCAAATACTATAATGCACATATTCCATTTTCCATAACTTTTCCAGGCCTGGAAAACAACATTTTTGAATTCCATGACTTTTTCAGGTTTTCCTTGACTGTAGGAACCCTACAGGTGACATCAATAAGCTTTCACCTGGATTCACCCGATCAGCCTATTTCATGGAATGAGCAGGTGGCCATGTTTTGTCCACTTAGTGTAGAGTCACCTAGAGTCATCACAAATATTAGAACACACACACACCCACACCCACACCCACACCCACACCCACACACAAAACCAAACAGATCCATGCTAGTTGTCCAGCAGATAACAGTAGTAACACTAACACACACACACACACACACACAGACACATTAGTATCTATACTCACAGCGGTGCAGTTGGAGGAGTAATCAAGGGGTTTGATGACTTTGAGCTGGTAGAACATCTTACACACCACCATGACACAAGCCCAGACAGCAGAGACGCTGGATGCCAAAGGTCGTAACCGTGGGAACGGGAGGGCAAATGCCCACAGAACCAGGAAGAGGAAGTTCATCAGAGAAACCTGTGAACACGGAGATCACAACTTAAATTTTTTGCCTACCTACTGTAGGCAATCCAGGAAAGATGTGGATGAAGAGAAAGAAATAGGTTAAAGATTTTTTTATACTCAGATACTGTTATAAACCATCAATCTGTGATGTTCAATGGAGGAGTTATTTTGTAATGAAGTCACTTTCCCTCGACCTGCCTCATCTATGTAAACTTCAGTTAGTGATTTCCTACATTTCCCGGGATGACTTCTGACAACCCCCAGACTCAGCTGGGTTTTAGGGTGGGTGGAGAGAGCGATAACAATAACGATGCTGAGATATAAAAAAAGAATGTTAGAGTCACACGCCTTACTCAAAAATGCAACAAGTCTTGTGGTCTATTGAGGCTACTGCAGAAATTGGTGTCTCTTCCTCTTCTGGGAGGATTTCTCCCTGTATGACTGTTGCACATCGGGGCAAAATGGTCTAGAAAGAAACCTTTGCTGTTTGAGGGACTGATGCCAAAACCATTGATTTTTCAGAGAGCTGAGAAATGTTCTCCTATCAAATGGAAATATCTGGACATATACAATCTATGTATATAGCATTTACACACATGTACACATGCCAACATCCCATCCCACCTCTTGCAGTGACACCCAGATGATGCCGGAGGACACTAGTTTGAGGCTATGGAGCTCCAGCAGCCTCCAGCCCATCTCCTGGAGCCTGTGGAGGCCTGTCACAGCGTGGATGAGTAACAAGCTGGCCCGGTCCACAATCACAACCCACTGGTCCTGACCATCGGAGGGGGGGTTCTCTGGGAGATGAGAAGTTGGTATGGTGGCAGGGAGGGGAGTAATGGGGTAAAAAGAGAGCGAGGGTGGAAGAGACGAATGGTGGGAAGGAAGAGAGGTAGGGATGAAGGGAGAGGTAGGAATGAGGAAGATACAGGGGAAGAGAAAGGGATGAAAGGAGGACAAGAGGGGGGAACAGGAGATTGCTCTATAAACTACACCAGTCATGTTACCTACCTTCTCCTGTTGTCTCCTCCTGCCCCTCAGATTCCTTCTCTGAGGAGTCTGGCAGTCCCGCACTGTCCAGGGTCTCCTGGCTTTTCCCGTTCATCTGCTCCTTCACAAGCCTGGAGGAGACCAGGAAACACTTTACATTTCTAGGCATTTAATCTGACGCCCCTTATCCAGAGCAGCCTACAAACAATGAGGAGGTAGGGGTTCGATGTCTTGCTCAAGGACACTTTTACAGGAGGGGCCACACATTGGTAGTTGCAGGGATTAAACCTGTGACCATCCGGTTACAGGTTTAATCCTATTGTTTAATCCTTCCATCAGATACTGTCCTGAAAACAATCGTAGAGTTTTAATGTATTTCCAAATATATATTATGTCCCAAAAACGTGTATATATCATATTATATAGCTAATATGCTGACATTCATTTTTACCCAACAGACTGAGCAACAGGAGGCCTTACCTTTTCTGGAACTTTTCAAGGTTTTCTTTAATGCTGAGGATTAAATTAAAGACAGATGTGTGAGCAGTGGGATTATTTGTGCGCTGATATTTCTATTACTCTGATTGACTGTGTGTGGGTGATTGGTTCATATTTAACAAGGGCAAGGTGAATAGGTCAGTTGTTATTTCCCCATACATCGTCCATCGTAACAAGGTATTTCACTACACATCCAAATCATCCCTCTCCTCAAATCAACCTCTTGATGCCATGCTACTTTTTAAGTACACAACCCAAGTGAGACTTATGGTTCTTCTTTTTTTTAACCAGCACTTGCTTCAGACATTTAGGGAAACACTTCTGTAGGAGTAAATCGACTCTGTCGGACACACTTAATCTTGAAAGGTCTATATGGTAAGCAGAGTCTGAAGCCTTGCAGCCATTTATGGAGACATAAATGCAGCTCTTACGTCTCAGATATCACATTCACCGAACTCCTGA
Organism: Hoplostethus mediterraneus; assembly: GCA_034670385.1. Lineage (NCBI taxonomy): Eukaryota > Metazoa > Chordata > Actinopteri > Trachichthyiformes > Trachichthyidae > Hoplostethus > Hoplostethus mediterraneus. The sequence goes on along the minus strand of JAXDDW010000001.1, from coordinate 15,589,551 downwards.
GCTCTTCCTCTCTGGATGGGAAGGATTGAAAATGAACGGGTGAGACAAAATGAGACAGAGGTGTATGTTTAGCACACAACCAAAACTTATACGAAGACAATTAAGTGCTTCTTTTAACATCCAAGAAAAAAACAACAGTACTAAAAATGTAAAAAGAGATTTTTACATTATATTACTCAAGCCCAAGCTTATCGTTTATGGTAAATATAGTTAATGGTACTGGTTGATATGAAACACATCTAAAGTGTGTTGATTACTCACACACACACACACACACACACACACACACACACACACACACACGCAATAATTGCTGACTCACCTGGAACCCTGTCTGACAGGTACGTTGTCCAGGTCGGTGAGAGACAGGAAGTCTGTGTTGAAGTAGTGCAGCTGGAGGATGCAGGCCAATAGGAACGCGGCAGGAAGCAGGATACGGGCGAACAGCTCCACTGTGTCATACCGCTCCAAACCCAGGTCACGCAGACTGGACACACAAGGACAATGATACAAGAGGAGCAATTTCTTAAGACCAACAACGGAGACGTGCAAGAGTACTGTATGGTTTTCACAAATTTACACAATTCACCTCAATTAAATTCATGCCAAATCTACACACACACACACACACACACACACACACAGATGTAGATAGTATACATACACTGACACTCACCCTTCCTCCGACATGCCAATGATCTGTCTGAAAAGTCCAGATACACTCCTGAACTGGTACATGTAGATGAGTATCAACACCACCATGGAGTAACCCACCACCACCGCCCAGAAGGTCTTCAGCACCCGACGCCACACGTCATAACGGATCTGAGGAACAGGGACAGAGACTAGACTAGCTACTGGGAAGTATGGATACAGCCACGGTCTGGGCACGGTGCACTACACATGCTGCCATTACTATTGGAGACTTCAAATCTTCACAAGCTGGTCATTCAAGCTTATGCTACTGTTGCACTCATTGTAATTTGTTCTGGATAAGATGACTACTAAAAATGTAAAAGTAAATGTAAAATGAAAAGAGGGTAACTCTGTTGTGGGAAGAGGTTAGTGCCAGTAGAGATTGTTCTTGAATTGCATGCATCTGAATTTGCCAAAATGGATTTCCTCAAGTGATTTTTTTTTAATAAATGGAAAAATGTAATTTGTAAGGCAACAACACGAATTTCAATGCAATGGCTTAAAATTGAATGTGATTGAATATGAATGAATTTATGAATTCCCCTGAAATTCTCATTTCAGATTAAGCTCTCTTTGCTTGTTTGTTTTTCCTGAAAACCCCAGATGTGTCTCACAGAGCTTGATAATCAATAATAAGCATGTTCAATTTCAAACCATTGCATTCATTTTCAAATCGTCATTTTTTGAATTCAAGAACTAATTTCTTTTCACACCTTAGTTTGACCTCGAGGAAATGACAGTTTGAATCTTCATTTAACAAAATCAACAGACTGTATCCACCGAAGGCTCTACGTCCACCAAAATGGATCACAAAATTACAACTTTAAAGTATTTGGCTACATTCCCTTCATCATACACTCCGGTAAGTAAACCACTACAGTGTTGCTGATGTGGTCCAAACAGAACGGTGTTGTCTTACACCAACCTCCGAAGCCATTAGGCCTCCGAAAGTGTCTCCTGTCGTTCTAAAAGCTCAGCAGAAACACAAGATGAGGATGGAAACCAGGAAAACGGCAGCAAAAAATGGTCGTGTCTGTGTTTATGAGTGATAATCAATACTCTTAACTGTAAGACAGTATTGGTGTGTGTGTGTTTGTGTATTGAGTGCCTTGCAAAAGTATTCAAACTTGACTTTTTGCACATTTTGTTGTGCTATTAAGATATTTCAAAACACATTTATTTTAGATTTTCTTTGTCTGAGTTGTATGCAAAGCACAAAGTGAAAACAAAAGTTTATGTGGAATGATAAAATAAAAAATAACAGAGAAATCAAGTTTACTTTCAACCACACTAGCAAAAATTGTGTGGGTGTGTATGTGTGTGTGTGTGTGTTGTCAGGGATCACGTGAGGGCAGGATCTCTTCTGAACATCTTCATGTACAAGCGACAGCTCAGTCAGCAACTTATTTACTGCTGACACCTTAAGTGTCAACACATTACAGTGTAAGCTGAAACTGAAACAATACTGGCTTTGTGTTTTTACGCTACAAAGTCTCAACTGGAAAAGCAGATTTCCTCCCCACTGCAATCTGAATATCATATTTCACCTTTACGAAAATCGATTTGCCATCCTACATCTACTTTTATCTACTCTACTCTCTGGCTCCACGCCACACAAACTCAGAGAAAACAGTAGAATTATTATCCAGTTTTCACAACCGTGAGTGAGCCCAGTCTGAGACTAAACTGTATTTGAGATATCAGAAGGATGAGAAATAAAACTAGGATTCATCTTAACATGGCCAGGAACCAGGTGCTCTACAAGTTAAAAAAAAATTACACATATATATCTCAGGTGAGCTTGAAACTTCAATGTTTGAGGAAAGGGCTGTGTGGGAGCATGATGTCATGAGGTTGTATGTGTATGTTTGAAATTAGTTTACTTGCACAATGATGAAAACAGAATGAAAGCGATGAAAACACACAAACAATACAATGAGAAAAAATGTATTTGTGGAGGTGATAACACACAACTGAATTAGATAGCAGAATCTGTATGACAATAGAATACAAGGTGCAATTGAGTACAAAAAACGGCAAGGGAGATCAAATAAAAAATAAAATAAAAATGACAAGGGAATTAAAATAAAATGAATATAGTTAAAATAAATAAAGTTAATATAGTTCTAACTATATATCGTCAGCCTGCCTGCAAAGGTGCAGGCAGGTAGCCTACCTGATATGGTCCCACAGAAATAGCTCTTGTTCAGTTCTATATCTACAGTATATAACATGTGAACATCAGATGTTATATATCACCTTACATTAGTCTGCATCATTTCAAATAAGTATGTTTATTTTGAGGGGGGGGCATGTGGAAGACACTAACCTGGTAGAGGACGACACAGAAGAGGAAGAGGACAATGTAGAGGATCTTGTAGACCATAACCTGGGCAGTTGAAAGTTAGCCAAGATTAGCTAAACGTTGTAATCCAATATAATGGCCAATTATGTGCCAAGGGCCTCAAAAGACCTGGGTTTGTGTGTAGATTTGTAACTCAGTTGTAAATTTGCCCTCTCTTACAAACTATTCTCAGCTACATCCAATAATTGTATAGATAGCAATTTTTATTATTGTCTGCTTAGCCTAGCAGTGCAGGTTGATAGTGGTGGTGGGACCATAGAACATTAGATTAGATGAAAGTTAAAGTCACAATGAAACAGCATCTTGCTTCCCTAATTTGACGTTATTTCCTGTTGAAACAGGAAGTTGGGGCGGGACATAACACGGGACTGTTCAAACGTGGCCCGACAGTGTAAACCAATGGGATAAGCGCTAGGGAGACAAAGGTATTTTTATTTGATGGGAGGGGCGACGGGGCGGGATTGTCAAGTTTTCCAGGAAGTAAAAGTAATGATCTAAAAATACAAGAAAATGAACCTTTTATAGTGTTTATAGTGTTTTACAGTGTTAAATGGGTCTATATAATGAAATTAACTGACAAGGTGAAAAAGTCATTTTCATTTCATTGTGACTTTAAATGATCCTGTGTGGAAATGGGATCACTGCAGCAGTAGAGAAAAGTATATAGATAAGAATAAGCCACACAGTGAGCGCTATAGATGATAAAAAACAAAAATTATTATTATTAATAATTGCACAACATGTTTGCCCCGGGGCAAGGCGTGTTACTTGCAATATGTCATTTTATTTGTGCTGGGTAAATCATTGTTTCCTGACCTCACATTCCTCTTTGGGATGAAGCAAGAGTGTTGCAGCAGTTCAGCTATCATATCAAGAATGGGACTTTTCCAATGTCTACATTAGTATCTGCCCCCTGTTAAGATAAACTCAACAAATACAGTTTATTGTCTCCGCTACATACCTTGCCAGAGAAGCTGACCACAAAGAACATGGAGCAGCAGGAGAGGATCCAGTATTTCACCAGCATTCCTTTCACTGCCGAGCCCAGCATCGCTACCAGAGGGGACGGCTCAGCTTCCTCCGCTGAGAGAGAGGAAAAGGAGAGAGAGGAGGAAAGAGGAAGGAGAGCGAGAAGAACAGAACAGAAAGGGAGAAACTTTACAGAATAACCTAACCTAACCGTTTAGGCTTTTCCAGAGCTAAAAGTTCATATAATAGCCCGAATCTTCACAGAAACATTGAAAAAAGAAAATCAAAATAGAGTACAGTACGCAGTATGACTTTGACTTCGTCTAGTGATTCCTCCTTCAAGCTCTGCTCCTCCTGTCTCTCCTTCAGCTGCTGCCGGAACATCAACCAAAAGCTGAAGGTGTAGAGAATCTGCGGCACAAACAGTACAATGCACTTATTGTAAACACACAACCTCACACTTGGTGTGCGTGAAACAAGTTGGTTCAATTTGATATTTGTGGAACAACTTTAATAGTCGGGTGAGGAAACTTGGCTACCATGTGGGACACAGCATGCTAGGTTTTAATTCTAACAATGTTTCTTGGAGGAAGAAATAATCTCATTGGTTGAGTTAAACCTTAGTGGACGGGGCCAAAGAACCACACTGAAGCCTGGTGAAAAAGGCAAGTGGTAGGAGAGGTCTCGTTATGAATGAATGACCAGTTTCTTCTTTATGTCCCAGTAGACTGTGGTTCCTTAGTCCTTTGGCTCCGCCCACTGAGGTTTAACACAACCAATAGGAAGATTTCTGCCTCAGAGAAATGTTTGTGTGTGTGTATCTCTGCCTCTCTCTTTTGCTCCATTCTTTCCCTTTCACTTCTTCCTCTCCCTTTCTCTCACCCTTCTTCCCTCCCCTCCCTTTGTGTTTCTTTCTCTCCCTCACTCATTCTTTCTCCTCCTTCCCTCTCCCACCGTCACCCTCCTTCACCTTAAAGCATCAAGAATTACACACAGGGTGCTGGGAAGTCCTCCTCGTCACAGTCCCCCCCCCCTCACCTTAGCTCCCAGGTGAACGCAGGGCATTGGGCGGTAGCTTTTGAGGTCAAAGTCCACTATCATGGTAGAGGGCAGACCGCGGTACAGCTCGCCCCGAGTCAGATCCAGCCCGCTCAGGTACCCCAGCGCCACCAGGACGGTGCCGTAGATGGCCAGGAAGGGAGCGGACATCATGGCGTACCGGCGCCGGTCTCGCATCATCCAGATGACGCAGGACCACACCAGCAGGGCAAAGGTCAGCCAGCTGTTGTAGGTGATGCTCCATATCTGAGGGAGAAAGAAAATGACTCTAGTCAGATTATGTGGTTATAACGTTCATCACTGTCCAACTTTTGATGAGGAAAAAAAAGAGGCATGTAGGAATGCCGGAGCAGGATGGAGGTTCTTGAAGGTATAATTGTAATCCTCAAGTTTGTAAAAGCAGCAAAACGTATGTTTATTTATATAAAAATGTCATTGATTATGGTAAGCCAAAGAAAAAACACAAGTAAATATCTAAATAGTACTTTGCCGTTACAACTTATAGATATGAAGCACAGAACCAATACCTGATGTTTCTATTACTGTTACATAAGGAATCATAAGAATACATCTTTCTGTAATTTTTGTTTAAAAATGAAAAAAATGGTGTACTTATAAGGGAGTCAATGGATAAATATGACCTCATTCTACGACATATTTTAGAATCAGAACTGTACTCATATAACTATACATCTATATCAGTATATATGTGGTTTACCATCATGATGATGAGGCCGCTGACATAGCTGTGTTTCTGCACCAGCTGCCCAAAGACGACCAGACCGCCGGGGCCTGACGAGGGAGGCAGGCTCTCTGTCCCACTCTTCAGGGCCTCCTCGCTCCTCTCCCCCATTTCTCCCTCACCTTCGCTCTCTAGCAGAAAAGAAGAGTTCAGTAAATAGACCAAACTGAACTAGACCACTAAGCTCTGACAACGTGTGGACGGTTTCTCTACCAATCTGATAACACCTGACTCCTCTCTTCTCCCTCCCCCTGTATGAAATTATGAAAATATTACTGCACTTGTTTCTATAGTTTTATGACAAAAACTGCAATATTACACAAAACCCATCATGCTTGATCATTAAAAGCAGTGAAGTTGCTGATGTATTTGGACATTCCAGTATGATTACCATGTGATGGGGAGTCTTTGCCTTCGTATTGTGGTGGAGGGTAACAGTTTGTGTACCCCGCCCCTCCCAACAGAGATCCCAGCTCACTTCTGTGGACATCTTCCCAGGAACTGCCCATCAATAAGATCGCCGGCTGTGGAAAGAGAAACACGTCATGAGTTCAGATCAGGGATGAGCGACGTTCACGGGGGTGGGGAGACAAAAATAACTTGGTTGTAACTATGACAGTCTCATTCACAAAAAGTATGATGAACTTGGAAAACGGTTCATATGGAGCACTAACATGACGTACCTCAGCTGGCAGATATGTTTCATCGTCTGTGCTGCTCAGGAGCTGCAGAGAGACAGAACATCTTAAATACGCACAAATGTTTTAGGCTGTGCAAAGTAAAGATACTGCATGTTTTTAAAATGTTGCGCAGGACAAACGTCACAGCATTAAAATTATGACACGTTTGGTTTACGGTGTATTACTCCGTATTGCTCGTACAATGACGGCAACGGCAGAATAAACTTAAATTCCTGAATCTCCGACATTACAAGCAAGAGCTGAGCCGTAAAGCCCGAACAGTATATTCAATCCTCTCAGTGTACCTCCTGTCTGTCTCCTGAGACGTAGATGATCCTGGAGAAGCTGGGAGGAGCCTCTGGGGTTTCAACTGGACTCTCAGGCTCCTCAACATCAACAATATCCTAACAAATACAACACCCATGAAATTACTATCGTGTTAACACCATCTGATTACTGTCTGAAGTGTCACGCGCTCTATAAGACACACAAAGATATACTATTTCTAGTGGTAGAGGTAGTGGTGTAGTAGTAGTAGCAGTAGAAGTAGCAGTGCTAGTAGTAGTAGTAGCAGTAACAGTAGTGGTATTTGTGATAGTAGTAGTAGTAGTGAAGTACCAGAGTACACACACACACACACACACACACACACACACACACACACACACACACACACACACACACACACACACACACACACACACACACACACACCTCCTCTTCTGTGACGTGGACCCATTTGTGCAGCAGGGCCACCAGTGTGTAGTACAGCAGCAGGAGAACCAAAGGGTTGATGAAGTTGGGCCAGCTGACATTGGAGTGCAGAGCAAGACGGTACGGCTCTGAACTGTTGGTTCTGATAACCCCCGTCATACCAAACAACCTGGACAGAGAGGGCGGAGGTAGACACGGAGAAAAAACACGCACAGGAGATTAAGCACCTAGGGAAGGGGGAAACGGACAATTTCAATTACTTCCAGGCAAGAAAAAGGTGAAGACACACTGACTGATCTTGGTATCTTCTCCCCAGCCTAGTGTTTCATTTATCTTTTTTCTTCACATTTGAGGTAGTTAAGGGTCTCGCAAGAAAAATCAAGCACTGCTCAAACACTTTTCGTAGGGTTAGGGTTAGCTCTGAATTAGGGTTCAACTGATATTTCTGCACTGAAGCTGCAAGATCTTTAAATTTGACCATTTATATGCCCTAAAAGTACAAGTAATCAGTGTTTCCCCCCCAGACTTGTATACTTGGCAGGGTGTAAAAGCCTCTGAAACAGCATTTAGGCCATAACGGGACACTAAAACTCTCCATTGAATCCAATACTAGTGAGATTATTTTAGGGTTGACTCACTTTCCCTACTCAATTATTGGAGAGACTCTGGGATACATTGAAATGAATGAGAAATTTACAAAAGAAAAAACATTACAGAACAATTAAATTAAAAAAATATGCAATATTTAATAAAAAGCCAATATCAGCCCGGTATATCGGTCTAACCCCGCTCTGAAGAGCCACCGTACCTGGCGTAGATATCTTGTGGTGGCACTAGCTGTTGGGCCAGAGGCAGCTGGTAGAGGTAGAGAGCCAACAGATGCCCTGCGCTGAAGATGGCCATCATCACACACAGCGTGCTGAAGAGGAGCAGGCTGATGGAGCGACTGAACACCCACCACCACACCAGCGCCAGAAACACCCCGAAATACAGACCCGAGGTCAGCGAGGGCAGCGTGATACCTAGACACGTAAACACATCCGCGTGAAAAGCATCAGTGGAGGCAAACACACACACACACACAAAAACATGACAATATATTGTGTGTGTGTTATATATAATATCATACAGCAAGACAGCATACAAACACACACACACACACACACACATCAGCTGCTATACTCTACCCGCGAGCCCCAGCAGTATCGTCACCACCACTTTCCCCGCTGTGTTCATGACGGCAGACAGCAGCAGCCTCAGTCCGGCTGCGAACACGATCAGCTTCTGGACGAACTGGGGCGGACCCGACTGAACCACCGCCGTGCTCTCGTCCGAGCTGTCGTAGGACGAGCCCTCCGTGATGTCACTTCCTCCATCGGACTCCGTGTCAGAGGTTTCCGCTTCCTGCCGGGTCAACAGAGAGCCACCATAATAAGCACGGCATAATAATAATAATAATAATAATAATAACGACATTATTATTTATTGTCATGGTTACTTCAGGGTCAGAGGGCGTGATGCCGTTGTCATGGAGACTGATTTGGGGTACGGGGCGCAGCAGCTTCTTGCACAGCCTCAGTACGAAGAGGGAAGAGACCAAGAGGCCGACGTCTGGGGCCAGGAGGCGCACGACGTTCCCTGCTTCCACCATACTGAATCTGGACACACACACACACACACACACACACACACACACACACACACACACACACACACTCTTGCGCTATATTAGGAATTAGTTACTGCAATATTTGGACAACTATTGGACTTTGGAGGTAGAATGTGTAAGGCATGCATCCATACCTTACAATGCCCAAATGGTAGAGGAAATCTTCCCAGTAGCCGCTAACTGTTGAACAACCACAACAGAGTATATTTGGTGAGAAATACATGTTCCCCTGAGAGCATACAAGTACCAAGTGCAGGTCACAGCAACCCGTATTTCCAGCACTCTTTTTTGAGTACATACACGCAAGACTCAGGTGCCACTTTATGTGATCAAAACACATTCGTTTCTTTCTTCCAATAAAGAGGCCATGTTTTTTATTTTTACCGTGCAGAGGGATGTAGGCGAAGGGGATCTGCATGAAGCACTGCAGCGCCAGGAACGTCATGCTGGTAGAGATGATGAGCAGGAAGAAGCGACCCGTTTTACCTGAAGAGAACGACAAACAGTCAGATGAACCAGGAAGAAAGTGAAAGTCACCAAACCAGTTATGAGTACTGCAGAGCGCTGAAGTCATATAAATCACATGTCAGACATTCTTTTCAATTTTCAAGCCACGGCTTGGCTACATCTGTTTTCTGGGAGAAAGAAATGACTAACCTGTTTTAGTCTCACTGCAAAATATAACAATGACGGTGAACTGATGCTGTATTTTGACAGTGTGCTAAACTAGTTAATCCACAGTTGTTGACACACTTTCAGTGTAATACGGATTTACCATTGGAAGCTGAATATGTGGCAAAATAATGGAGGATGAGTAATAATAATAAGGTTGAAATAAGGGAGGATGAAGGATAGTAGAAATAGTTACATTTAATAAAAACTTAAAATAAATAAATAATAAATACTAATAATAAATACACAAAAAGAATGAAGATAGGGATAGGAGAAGGAGAGGGGGAGGGGGAGAGCCCTGTAGGATCAAGAATTAAAGAATACAATTTCCATGTAGGAGGATAAAAAAGTAATTCAAAAATCATCTTTACTACTTAACAGGGAAATTGGGATCCTTGTTAAACTAAGTAGAGCTCCTGTATATGAACTAGACCAGTTGTAATCATTTTCAACGGATTCTTGTGTCTAGCTTGGGACAGGACACGTTACAATGTTTTTAATTGGTTCCCTTTCTGCTCTATTTTCACCTCTCAGCTGCTTTAACGTTTCGGGGTAGTCTATAACCTTAAGTAAACTCTATGCACTCTGTTACTCTGCTTGGGGATAGTAGGCAGACTTTTGGCTTAAATGTATGCACATGTACACGCACGTGCACACACACACACACACACACACACACACACACACACACACACACACACACACACACACACACACACACACACACACACACACACACACACACACACACACACACACACACACACACAGTATGTAATTGATAGACCCAGTGTATCTCTTAGAGACATTGTGCAGTAGAATATACTCCCAGACAGTTGGCAGTATCTAAAATTCAGACTGTTCTTTCTCTATGTGAGCACTTTGGTGATCAATAAGTCAGATAAAGGCAATGAAATGCTTGACTATTGACTATTTAAGTGTAAAGTTTCTTACATATAGGCCCAGATTTTTTTTTTAACTACTGTTCAAGAACCAAAATCAGTCGTGGCCATGTTTCTTCTAGGAACTTGAATGACCAGGTCGTACGAATAGCAGTAATATTGAATGTGCCTGGGATCCATCCAGTTTGGGTCCAGACGGTTTCACGCATTCACACCCCAGTAAAAGCACAATTTTCTGCTGGTGACACTCAACCGTCCCTGCTGCAGGATCGGACCTAGCTTTCTAGGCAAATCAAAAGGTGTATCCGGGCAGCAAGAAGGAAAACCTGTTTCCTAATAAACCCTTATATTCTCCATAAAGATCAGAATGAAACGCTGGAAAAGAGTTTCTTTGCAATTAGTCTGATTGTTTTACAACTAGTTTCTAATCTCAACAAAACAGCCTCACTCTAGAGTTTGACCCCAATCAACAACACAGAGACAAAGCATTAATAGCTGATGTGGCCAAACATGAGCTGAGCCAGCAAATGTGTTGTTGATGTCCAGGATTTTTACTAAAAGCTTTGATTCACTTACACCTCTCTCTCCATCCCACTAAGACCTGCGTAATAACACACACGCACACTTCCAAATACATGTGGACACACGACAAAAAAAAACACCACTTAGCCCAAGGAGAGTGAAATCATATTAGAGGGGGATGAAGATAATCGTGGGATTCATGGATTTTAGATGGAGGGATGGAAAGTAAAACAGAGAGAAATGCTGTCAAAGCGCTGACATCACATCTTTTAATTCCTCACTGTAATTACCAGGTTATGTATAATTGATTTGACAGTTCCAACCACATCCCCTTTACAAAGTACTCTGGAGGAGGGGTATAGATACTTTAATTCATCAGAATGCACTGATCAATACAGAGAAAGCACACACACATCTTTCTTTCTCGGTCTCTCTATCCGCATCTTTCTTTTCCTCCTTTATTCTTCCTTAAAGTTGACATTCAGGTTACAGGTGCTTTAGAGAGTGACACACACCCTGTATGTGAGTGTGCAAGTGGGGTTATGATGTATGTGAGTGTGTAAAACAGAAAGAATGTAATAAAGAAGTAATCTATCTATTCTGTCTGTATGTAATTTCAAATACCTCACATGTGAGACTGGAAACCTTTTTGCTCACTATGAGGAAATGACCGCTGCACATTGTTTTGATGAGAACCGTTTGTTGTTTGATGGCATGCTTTGACAACTAAAATTCAACAATGAACTAGGCTTTTTTGCGTGGTTCGTGCTACTAAAAAATGCTAAAAAAAATGCTACTATAAAATCAAGGAATTGCTGTAATCACCATTTCTATTTTATTGCTAAATTTTGGATCCTTATGTCCTGCAAAAACTATATAGAGATCTGTGGACCAGGTTGTTTTTATTTTTGTTTGTTTCATGATGTAGTGTTATTGTTTTTTACTGTGCTTTGCTTGTATGTAACTGAAGCAAAATAATCAATAAAAAGAAAAAAGTTGATCACAAAAAAATAATGCTAACATGCGAACATAAATCTTTTGCGTGATGTGCTCATTTGACAAAGTCACTTATAATTTGCATCGTGTAGCCCAAAATTTCTGCACTTTGAAACTGTGTGGTGAAAAACAACAATTGTAAAAAAAACAAAAAAAACATTTTAACATGATGTAACATTATATAATCTGGTATCGCTTGTCTCTGTGGAGCTCCTCACCTTTCATGGTGACCGGGGTGGGGTTCGGCAGCAGGGGCAAGGTGAGCAGAAAGAGGAAATACACCACCGACAGACCGTTGTAGCGGAACGAGGATGCTGAGGGGAGAGAGAGACAACACTTTGTCTGTTAGATAAAAAACATTTAAACTAATACGCGACAGAAAATACATTGTGATATAGTCTCTCCCTTTTTGTGTAACCTGTCGTGTGTACATCATCTAAACACCACACAGTAAAACAGGATGACATGTGAAACATCAGGGACCAGATCTGAATCTGATCTGTGTCCTGAACCCACTGCAATGCCCCGACTAGTTGAAAACAGGGTGGTAGTTAAACACCAATGGAAGAGAATCTTACAAAATGAGTGATAGCACGCATAAGTACATAAGATGTACATTAATAGATAGATATACATGTATTAAATACATTTGTTCATTCACCACGACAGCAGCAACACTGTCTTTCTCACACTTTCTCCAATTAATTGCCCAATACAATAAAGAAATTGAACTTGGTGACATCGGTGACATGGCAGAAAGACAAAGCCTCACATACAATGCAAAGGGACACAGTAAGATATACTATGTACCGCATACATATCACAGTAGATACCAATTCTGTGTTCAAGCGAATTTTATGTTTGAGGTCGGTGAAATGAACCTCATACATTTCCTCACTATGTAGAGAGTGATGAGAGGTAGGCCAACTCACCAGCCAGTAGGTGAACAGGTAGCGCACAAACACTTTTAAAAAAACACCTTTTTAGCGCTGCTTTTGAAGAAGTTGCTTCTTTTCTCTTGGCATTTCTGCCTTTATTTGACAGTCAGTAGAGAAGATCAGGTGAGAGAGGAGGGATGACATGCAACATGCGATTTGAACCATCACAGTTATGTGGTATGTGCCTTAGACAACCGAGCCACCAGGACGCCCCATGAATAAGTTGCTTCTGATGTTTTAATATCTATAAGTATACATTATGTATATACCTTCTTTTTATAAATAATGCTGTTTTGGCATCCCTTCATGATGTTTCTGTTATTATTCTTTTACATGACCCTGAAAACTACCGCTCACTCTGAAAAGATTTAACGCTTATGGTGGTTGGTATGAGCGTTAAATCTTTCTTTACGGAGTTGTTTTCAGAGTGAGCGGTGAGTAGTCCCTGTTGTATTGTTACTTCGCCACTACCAGCACCTCACTAGGACACCGGTGTGCAGTCAACTTTCTTTTCAATTGTTATAGAAAAATGTGCTGTGTAAGCAAAATCTGATTTAATTTGATGTGATTTAGTAGTGTGTTACAGTATAGAGCATCTCCACTATAATAATAACCCCCGAAACACACGCTCTACCCATTCAGAAAACTATCGATTACTCTCACACTCTCATTTTCCCAACGATTAAATCTGAAGCCACTAAAGAAATGATGTTTGTAGAACTGATTGCACCGTAACACGTTTGCCTCAGAACAGACCAACTCAGGAACCACAAAAATGTCACCACATCACATGAGTATTTATGGACTAGACAGACGGACCGACTCACCAGCCAGCAGGAGAAGCGGCAGCACTAAGTTATAGAGCATCCCCACCGCCATGTCCCCCGCCATGTCTTCTTCTCTGTGTCAGAGACGCAACCTGCCGGTCTCTGGCGTGGACGAACGCGTGCTCAAACGGATATCTGTCGTGGTGCCGTGGAGGGGAACTCCCACCCGCTCACACATCGCTCAGCAGCCTCAGTTAGAGCATCCTCCCGACATGCAGTGAACGGAAACAGACTGGAGAGAGTCCGACGCAAACTACATCAAGACAAGGTGAACGATGTCGGTCTGGCGAAGGAGCGGCAAAGTGAGGAAATCTAGAGGAGGATTGAGAATCTCAGTTCAAATTTTTGGACATTAATGCCCTCCCTCTCTCTCTCCCTCTGTCTCTGTCACGCCCTCCCTTCCCTCCCTCAACTCCCTTCCCTCTCTCACACTCTCTCTCTCACTCACTCTCTCTCTCTCAGGCATAATGGGTTGTAACCCAGCATCTCTGTTACTATGCTGATATCGGGGCTAATCTGACTCAGGAGAATATCCGCCATCCTTACATGACTGAACAAAGCATTTCCACTGTAACAACAAAGAGCATTGATGACTTTTTCTACACAGTGTTACAGTTTATCTTGCAACATAAGAGTGCTAAAAGTCTCTATGAGTGTGGCATGTGTGTTTGTGTGTGTGTGTGTGTGTGTGTGTGTGTGTGTGTGTTTGACTGCACATGTTATTTCGATTCCTCAAGCTAATATCTTTATTTCTCATATCCTGCGTTTGCTTCCCTGCAGCCGCGTCAGGCTGGCTCATCATATTTGCGCTGCCGGGCGAGGGGGAAGTGTATCTAATATTCATGGCTGTGAGGCCATTAAGAGCTGGTGTGACTACAGAGGAATGATCAATGAATGGACTGATGCTCGCAAAAAGGCTAACTTTATTTTGAAAAAATAAATAAAATAAAGCAACAATTTGCTCCATAAAAGGATATTAGTATGATAGGAAATAATAAAATAGCCAGCGTGACGTTTTACTGGATGGACAATTCTGTCTGCTAGCAGGTGGGGGCTGTTAGAGGGAGGGAGTTGAGGAGTTCCATCAACAATCATGGCTTTATAACCATACAGAGACATTTAAACAAGTCTTGTGAATTCAGTTAACAGTCATTTCAGGTACGGGGTTCGTGGGATGCTGTGAATCGTGTTTCATTTTTAAGACGAGATGTCCGATACAACCGCAATTGCAAGCACCTGTCCGTTGCATTATATGATAGTATTTAGCTAAAAACTAGTTCTCGAGACCTGGACCTGGAGTGTATATGGACCAGCTGGGTCCATATACACGGGGGGTCAGGTGCCCTTGCTCAGGGCCACTACGGCAGTATAGGCCACTGTCAAAACAACTCAATTATTTTACCTATTTTTGTTAAATTATTTTATAACTATTTACACTAAATAAATGCTGATGGTGGCCTATAGGTTTATTGTTGGGAATCACCAGAAAGTTCCTGACAGGATATCATCAGACTTTTTCAACGTTTTGATTCTTAATCTAATGCAATATTGTGATTGCAATTCAACACTTTTTTACTTGACAATAAAAAGATGAAATAATATCTGTTAGACAAATAAAACACCAGAATTCCACTCATGGGAAAGAAAACCTGTGAAGAGAACAAATTTAAAGGGCATTCAGACGTTCAGGGCCTTGGGCTTTACAGTAAACTGTTGACAGTATAAGCATCGCTCGAACAGTGTTGGAGCTACTGTAAATCCTACCACAGTAGGATCAGAGTCAATGACTGTTGCAATGTCATTATGTGGGCAGGTCAACCCTCTGATTCAATGAGAGGGAGAGAAGACCCACTCAATTACTCCTCAGCAGTAGATCTAAATTGATTATGATGAGTATGAGTGCTGAGTAGGCAGCTAACATTTCATTGACAATGCAGTTAGAAAGAGCCGCGAGCGGACGTACTGTAAAAACGCCTTATGCGTTGTACACGTGTGTGTGTGTTTGTGTGTGTTTGTGTGTGTGTGTGTGTGTGTGTGTGTGTGTGTGTGTGCGCACTTAGCAAAAGAGGTCACAGTGATGACTCCTAAAGGGTCAGGTATAGGAATCATCAGTTCCCATTACCATGAGACAGTTACTCAAAAGGTAACTATCCATCTATCTCATGGATGGCACTAATGATTTTCATGTTAGTCTAGCAGATGAGCTGCTGCTCCTCAGAGGGTTTTCACTAATTTACCCTCAAGCTCCACAGAGCACCGGGTCAGCACCACACTCGCTCCCACAGCCCACCACAATACCCCGAGGAAGGCCAGGGGGATTCAAATACATACAGCAGCTTAGCAGTGCTTTTAGTCTAGGATGCGTCTATTTGGCTTTCACGTTACTGAGCCCAACCATGCTGACCCGGTGTTTTTGGAATTCAGCCACTTCAGGATGGTTTTTACAAGTCAAAAAAAGTTACATATTTCTCGACACAGATAGCAAGGTATTTCGAATCACAGATACTTTTGTTTGCCTTAACGAACAGATGATTTATCTGCAAATTGAAGTGACCTGGTGTACTTTTTAGCCTGGTCACTTCTTGAATTTCTAACTTTGATATCCAAAGAGCAGCCCGAAGAAGTGCCTCTTGTGCATTTATCTTATGTAACTAAAATAAGTCTCACTTGATCTTTGAATTGATGCTCATTGTTCTTATTTCAATGACTGAATGTCTGTTTCAGGTGGGTTTTCATTTCACTGAAAGCTGATGGTAAACAACTTTTGCTCTGTTACAAATACCACTTTAAAATTACTAGGCCCTATTAACTTGATGCAATTCTCTGAACTGCTGAGCAGGCTGTTTCAAGCCAGGAGGTCTGAGTAGTGGTAAATGCCAAATCATGCTGAACAGATACTGTGCTCGGTATGGATTGGGTTCAATTCCCTTTCAGTTTAGTCATCCCAGGGGGTGGATTTGACGTTAGATTAAAAAAACTAGGATTAATATTTGTCCTTGAAATGGTTGCTGTGAACAGCAGGCTCCAATGTACATTTTCCTCTCACAACCTGCTCGAAGACAAATTCCAAAAATGAAAGTCCTGTACAATTTGTGAGAACATTTGGAGATTTAAAAAAGCTTCACTTTGCAAAGTCACTTCAGGAAATTATTTTTAAGCACAGATTTTTGACAAATTGTGAACTCTATGAGTGGTATAATGAGTGTAAATGGTCTCTGCTCAGTATGAGAAGTGCAGTTCCCCTAACTGGACTGAGGGAGTTGAAAGCAAATTGACCCCGAGCCTGCTGCTCACAGCTAGGAGAGTGCTGCCACCTAGTGGTTGGTACATCTAACAGCAAGGAAGAGGGTGGTCTGTCTCTTTTACTATTTTGAACCTTTTATAGATTGTGATACACTATTTTTAGATTTAAAAAAAAAAACCTCTATAGAATTGGAAATTTCTATATAATTCGTGTATTTTACCTCAGAAACATTCAGAAAGTAACTTCTATCATTTTAACAGTATTGTGGGTTCAGGGTGGAATCTAGGGGCAATGTTATGTTATATTATTTCTCAGCAACAGTATGTCAGCTGATTATAACATGTTTGAATAGAATATAATCATTTACAATACAAAGACAGACAAGAATGGACCATATATAAACTTGAGAAATGTGATAACTGATCACTAGACAGGAATCGAACAATGTGGAAATTCAAACAGTGAAGTCCTACAGGCCTACATGAGGAAACCTTCTATGAGAATAAAACTTTACCTGATCGCCAGGTGAGTCAGCTTGGTGTCTCGATGAAAGCATTTCTCTTTCCTCTTGATAGTGGGTTTATTCCTATAATCTGTGAGAGTTAAGTAAATACCATATACTTACAAACTTACATCATTTTGATTCTACTTACTATGATGTACACTCTGAATTTCATCTTATAAAGATTTATATCAGCCTAAAAAGGAGAATAAACTCTGTTGGGCAAAGACTTTAGTTGGGTTTAGCCTCGACTGCATCCTATAATATTATTATAATATTCATATTTTATTGGACAAGCAAGTGTGCACATAGGCTACAAGGAACACAATGCTGCTCCCCTAGGTCACATTAAACATAAAGTAGTATATAAAAATTGTACAAGTTGAAATTTGGGGAATAGGTCCTAATTGAAGCACTAGATAGAGAAACTAGTATACAGCAGGGTTTCCCTTGCCAAAAAATAGGTTAATAGGTAAATAGGTAAATAGGTTTCTCGTTTTGTAATAATTTATTTTTCACTTTTTCAAGTACTATAACAACAAATATCAATTCTAACTAATAACAAACCCCACAAATTACCAGGGGAAAAATCAGTGACATAAAGACTTCATATTAGTTCGATTACATTAAGAGCATGGGAGACGTCTCAACAGAGGTATTATTTTGCAATATGTAGCCATAACTTGCCATTATCGACAAGAGTGAAGTTTATCAGGGTTGCCAGATCTTCTTGAAACTATCCTACTTTTTCCACCGAGCATCTTTATGTTGCTAAAAGACACATTCATCCATCTCTGAAAACCATTTTACTATTAAGAAATTGGAATCAGAGTTCCATGTAATTGCGATGCATTTCCTGTCCATACAAATAGTCTATAAATTAAATTTTCAATTTTGGGGGATTTGTCTTTACGCTAGGCTATACTTGCCCTGGTGCCGGTGTACAGTTTACTAAACTCAATAAATCAAAGTCTTGCGGGGGAAATGAGTTTCATTAATCTTAAATGTCACTCCAACTCAACACCTTCCTCTCTATACCACACCTAAAATAATGTGTGTCGTTTCTTTGAAGAGGGCGCCGTTTTCTCCGCAGAATATGGCCATGCTGCTGACGCTCCTGTGCAATCATGTGATGAAACAGCTCTCGGTCCTTCCCAGGGTTCAATGAGCGTCGTATGCCCCACCCCGTCTCTTCAGCGCTGTCTATCTCCTCAATGTAGCCTACTATTCCCGGAGAGAGAGAGAGAGGGAGAGAGAGAGAGAGAGAGAGAGAGAGAGAGAAAGGGGAGAAAAGAATACCTCCACGAATTGGTTATTCCTGTCTTTCACCTTCCGCGACCAGCGACCAAGAGGAAGCGGCCTTCGCGGTGGGAATGTGCCGCTACAACAACCCCGCGTCCTATTTTTTGTGAATGTAAATGCACATGTAGTCTCAGCCTGTATTGCCCACCTCGGATTCAAGAGGGATATATATATTTATATATATTTATATATATATAAATATATATATAATTTTTTTTTTAAACTGAGCCTGTGACAGCGGGGCTGCTTTTACCTGCAAGAAAACGTGGAGACATTTTCGAGGGGATTTTCACATCTTGGTCACGTTTTGGAAGGAGTCGGAGCCGAGCCAGGAATAAAGTGGGGGGACTATCGGTGCGCAATTTGGAGGCTTGGTGATGTGAGGGGTGATACACATTTCAGCAACAAAAGCGAGGGGCAGAGAAGGCCCTTTTGGATTGAGAAAGGGGGGAAAACACAGCCATCACAAATAAGGAGGAAAAATCGAGGAAATTGAGTCATTTCGGGGGGGGGGGGGGTCTCAACGCCAAAGCAACCGCAGTCAAATTGGAGAGCTTTGGGTGATTTGATGCATATAATAAAAAGGAGCCGGATGACGACGGAAGCAATGAAAATATTACACATGTAGTTCATTTAAGTGTTAGTATATTTCCTTCCTCCTTCCCTACTGCCCCGACAAAGGCTTCGGCTTCGGCAGGCATAGAAATGTCTATTATGAAAGGTGTCGTAAAAAAGAGCCCCACGAGCGTACAGGCGAGTTTTTCTGACATGCCGAGTTTGGGTCCCTGTCACGGGCAGCAGTGAGACGCAAGACCCGGGCTTTGGAGATGCAAAACTAGGCTGTGTGTGCTCCCTCCATTTGGAAGCCAAAGGGGGCTAAAACCCTCTTTTAGTCTCTTAAATAAAGTGTGGATTACAATTCGTATCGGTACACGGAGAAGAAGGGAAAAAAACTGCACGTGAAGAAGGAAAAGCCGAGCAGGATTCAGCAAACTGAGAAGGCGGCCTCGGTGTCGTCAGCAACAGTATCCTGCCCTTTTTCTGACAGCAAAAATACGCGTTATGGACACATAATTTCTACAGTCGTACACCACGGACAGTATTTGGATCCGACCAGAAACGTAAAACGGGGTAAATGTGGTTGACATTGCTGCCAAATCCGTGGGTCAAACGAGGGATCTAGACTAGTTTCGTTTATTTATTTATTTTCTTTCCACGTCCCCCCCCCCCCCCTTCCTCCTCCTCCTCCCCTGGACCCCCTTTTTTCTTTTTTCTTGCGGGAAGATGGGTTGTTTGGGCAACAGTAAGACCGAAGACCAGAGAAATGAGGAGAAGGCACAAAGAGAAGCAAACAAAAAGATAGAGAAGCAGCTCCAGAAAGACAAACAAATATACAGAGCAACACACAGACTACTACTTTTAGGTGAGTTTGATTTTTTTTTTTTTTTTGCTAGCAGGCAAGGCCTCGGTCTCCACAGTGTGGCTCTGCTCCTCCCCGCATAACCTTCTGGGATGTTGTTTTTTGGGCAACATTGTAAACATTGTGACTTTATCATTGCACGAGGCTACAGTGTGGCCCCGTCTTGATTCAAGGCGTGTTGTTGTGAATTGACAGTCCACTACCCACCTAAACATGCCGGCTAATTTCCCCCCTCAGCAGAAATGAACAATGCTGCATGGGTTTTGTTTTGTGTTTATGCAGTGATGGAGTGGTACACAAGAAGGTGGGTAAACTAGGGGAGTCCAGTCAGTGATGATCAT
The DNA here is from genome assembly GCA_034670385.1 of Hoplostethus mediterraneus. Taxonomy (NCBI): domain Eukaryota; kingdom Metazoa; phylum Chordata; class Actinopteri; order Trachichthyiformes; family Trachichthyidae; genus Hoplostethus; species Hoplostethus mediterraneus. The sequence continues at coordinate 15,568,991 of JAXDDW010000001.1, read as the reverse complement.
AAGCTAACCACTAAAATCAACACGTCAGTTATACTGTCAGAAGAGAGTAGACCAGATCTTCATTTAACTTGCATCAGTTTGATACTACTAGAATTATGTCTACTATGAATTAAACTCATAAAGATGTGTCAGAGGTGGTAAACCACTCTGCAACTTAAAAGGTGGGTAAACTGAATCTAGGTGGGTTTACCTCCTATTACAAGTGTGTGTGTGTGTGTGTGTGTGTGTGTGTGTGTGTGTGTGTGTGTGTGTGTGTGTGCGCGCGCGCGCGTGTGTGTGCGTGTGTGCGTGCAATAGTCCAAACACTGTCTTTGGACTGTGTGATTGTGAAAAAGAAAAATATTCACATTAACGTGTGTAAGAGTCAATGTGTGTTTTTTGTGTGTGTGTGTGTGTGAATGAATGAGAGGCCTGGGCCTGGTCTCTTACATTATATAAGAGACAATATGATCAGTCTTAACTTTCCTTACTGGCCTCCATTCTGAACAATGCCCTCATGTGACCCTGGGTTATCATGCCAAAGAAGTCGCATTGTACTCTGTGAAAATCATAATATTTGATTAGAGAAATGCCTGAGAGCATTGTGTGTTGAATGACATGCCAGTATTTATGTTGGGGAGGAAGTTGTGGTGACTTTAGGAGAGCAGAAGGACAGAGCCCACATGAAAACCAAAACAAAGATGTCTGCCACAAAAGTTAGCTACCTTTCTGTTATATAATCGGCTAGTTTGACTTTATCGCTGACCTGTGGACTTAGCGGCCCGGTATTTGTGATTCTGCACAGTTTGGGCCTCATGTTTAAACGAAGAACAAGTCCAGATCTGGCATAAAAGCGTCATTCTCACTTCTCTCTGGTGGAGCTGAAAAAATGCACGCAAGTCCCTGTATTTATGGTTTATTCTGTTAAAAATCATGCCTCATTCACTATCTCTTCCTACAGAGGACCTAGTCAGTCAACATGTTGTATTTTGGCAACCAAGGACCAAAGTACTATAGTGTCTTTTCAATTTGGTACTATTGTCTTTGTGTCACTTTTCAAATGGCGATCTCTTTGTGGACCAAAAGCGTTTGTATGTCACCAAGACACGTAACAGTAGCATGTTTTTTTTTGTACTTGGTTGTTAAACTGATTCTGGAATGCCTCACAATATTGGTTACAACCGTAATCTGGTTTGATTGTAAAAATATTCCCCAATCGATCTTACACTTTCATGCCAAAGTATCAACACATTGTCCTCATAATCCGTCCTCCTAATCTCTCAATCCAGGGGAGAAACAAGCCTGAAGTTGTCGATCGGATAATAACGTTGCTCGGTTTAATTGTAACCTGGAACTAAATTGGCAGCAGGATCAACCAGATTCTGGTTTATCAGAGTTCAGGATGGGACCCACACATGACAAGAGAAGCAATATTTTAAGGGCTTGTTTCCTCGGGAAAGATGCTACAAGAGTTTTGGTTCACTACTTGAAAAAGTTGACACCTACTTTTGCAAAATGATTGATTTGTTTGGAAGGATTTTAGGTAATTTTAAGTCCTTGGTTGACACTTTTACAGTCTGGATCCTCAATATGGAAGAGATATTAAACGATCAGATTCAGGTACTGCTTTTCCCCCCAAAAATTGATATATATGGATATGGTGTTTCTGAAATAAACTAATAATAATAACTGAAATGTTTAAGGACCCTTGGATGAGATGAAACTGTGATGAAACGGCTCCCAACCACCAAAGTGATGTGTTTTGTTGTTTACTTTTGCCCAGTTCTGTGCCTTCACTATAGATTTCAGATATATTTTCCCCCAGAAATATAAGGAAGTATCATATCTTGCACAGGATGTCTTCACTTCTGAGGCTGTTTGTGTCTGGCAAGAAAAATCAAGTGAGCCTCAAGTATTTAAAAAGAGTTTGACCTGATTCACTAACATTTTTTTAACCAGGATTCATTCCAAACATTTTATTAGCTAATAAGTTCATAGGCAATCCAAAATTCAGTTGAACTTGCCAGTGAAATCATTGTACCAGAGTAGTAGAGTAGTCTAGTACGGATTTGCTTGATGAATCACCTTTCTTCTCATTCACCTTTTACCTATACTCTGCCCCTGATCTACTAGTATGAGCAGCAGCAGTGCACTCCTAATACGATGATGTCAGGATATTTGGAAATCCAAACAATATAATTGAGATTATTAATATTTAGCATTAACACAAAGCACTGCAAATCTATCACGTTTCTTTCTGTGATTTGACTGCAGTAAAGCTGAATCGATATCTCTTTTAAGAATCGCCTTAGAACCCAAATGAAAAAGTCTGATACTTGGCAGCGACAAATAAATAGACTGTTGTAGGGGGAAAGTATCACAGTGTTTTACTGTATCGCCACCCGCCTCGGGGTTCCTATACGTTTTTCAGAGGCTGTGACCTTTTCTCTGACTAATCCGTGACATACACAGTTTCGTAAAATATGTACAAAACAGCACGAGTACTAGGAACAGCTTGATTGATGACAACAGATAAAACCACCACTCATTCAATCAGGAAATATGTTATTTAGATCATTATTCCTCCTAAAGGTGAACAGATCTACCAGCAGCCAAGCTGTATCAATATGTATAATTTTCCATCACTTCTCCAGACCTAGAACAAAGTTGTCTAACTCTATGCAGGCTTTCCCTGTGGTCGCTAGTAGTTTATTCCCAACGTTATCCCTAACTTCTCTTATACCTGACCTCCACCTGGCCTGATGAGTTTCAGAGGTGTGTGTGTGTGTGTGTGTGTGTGTGTGTGTGTGTGTGTGTGTGTGTGTGTGTGTGTGTGTGTGTGTGTGTGTGTGTGTGTGTGTGTGTGTGTGTGTGTGAGATGCGTGATGCATCCAATTTGAGTCCATGCAGTTGTGATATCCCCCAGGCAGATGTTTGTCATCCAGTTACTGAGGACTAATGGACTTGCCCTGCATGAGTTTTGGTTGCACAATATATAGACAAATGATGGTATTGTGATTTATTTTGGAGATGTGACTCACACGATAATTATAGTCTCTTGATGTGGTTTTAAGCACTTTAAGTAGTAGACAGACTGGGAATATCTCCCATTGGACTTCCCACTGATGACCAGTCTCCTAGTATTTCTGCATTTCAGGGAGGCGTGTCTTGCCAAACACTCACTTCTCATCTCTTCACTTCCTGATTTATGTGGATTAGGAAATTAATTGACATCGCTCTATCAATATGGAATATCAACGTTGATTTGATATGTTGTTATTATTATTATTATTATTATTATTATCATCATCATTATTATTCCTTTTCAACCTAATGGTGACTTGTTGACGTTTTTAAATGGAGAAACACCCGTTTATATGTATTTATTTGTTTTCTTGCATGCAACAAGAACTGGTTCAAGTACAATCCAGGAGCCAGATGTCACCACTAGACTGATGTACTTTTACTTAATCCCATTCATTACTGCTATTTTGCACAGCTATCAGTCAGGTTTGAGTACAGCTTCGCTTGCTGAGCCTCCAAAAGGCACAAGCCACAGACTCTTAGGAAAAAGGATCCAAATTTGAGTGGTGGAAAGAAGTGTGTGCATGACTCATGTCAAAAATGTCATTTTATCAGTTGAGGGAATCAGTATGTGTTGAGGTTGTCTGCCACAAAGAAGTGAATGGATGGGAAACACTGGTTCCATTTGGGTTACATGCTAGAAGGGGCTAATCCAGAACTGCTACAGTCAGTTAAGGCGCTCAGTATCGGTCATAAGATAGATTTTATACAGAGATGCATCACTTTTTAACTTCCAATACCAATTCATAGTACTCGTCTTTTAAGCATCAGTCGATTTAAGAGTACTAATCCAATTATTTTACCGAGCAACACGGTAACTAGATGTTTTAGGTCATTGGGCACAAAACAAGGGCGATATTATCCATTTATCTCCATTAGAGACATCAAACAACCTTCTATATGTGAAAAATGTAGAAAGTCTTCATGTCTTTGTAATCTCAGATATAATACCCTTGTTTTCCATTTGTATTGGCCTGATAACTGATATCTGTGTTGGGGCATCCCTACTGCATTATCCGTCCCCAAGTTGTCAAAAAGTCATCTAAACCTTGTTTTCCTGCAAAATTCCTGCAGTTTTACTTGAAATAAGCCACATCACGCCACTAGTGTTAAGATATTGTTACTTGATGCGAGACTCTTTGTTTTTTGTAATGTAAAGCCTGAGAATGAATCCTGACAAACCTAACTAGAGGACAGGGCTTGGTAAATGTGGGGTTAAAGGGTACATATGGCTATTAACTCTAGTGTTCTCAACACTAGAGGACCCACGTTTTAGGAAAAAGTTCAAAAGTTCTCCCCTGATGCTCAATACATTTCTCTAACTGTAAACTGTAGAATATTGGGCGTATCAGTAACATGGAAACCTTTAATTTCCTGCTGTAGTTGAACAGTCAAGATGTTGAGATGATGAGATGTAAGTGCTGTAAAATAATACCTTTATGCCGAAAACTCTTGATCACAATATATAACTAAATAATCAGATTGTCATTTTATCCTACACCCTACACATGCCTCCACCTCCCATTCTCCAGTTAAAAGTACATTGTATTTTTTATGTGGGGTAGATTACACCTGGACACACACACACACACCGACATGGCAAATCACAGCCGATCTCAATTGAAAACCCTCTTAGCGCTAGTATCCATATACAGGAAGCTGGTGTATTCTGCATCAGCGAGTACATACTGTACCATACTGTACATTGGTATGTCAGTCAAATGTGTATGGTCCTCATCCCAACACTAGCCGTGTGTTTGTGTGGTCTTGTTTCACATGTCAACAGATCCTTAATATGTCTCTGTCCGTCTCTCTCAGGGGCTGGAGAGTCAGGAAAGAGCACCATAGTGAAGCAGATGAGGATCCTGCATGTCAACGGCTTCAATGCGGAGTGAGTATAAGTGCAGCTATCGGTGATCAATATGCCGATCAGGTGTGTGTGAGTGTTTGTCGTTGCAGTTTAATAATATCAATGATAGTTAATGACCATAGATCTATTGGGATGTGTGAGTTTAACGTTATGGAAGAGCATTGAGAGTGTTTTTAGTTGAGTGTTTTTGAGGTCCCGCCCCTTTGACACTCTCCTCCAATCAGAATTGAGTATAGGTTGAGACTTGAGAGTAGACTGTTGAAATTCAACTTTCAGCTGCATTGGGATTGTTTGCAAAACAGATCTGTGTCCATTGTTGAATGAATACGTACTTGGGGAGGTGCAGAATGTTGTGTTGTTAATTTGATAATGATATATTGGGGAAAAAAGGGGTTACCTTTTAAAGTAATGGAATCCATTTCAAATAATAATTTGAACCCGATTCGATAAAAAAAATTTGTTTCCTTTTCCTTGTAGTCGTTCCAAAGTCATAGGCTTCAGTGAGGAAGGTGAAGGAGTAGTTGGTGGAAAGGAAAGACTTCTGACAAATCAGACACAAGTCTAGTTCCCTGGTCAGAGGAGGGATTAGTACAACTGTAAAGGGTGCCATCACACTAACAGTTCATTTTCTTCGGTCCGAACCATCGTGGAAAAGTTGACTGTGTTGCATTTTTGTACTTGAGGTTCACACGGCCCAGTTACAAGCAAACCAGGGCTTGTAAACAAAAGTCGCGTGGACTCACAAGCAGCTTGTTTATGGGACAGCGTTTTGGTAACCTGTTATCCCACCAGCTGGGGGTTTTGGCAGCAGGGGGAGTCAAATCAAATCTGTTTCACTTCAGTTCCTGTAATTTTATCTCAGCGTTTTTTGTCATCGCATTTTGTGGCCGTCTCCTGTGGTTGGATTATGTTCTTACTGCTAACGAACTGCCTTCGGTGCCACCTGGGTTCGAATGCCGGCGTTCTCACCTCGCTGCATGAACAGAAGCGCTCCAGAGTTTGAAGAGAACCGCTCCAAACGTGCTTGGGTGTGAACGTGTCACCGTGCTGGTACATTACTGTTTCTTTCTCCGGCAGTGCCTGCTCTCTGGTCCTACCTAGACGGGTGTTTTTTTTCTAGTCAGTGCTCTTGATTCCTCTTTGTCGATCCAAACCCAGGCAGGTACTGAGAAATTCAGGTCGACCCGAGCCCACTGGGTCCAGTCGGGGTACCATCAGGTTGCAGCATATATGTCAAGCTCTGCGTGGGTGAAGACCTGGCTCAAATAGTGTGTTACCTTTAGCCGTGGAATACTAGATCGGTGGGGTTTACCATATCATGAGTTGTCAACATATAATGGTGTACTAAATAGAGTTAAAATACATAAAAGTCATGTGACTATATAAACTTTCTCACACTCAGTGCATTGTTCCAACATCTGGTTGCCCAAACAGTTAAAACAAGCACTTAAAAAAAATCATTTACATTAGGAGACGCCCAGATTCTGCGTCCGAGTCTATGAAACAGACATTCCTCCCCTCATGTAGCTGTACATTTATAATACTTAAAAAAAATAAATATATATATCTTTATTTTTATTTTTAATCTAGTTTTTGGACACACAACTCTTATTTCTAATGGGAGATTACAGAGATTACTTTTTGTGTTCTGTCACATCCTTTATCAGTGCTTGTTCACTGAGGAAGCAGAAGGGAAAGTTTTGTGTGTGTGTGTGTGTGTGTGTGTGTGTGTGTGTGTGTGTGTGTGCGTGTGCGTGTGCGTGTGTGCGTGTGCGCGCGCATGTGTTGGCATATTGGTTGTGATGAAGACGAAAGCATTTTGCTGGGTTAGACTAGAAAATCGGCACCTAAGGCGTACAACAGCGTGTGACCCAGCTTGTGACTCCACAACACTGAGGAGTGTGTGCGTGTGTGTGGATATGTGTGTGTGTGTGTGTGTGTGTGTGTGTGTGTGTGTGTGTTTTGGGTTGGGTGTGTTCATTAACAAGACACACAAACACATTCAGCATCATCACTTCAAGTCTGATCTGTGACATTGTTTTGTGTGTGTGTGTGTGTGTGTGTGTGTGTGTGTGTGTGTGTGATTGCTCTCTTAGAAGATGGGTCAGGACCAAGAAAGGGTCTTACAGGCCAGTTGCTGGTGGGTCTCCACATGACAAGAGTAGTAATGTTGAGTCTGGATCCTGGGGCAGGAGAAGAAAGTCCTGATTCAGGACTCAAACGGATCTATCACTTCTGTGATGAAAGATTTGGGGTAAAAGGATTGTGGGTTGTGGTGAACTAAATGTTGGAGAGATGCGCTTGTGACTGGAAGGTCGCCGGCTCCAACTCATGGACTGGCTGGAGTGAATCGCTACCTCACCTCTCTCCCTTCCCTCAACAACTACTGTTAAGGTGCCCTTTAGCAAGGCACACAACCTTCAGTGAAGCTGCCCAGTGGCCAACAGTAGAAGGCTGTGGTTGTATCGGCCAGTTCCCGGGGTGCTGAGCAAACATTCCTTCAATAAATAAAGGTTTATGCTACGCTCCAAACGGCAGCCAGTTGAACTTCAGTACCCAGAATTGACGTAATGTGACATCAGTAAACTGCGGACCTTGTTTACCGACCCCGGCCGGTTTCTGCTCACTTGATACCCAAGGATACCGACGAGGCGAGAGATGCGTAAGATCTCATGTGGGTGAGTCCGGCTTCCTCTGGACTTGGGTGTTCGCTTGCCGCTGTTAGGTCATTGTTAGGTTTTCGAGTCGTCACTTCCTGTGGGCGTAGAAATGTCCAAATCTGACGGCAGAATTTAATTTGGGCAAAAAGAGTTTCAGTTAGTGAGGATGGGAAGCTCTTCTCTGTCGCAGTGCCACTTTGCGATTGGCTGAAAAGACAGGTGTGTTTTTACATAACAATCTTTAGCTATTGCTGCTTTAAAGAAATCATTTGGCAATAACACTGATCTTAAGTGTGACTGGTAGCGTTGTTGTCACGTGTGTATTAGGTACATGCCGTACAGCTAACTTGCAAGTGATGTTTTTGGTTTTTTTTTTAACCCTGGCCATGCTTTCTCATTTTAAGTAGCTCATGCCTGCTAGCATTACAAAGCTATTGCTTAACCAAGTTATTAATGACAGTGGAAACATCTGAATCTGTAACAGTTGACATGGCTAGCATGACAAGCTAACAAAAATGCCAAATGGATGTTGAGATTTGGTTTCCCAGGATGAGACTGAACTGGGAACAAGTGTCTTTTTTCCCGTTGTGCTGCCCTTGACCCGCCTCTGCACGTGTCATATACATATATATAGATGTGATTGAGTTCTTGTTTACATGGTACCGTTGGTGTAAATGCGTATATATGCTTCCCCCCTCTGCTTTAATTCCCTTTACATCCCACTGTGTTCTTCTTTAACTTCATTCATAACAACTTATTACAAGACCCTGTCAGTGTAGCACATATGTAGTGATATGTATTCTTAACTTTACTGTCTCTCGCTCTCACGTAGACACACTAATATCGGAGAGTGCGCACACACACACACACACACACACACACACTTTGTAAGAGCCATGTGATTTTTAATGACTATCAGGTTGAAAATGTAAACAGGGCCTTCTCAATATCCCTCCTAACCCAATAAACCCTCTGTCCAACCCCTTTCTCTAGCATGGCCTGTTTCTCTCTCTGTTCTTTTCTCTCTCTCTCTCTCTCTCTCTCTCTCTCTCTCTCTCTCTCTCTCTCTCTCTCTCTCTCTCTCTCTCTCTCTCTCTCTCTCTCTCTCTCTCTCTCTCTCTCTCTCTCTCTCTCTCTCTCTCTCTCTCTCTCTCTCTCTCTCTCTCTCTGTGTGTGTGTAGCATGATCTATTTTTTCCTCAGTGTGCTTAGAGGCTCTGTTGCAGTTTGTTGATGGATATCACACAAAACAAGTGTGTGTGTGTGTGTGAGGTTGCGTCTCATACAGGTTTTTTGGGTCCAACACCGAAAAGGGTTTATGTGGTAAAGTAGCTCCTCACTATAGTCACATTTTAACACTTCTTGAGACCACATTCTCATCCAGGCTTGTAAAACACACACATCCCAGTCCAGTGTGGGATTTTGTTTAGAACAGTTCTTTCTTGTCAAAAGTCCGAGTTTACAGGAACTGTCAAAATTGTGTAAATATAAGTCATTGTGCTGAAATCTCCGTTTTGAAGCTGGTATTATCGGTGCATCAACAGTGGAGCAAATATTGATACCGATTTTAACTGTGAAAGGCCGATATCGGCTGATAATATTGCTGCACTGATATGGCGGTTTGGCCCGAGAGTGTGTGGGTGTGTTTTTGTACATTTTTGTTTGTGTGTGTGCATTGTGGCTTTGAGTGGAGGTTGGTGTGAGAGAGACAGGATTTGGGTTTGTTGCATGAATGATGAGGAAATATTTTAACCCCTGCCAGTGACTCGGCCTCAATATTGAACGTTTTGATTTGTCAGCTGGATGTGACTTGGGCCAGTTCACGTCAGTCAAGTAGGAGATGAAGATGAAGGAGAAAAGTTAATGAAGAATGTTGAAGCTTTGAGACCAAACAATTGGGTGGGACTAAATTTTAGCGGTCTAAACAAATTGATAGCACTAGCTAAGACAGGGAGAGGTCTTGCAGTCGATGTTCTACATTCCCGACCCCAAATTCCATCAGATGGGGTCATTCAGCCTGTCACATTTGGGCTACCGCCCAGTGGTTTGGTCTAGTGCAGCGGCGGAGACTCGCGGGAGAAGTTAAAACCGGCACAGAATGAAGCGGACGTGTCTTTGCCCTTTGTCACTCGCACAGAACCAGTGTAAACACAATGCACCGCTGTTTATCCTGGCTCAAGGTGAAAGACGGATTCGCTGCCTCTCTGGTTGCCTTCATTAGAAACATTTCTGTCACAAAGAGCCCACATCCTTCGGGTTCAGACGGACATAATTTCTCGACCACGCGTGCCACTGAAGGTCTGTTTACTCTTCCCAGATCAAAAGCAAATTCCGTGCGAAGCGCCGTAGCGTACCGTGTCATGGTTACATGGGCAGGGTTTTTTTTTGTTTTTTTTTCTGGCCCGGTCTGGCTTCTGTCATCTCGGCAAACTTAACACCCAAACCCCTTCGATTCCAATCTAATGCTTTTAGAAACAACAGTAGCTACTTGGAGAAACATCAGTGTATTAATGTTACTAAGTTATGTGGATGGGTATTTTCACTTTGGTTTTTTTTATTGAAAAATGATATGAATTTACAATTGTGTTTTATTGAACACTCAATATCATCTATTGACAACTTCTGCAATATCACATATTGCACTCTGCTGAACCCCTGCTGAAATGCATCATGTAACTCCAGCAGCCAGTATTTCTTAAAGTAAAAACATGTGCTTCGGGACCCAGAGTGTCTCTGACAGGTCCCTGCATAACATAAGAGTAACAATACGATTAAAGCCGATGGATCTCACTGCAACAGTACTTTTCTTACATTTGGGTCCGCAGCCGAAAACGATATTCATGTCATTTTCCGTAACGTGAATGTTTCTGAACCTTGGTGTTACTGTCTTTCAGAGAGAAGAAGCAGAAAATCCAGGACATCAAGAATAATATTAAAGAGGCCATTGAGGTAAGTGACGGTGCTCATTTAATTTTTTTGCTATTTGCAGATCTTGGCAAAACTCCTAAATGGTTTCTGACTCAATCAGCATCTCCACACTTAAATATATTGTGTGTGTGTGTGTGTGTGTGTGTGCGTGTGTGCGTGTGTGCGTGTGTGCGTGTGTGCGTGTGTGCGTGTGTGCGTGTGTGTGTCCCCTCTAGACCATAGTAACAGCTATGAGTACCCTGACGCCGCCGGTGCAGTTGGCCTGCCCAGAGAACCAGCACCGGATCGAATACGTCCTCAACCTCGTCAACCAGAAGGACTTTGAGTTTCCATCTGTGAGTAGGATATTGTATGTGTGTGTGTTAGTCCCAACATCCCAGGTGTTAATCCCATGACACAGGTTGTGAGGGTTGAGGTTTACTAATGATCCAGTAGATAAAGCCCCTGGGCGTTAGTCTGAGGGTTGGTGCTCCCTATGGGGAATTCCCATTAACCCAAGTGTCTGGGCCCAGAGACTGAACCGGGAGGTCTGGGACTGTCACTGTTCATTCCCAGCTACCTCTACAGCTGGGGGTTAATTCACTTTTCAATTCCCAAACGTGACTAGAAACTGCTATCTGTTTGATAGTGAAGGAGAATTTGTTCCTTTCCCCCCCATAAGGTTGTATATGATGACCTTGAACTGTCCTGAAGTGTCCTTGAGTGAGACACTGAAGCCTTACAGCCCCGGAGATGCTGTTCTTTATCCAACACTTGCGCTCTGTCCTCCCTGTGAGGATCAATAAAGTTTCACATCACATATTTGAATTATTTTGAAAAAAAGAAAATCAATCCCTCAATTAATTGAATGGAAAGAGACGTGAGGGTGAATCAGGGTCTTTAATGTCTTTAAATGATCTAAACTCAAGGCCTTAAATGGTATTGAATACAGTTAAATACAGAATACAGTTGGATACAGTCTTAAATGCAGTTTTAGTTTTTGTGCGCGTGCGTATTTTCAAATGTGAAATTGGTCTTTTAAATCATTCAGGCATTAAAAAGGTTTTAAAAAGTCTCAAATTTGTTGTTGAAACCTGCAGACACCGATCACTGGGGCAGGTGGGGAGAAGTCAGGTTCCTGTCCTGGTATCCAGGAGCATCTAGTACCTTAACACTGGAGTGATTTTCATGTTTTGTGGAGTAAAAGTGTTAAGGGCTGTGGTGTATAGCGAGATATAGATAGCGCCTGTAATGGAATTAGTGATTATTGGTCTTGTGAGACACATTTGTGTGACAATTAGGCTTCTGTGCTATGTGGTGATTCCAGTAATGACCCTATCACACAATTATCACATCTGTTAATGCAGTTAGTTCATAAAAAGACCCCGTGGAAACTATCCACATGTACACAAAAATATAAACCTATATGTGGACTTTGTTGTGTTACCCAAAAGGATTATGGGTTGGTGGACTGTTGTAATGTCATAGTTACTAGAGAGAAGAAAGGGAGGGTGAAACAGAGAGAGAGGATGCACAGGGAGAAGGGGGAGGGGGGGGTCGAAAGCATTACATCAAGGAAGGGAGAGAGTGAGGTTTTTTTTTTCTTAAAGCGCATGACTGATGATAAAGGAAGACTCTGTTTGTAAAACACATGATGAGTTTGCTTTCATGGAGAACTCATTGATGGAGGAAGTAAGGGTAGATGCACACTACAAGATTTCTCTCTCAGATGGGGCAACAACAACAACGTGCCATTGAAGCCACGTTTTGGACGAACTGGGAGAGACTGAGGCAAACTACTATTTCAGCTCCATATCCATTTATATCCATTCATCAATACCTGAAGCTGATCATTCAATATCTCTTCCATATTGAGGATCCAGACTGTAAAAGTGTCAACCAAGGACTTAAAATGACCTAAAATCCTTCCAAACATATCAATCATTTTGCAAAAGTAGGTGTCACCTTTTTCAAATAGTGAACCAAAACTCTTGTAACGTCTTTCCCGAGGCAACAAGCCCTCAAAATATTGCTTCTCTTGTCATGTGTGGGTCCCATCCTGAACTCCTGATAAACCAGAATCTGGTTGATCCTGCTGCCAATTTAGTTCCAGGTTACAATTAAACCGAGCAACGTTATTCTCCAATGAACAACTCCAGGCTTGTTTCTCCCCTGGAGTCAGAAACCCCTTTCACACATGCAGTGCAACCCTGAACTTATCTAGACATTACTCGGAAGGGTTGTATGTGTGTACGCAAATGTCCGAATCAGTTGGTCTGGAAGTCAAACAGACTTTACCCATGCACCACACTCGTCTAAAATCGGCTTTATCGGCGAGTGAGCCCAAGTGTGAATGGAGCAGAAGATTCTCTGGAGTATTCTCTACGAGCGAGTGGGCGTGTTGATGACCGGGGTAATACAATGTATATCGCTTTCCACCCTTTCATCGATACTGCGGATACTCTAACTACATTTAGTATTGACATCAACGCAAAAACGGCCTTCGTGCTGTAAACAAAACACTGTGATTTCCGCAGTGTACTTTTTGCGTCATGTCCTGTCTCCCGCACGCTCTACCCAGGCCCCGCCCCTTGCCTGAACTAACCAGAGTATTTTCTGTTGTTGTGAACGCACCCGAAACAGACATTCTCCGGCTATATGACCGGTAACTCCGGTGAAAGAGCGGACCTGATTCGCTGGAGAATAAGTGTATATCTGAAAGAGGCTTTAGTGAGGTGCTTTTATTATATCAGAAGAAGTGAATGCAAGCTGTGAATGTCATTTGTACTTAAAAAAAAAAAAAAGTTAGAAAATGAGGATGAGAGCTGGGTGGTGTTCGATATGGATCCATTTTATTCCAAAGTGAGGAGAAAGGTGCACGGTGCAGCACAGTGCATGTTACAGGCAAGTGGATCTTCAGCAGAAACGTTGATTTCAAGTCAGTGAGCAGACGGCGTCTTGCTCAAGGACACTTCAGCAGCCCACGTTGGCTTTTTCCGGGAATCAAATCGGTGACCTTTCACTTACGGGGACGATCTCGCCAACCACCCAAACCACCCTCGTCGCCCCAAGAATTCCACGCATGCCTTCGCTGGTCGGAAAGCAATTATTTGTTTACTGGTGCTATTTGGTTTTGCTTGTTTGTTTGGTTGACTTGTTTGTGACGTGCAGGGGCATAGTTTCCAAGTTGTTAAACAGGATGGAGAAAGTGCATTCTGTCCTTCGTCAGGATTTGACTGAGAGTAAGAGGAAGACAGGAAAAGTGTGTGTGTGTGTGTGTGTGTGTGTGTGTGTGTGTGTGTGTGTGTGTGTGTGTGTGTGTGTGTGTGTGTGTGTGTGTGTGTGTGTGTGTGTGTGTGCGCGCGTGTGCATGCATGCATTAACCACACACAATTACATGTAGACTCATCGTTTCCAGGCGGAAATGTGACATCGTTCGATCTGTCTGGACGTCTTTTTTTTGTTTTTTTTTGTTTACTAAGCTTAACTAAACTCCTACATATCCTTACCTGCAGGAAATGGATGTATCCCGTTAAACACTGCAGTCGATGACAGAGGCAGAGAGACATGCGTACATTCCCACTCGACGAGGAAGTAGCCGGTGTTTGGCCTGGATTAGGGACGTTCACGGACACGTCAACCGCAAAGTTCCCGTTAATTAACTGAAAAAGCCCAGGTCAATTTAGCGAGCCTACACCTTATCTACATTGGCATCTTTACATCAGCAAACCAGGAAGTTCAACCTCTGTTTACACACTTGGTTTATCCCAGCAGGTCTATGAAACAGGGAGAGATAGAGATAAAACAAATGCAGCAGGTTCTATTGATTGAGAGTCATTCTTTCTTAAAAAGTGAAATGTCTGTACTGGACAGGAATAGCTTTTCAAGTGCCAGTTAATCTTGTCTGGACAGGATTAGACTGACCAGAGGAGGTCAGGTAATATTTTTTTTTAATCCCGCACAGAATTATGTTATTTGTGATCTTTACAGGTGGTGCATCTCTGCAGACGTCACAAGACAAATCTGTCTACTGTTTTTGAGTGGGCGCCCGTGTACTTTCCACAATATCTTTTTGAGTACTTCCCCTTTGGAGTCTCTCTGTGTGTACTTGACAGCGACAGTTTGTGTGCAGTGAAAAGTGAAATGCCTCCTCGATAAATCTGGGGGAATAAATATTGCACTAGATGTGGATAGTCCACTGAAATCATATTACATTACCTCTGTTATCGTGTCATCCTCATCCCGTCTGGACAGGGGTTTAAACTGTACGGTGCATTTCAAAAATAAGCATTTTGTCACATTTTCATTTTTTGAGCAAACTTTGAAAATGTAAACACATTTTTTGAAAAACTCCCTCTCCCAACTGACCTCCATTTCTGGGGGATTTGGATACTAAAGTAATAACAGAGGGCGCAACAGAGTATTGTAGGGCACAACTGAAGTACCTATAATTGCAGTAAAGAACACTTTCATGGGTATTACTGATTTTATACAGCAGTTCCTAACGTGTGTACAGCATGTGTGTACGGCAACTTTCCTCTATCCTGAACATGAAAATGACTAGGGAGGGCAACTTCTCGTTCAGTTAGTTCAAGGTATTGCGAGGTTGTTGATCCCCCGCTGTGTCCCGGCATGTCGGCCTATAGTAAGCTAGTCTAGTGAGGTGCCTCTGCCTCTGCTGGAATGTGCCTCTCTCTCCCTCCGCCCCTATTTACCTTTACAGACATGTACACAGGCATCGGCCAGGCACAACGTACACTGCATGTGGTGTCAACAAAAAACGCAGAGAGCCCAGTGCCCTCAGACACACACACACACTATGGACAACAGACAACCCTGTCCTCCTCTGTTTCTTTTTTTTATAGGCATATTTAGGGACTATATATCTCTGATATAATCACACTCAAATATACACAATGTATATACACGTTGATGTACCTGTTGGTGGGCCTCATTTAATCAAGCAAAAATCACAAACGTGTCCCTTAAATACTGTGAAGTTTCTGTCAAACACATTTCCACTGGCGTCCAACAGTACAGAGTCTCTTCTTGCTTTTATTTTGAAACGTTCTCTCTATTTCCCCCTGTCTTATCTCTCTCTCTCTCTCTCTCTCTCTCTCTCTCCAGGAGTTCTATGACCATGCGAAGACACTGTGGCAGGACGAGGGGGTCAAGGCGTGCTACGAGAGGTCCAATGAGTACCAGCTAATCGACTGTGCGCAGTAGTAAGTATCCCGTCGAACAAGCCAGCTTCCTGGTGGTATGACTAGTAGTAGTGTTACAAGTTACTAGTAGTAGTACGAGTAGCGTTTTTTTCCCCAATAATGCATTCCCTGGTGGGGATGAAAGGCCTCACAAACAACCATGTGACACTAAAACTCTCCATTTATCAATAGCAGTTTGAGGCCAGTTGAGTTCTTTCAGGTGGGGTGGTACTCCTTACAGGATGTGTACACCCACGTCTTTTCAATATTTTAGGAAAGTCTGAGCCAGCAAACCTTCGTGGTACAATGACACAATCACACCTACAGTTAGTTTTCTTTGGTCTGAACCATAGTCAAAGAATAGTCGTTTCTGTATTTGGTCCGTTTTGGTTCACACTGCCCACTTCCAAGTGAACCAGGGCTTCTAAACAAAAGTCACACGGAGTCACACGGACTCACAAGTAGCTTGTTTATTGGCCAGAGTTTTGGTGACCTTTCACAACGAGAATCTGATTCCAGTCCCTGGGAAATTTTAGCTAAGCATGATGGACTTGCCTGCTCTTTTCTGGTGTTCATACCAGGTAAGAACACATGAAGACACATCTGAATACGAGCATCAGTCAAGACTGCAGTTTTCCCTCAGTTCATTTTGGTATGCTAGGCTTTCCAAGCATGAGGAACTGCTGGCTATCAGATGTCAACATCCGTCTCCTTATACCCATAAACCTTTGCGTTTTGGTGCCATTTCCTGTAGTTTGGATGACATTCTCGCTCCTAATGCACCGCAATTCACTTCAGGCCAGATACCTGAGCTCCAATGGCGTTGTTCTCACCTGCCCAAAAGAGTAAATGCTCCACAGTACACCTTAGAAGACAACCTCTTATTAGATAGTATCATTTATCCAAGCCAACTTCACGGTAGTATGACTTCTACCACAGCTGCATAGTAACATGCCTTATTAAAAGACAAATTCCTAGTAGTATTTATACTATACAACTTTGTAATGGGATACATTTGAAAGAAAATGTTAATTTCACCAGTTCTCTCTCACACACACGCCCCCACACACACAGTTTTACAATATACTGGTTGAATTACAGTAAACCAGCTGAAGGGGCAGTGCAACCTGAACCAGGAAGTGGAGCAGAGCGGTGTGGCTGACACAATGGCTAATATGTACACTGACAACACGTTATGCTGTCTGGTTACCTCATGCTCTGTGCGTGTCAACACTGCCACCTCTCTCATAGACTATTATTCTCTTTGTCCCCTCTGTCTCACTCTCCCCTCTTTTACTTCAGTGTCTTCCTCCTTCTATCTCCAAAAAAAGTTTTTCAGGAATGAAGAACAATAGTTGTATATTATATTTGTTGCCTAATGTATTTTTTTAAGATTGCAAAAAGGCGTTTTGACTGGATTTCAACAGCTGAAAAGGTTATGAAACTTGCTCGTATCAATTCAAAGGAGAAAGCAAACAGTAAAAAAAAAAAAAAAAAAAAGACCAAAATTGGAGTTACTTAGTTTTCATGTAACAGCAGCAATTTGCAAACATGGCAGGGGCTGAGTCATCTGAAGACTAAGGGGATGACTGAAGGGACAGGTGGAAGAGGCGTGCAGTATGAGGAGGATAGCTACGCTGCTCGACCAGGTAGTCGATCAGTTGAATTGAATGTTTGAAAGCAATTCACTCTTGATAGAAATAAAAGACTGAACGATTTGTGTTGTATCGGTCTTTAACAGTGTAGTGAGGCGAGACCCCCCCCCCCTCCTCTCTCTCAGGTGGTTGAGATGGTACAGTCCAGCCTTTTGTTCCCTCCCTCTTCTTTCTCTCACATACTTCTTCCACATGCCAATCCTCTTTTCCTTTCTTCTCCTCCATCTTTCTTCTCTCTGTCTCTCTCCCTAATCCTCTCCTCACTACTCTGTCTGTCTGTCTGTCTGTCTGTCTCTTTGTTTCTGGAGCTACTCCAGCCACAGTAGATTGGGAGCTGATAGACTATTAATAGCGCCTGTGGTTGGGTCTCCATGGTAACCGTGCTGGAGGCCAGGGCGCTGGGGAGCTATTTTTGAAATCTGCTCTGTAATGTCAGACAGACACCACTACGCTTTCATTCTTCAGTCTCCCTCTTCCTCACGTGCACTCTCTCTCTCTCCCTCTTTCCCTTTCACTTTCACGCTCACGTGGCACGTGCGCATTCACTGTGCACCTCATCTTCTCTCACTCTCACTTAAGGGCAACTTGCTGTTGTGAGACGAGAAGATTGCTAGTAGTTTCACCTCTGCGTTTCCAGTGGTTATCTGGCTTGCTATGGTGCATGATGGGTGCATGTTTGGTTGCCCCTGCATGCAGTGGCTTAGTGGACGGTACAAGCCACGCTAACATCACCTCAAATGCGTTCGCACACTATACTAAAGCTGCACTCGGCAACTTTGCACGTTGGCAGCAAGAGGATTTGAAAATTTTGAAAAGATTTTAAACTTGATTTGAACTTTAATGGTCAATTCCTACTGTAACATGATGTCTGTGAACTGCACACAACCCAGGCAGGTCTGTGATCACTGGATACCAAAGGATACCAAAAGGACGAAGGACACACGCTCTACTACTTGTTCATCATCCTCCCACACTCCATCTCTCTCTCTCTCTCTCTCTCTCTCTCTCTCTCTCTCTCTCTCTCTCTCTCTCTCTCTCTCTCTCTCTCTCTCTCTGTCACGTGGGCAAGATGGCCTGCTGTGTGCACCTTTTCTGTTGCAAACAAATGTTGAGTATGCCTTTTTTAAAACGTGCGCATTTGTGTGTGTACTTGTATTATGCACCACATGTTTGTGGTGTTTTTGTTGTGCACTTCATGGACTCATGCACTCGAACACATGCAGACACACGCCCTTCTTCCCCGTTCACCATCTTGAGTCTTTTTGTCTGGTTTCCCCAGACAAGGAGAGTCAGTCGGTTTCATTCCAGCTCTGCTTCCTGTCTCACCTGCACTTGGTCCTGTCACATTTCAATGCTGTGTGTCACATTCCAGCCCCGCCACCCGCCTGGCATTCCTCCCTTGACTCCGTACACATGGAGACGCGCCACAGCTGCTGCAGCGTGAGGTCGCTGGATCACTACTCCAGAAAAGCCCCCATCCAGCCACAAATAATTGTATTTCTGTTGTTTACAATGGAGAGTTTTAGTCACATGGTCTAAATGCCATGGAAAACATCTAGGGGGTAAACCACACTTCATATGGTAACCAATCTTGTGTTGCTGTTGGTTTTACCAGGTATGACATTTTACTTCATTCCTCCTTCTGATTGGTATGCTGTTGAAACTTGTGTGGCGGTGTGTTGGCAAGACTTGTGTATCTGTTGGTTTCCACAGTGCACTGAAATGTTTATAGTTGGAGCAGGAAGTAAAACGGAAGTTGCCCGCGTTGCATAGCGAGGTAGTTTCACCCAAGAGTTTTTTTTTTAGGGCGACGTGGTCCGTCAGCACACCTATAGAGCTGGAATGTTTCTTTTTCCCGTAGACATTTCAGAAAATCCCAAAATAAAGGGTTTTACCAGAACAGCTACAAAAAAAGCCCTCACGAAAAAGCCCTGGTTTTATCAAAGATTGAAATTTGACCTTTAATTATAGCGCCTCCATTAGGCCACTCAGTGTAATTTTTTAGACGCAAGATCGTTGTACCAAAATGTATCATCCCTCCAGGTTTGGCAAAATTGGACCAGTGGTGTCTGAGATATCATGCCTGACTTAAAACAAAGATGTTGCTTTCTCTCTCTCTCTTTAGCTTTCTAGACAAGATTGACATTGTGAAACAGAGTGACTACACTCCAACAGATCAGGTGAGTGATTCTCTGGTGCCCAAAAGGTTTTAGGACCTACAGTATATTACTTTAGTATTTTTCTGTTGGTATTTGAGATGCAGAACTTTGATCTATGCCCCCCGAAAACTGATTTTCACCCTTAAATTTGACAAAAATGATCGAAAACGTTAAAAATAAATCTCCTGTAGTTGAATGTGTTGTTAACTGTGATCAAACTGCTGGTATACTCTCCAAGCTTTTGACCAAATTTACTCAAGCCGCCCCATATGAGCCTGAAAGAAAGATACGGGCAAAAAAAATCCCACGTCCTCGTTTCTCCCAGTTTTTCTCTTCGCACCCTTGATCTAGAAAATCCGTTAAGGACAGAACAGCAACTTTGCAGTGTAATCAGTCCAAAACCTGTAGGACGTTCTCCTTTTCTCTGAACTGTCTTCAATGTTGTTTTTCTCTAATCAGGATTTGCTGAGGTGCAGAGTACTGACTTCGGGGATCTTTGAGACAAGATTCCAAGTGGACAAAGTCAATTTCCAGTAAGTAAGAAGGGGAGGCACTCAGAAGGTGCCAGAGAGGATGAGACGAGGGGAGAACAGGGCTGATGTATTGCGACATCTATAGTTTAGTATTAAAACATGTACCATGTCAGTGTACTTGACAGTTACAGTACAACAGTTAAGAGAAGCATTGATTCACAGGCTCTCCACTAGATGGCAGTATTTGACCTGTGTGTTGTCTCCTGTTTGATTTACACAGTATGTTCGACGTGGGTGGTCAGAGGGATGAACGCCGGAAATGGATCCAGTGCTTTAACGGTAACTTGATTGATTTCTGAGTTTGTGTCTGTCTGCTTTCTGTCTGTCTTCACTCACCGATTCTCACCCTCTTTCTCCCCCCGTGTTTAATTTCCCTGGTCTTTCTTTGTCTCCCAAGTAGCTCACTTACTCGCTCAACCCTTTTGTCTGTCTGTCTCTATACAAATCTCTCTCTCTCTCTCCTTACCTCCTCAGATGTAACAGCTATTATCTTTGTGGTGGCCAGTAGCAGTTACAACATGGTGATCAGAGAGGACAATCAGACCAACCGTTTACAGGAGGCCCTCAACCTCTTCAAGAACATCTGGAACAACAGGTGAAGAGAGCATCTGTCTGTACTTCTCTGTATAGATTCATCTACCATGTCACCTGCCTCTCTAAATACCTGCCCTCACCTGCCCAGTGTCACTCACTTTCATACACTCTGGAAGTGACGGCTGATTTTGAAGTGTTGTCTTGTCCTCTCCAGGTGGCTGCGGACCATTTCTGTCATATTGTTCCTCAATAAACAGGACCTGCTAGCGGAGAAGGTGCTGGCAGGGAAGTCCAAAATCGAAGAGTACTTTCCTGAGTTCGCTCGCTACACCACACCCGACGATGGTGAGCTAAAGCTATATATGTGTTTATAGCATGCACTGTTTATTATAATGTCTCATACACTCATTCAGATGGATGGGAACATTTTGAAAAGAAAAGTTTATTTCCAAAATGCCATGTTTTAATATCTTAACCTTAAGTTCATCATTCAACACCTCGAAAATATAGTGGATCCAGGCTGGGCATCCGTTTGTTATCATGTAGGTTGCCTGCTATACTTACCATACCATAATTTGTTTTCATTTTGTGCATCATTCATTTTGTTTGCGTTGGAACAAAACTCTTTAATTTAAAGAAACAATGTAATAGTTGTTTGTAAAGTAGGGTGATCAGACGGCCCAGATTGTCCAGGACAGTCCCAGCTGGAAACGAGTGCCCCAGAAGTCTCCGAGAGATGTCCCAGTTTTGACCACCTGTCCCAAATGTGTCCCGGTTTAAAGAATTCCCCAACTGTTCCTAGTTTACATCCCATTTCTACTAAGAGATCCAGTGTTGTAACTTTTGTCTGTCTGTCAGGTATCATTTGCAAATCCATGCATTTGCATTCATGCGCTTGTGCACATATTTACACAAGCTCCTGTGTCTGGGTTTGAGGGTTAAAACCTGCTCTGTGAAGGACAGTGCATGTAGTACCGTTGGCCACAGGAGGTCAACCTAGATACACACTTTGGGAGGTCATCCTCTCAGCCTCTCTCCCCCTCTCCTCTCGCAGCGACACCAGAGCCCGGGGAAGATCCACGCGTCACGAGGGCAAAGTACTTCATACGAGATGAATTCCTGGTAGGTGCAGAGAGGCAACCGGCCTGCTTGTGTTTTTTCTAGCATGTGTGAATTCATTTTTAGTTAATTCAGTTGAAGTGTGTGTGCGTGTGCATGTGTGCGCTTTGAAGCAGTAACCCAATAAAATAATTGGATAAAAACCCAATAAAAACTGTCACTTCTGGAGACGACCCCAAACGTTCTCGTCTGTTCTCTCTACAGAGGATCAGCACGGCAAGCGGGGACGGGAGGCACTACTGTTACCCCCACTTCACCTGCGCCGTCGACACGGAAAACATCCGCCGCGTCTTCAACGACTGTCGAGACATCATCCAGCGGATGCACCTCCGGCAGTACGAGCTCTTGTGATGGGAGAGGATGGTGCGCGGCCAAAAAAAAAAAAAAAAAAACCACGACGAAGATCGAACTTTGAACCCTGAGTCTCTGAACTCCCCTCTTCCACAACGATGTGGGCTCTTGTGAAAGGAACGGGGGGAGGGGGCTGAAACACACACACACACACACACACACACACACACACACACACACACACACACACATAAACAGACTCTGAGCTCTCAACCCTGAACTCTGATGCAACCTCCCTACCTGCAGAAGAAAGGCGTATTTTGATGGAAGTGTATGAGGGGGTGACACAACGGACTCCGATCTCCCCCGCCACCACCTTCAAGCCAAACCGCTCACCTCTCAGCTCTGCCTCACACGTCATCATCTGAAAACCCACCCACTACCCCGCACCTGAACCTCCCTTAAACCTGGACTCTTATTTTTTTTGAGGGAGGGGGTTCGAGAGCTACTACTGCAGTGCAACCTGGAAAGAGATTACTGTTGAAATACTGTGTATAGAGAATATCCACATCACAACAGATCAGCTGAACTCCACTGTATTTAAAAAAAATAAAGAAATAAATAACAAGCACTGTGCTCAGGACATACACACCACCGACCCCTCCCGTCACAGATGCTCTTCACTTATACACACTCACAGAAACATCCAGAAACTCAACCGCAGTATCTGCTTGCACACACACACACACACACACACACACACACACACACACACACACACACACACAAGCTTTTTACCGGACTGCATGGCCGCCAGCCCCAGCCAACAAGCGAGGTTCGGTTGGTTGACCTGCCGATTTGATTTTTTTTTTTCTGGCGCAGTGCTTTGAGATGAAATGACTTGACTGACCTGCACGGCCCCCCGAGGAGCAGCTGTTACCACGGCGTCTGGACCAGGGTTGTGTTGTGAACAGTCGAAGCCACATTTGTGGGGGGCTGGGGGGTGTTGGGGGCAACACCTATGTGAATTTCTCTGGCGGGACACGTTCGACGGGTGATCGCTCGACTTCTCCGCGGGATTGTTTCGCCCCACCTGACTTTGCCTTGTTGGTGGTGCGGCAAAAACAGCGAGGAGGACGTGATGAATTAAAACGAAACAAAAAAAAAAGAAAAACGCCAACTTTTACGGAACTTGAGTAAACGGAGGGCAACAAGCATCCCTCTACAGTACAGTACCATATAAGTTAAAGAGAACTCTCATCTTGTCATTGCTGACCCTGTTTTACCGTCTCCACAGCTGTTTTCTGTCTGTGTAGACTTTTGTGCCATTGTGCCCCGTGCGCTCTCTTTCTTTATCTTACTCTTTGTCCTCTCCTTTTTTTCCCGCCCCCGTTCTTTCTCCTCTGCCGATTTTTCTCACTTCCTTCATCCGACTTGATTCACCCCCCCCCCCCCCCCCCCCTCACCGCCGCCCTCTCATTCTCTCCGTCTCATTTCCTCCCTCTCTCCTCACACACACACTTTTCATCACCACCTCCTACCCTGCACTGTTACCTTTACTGGCAATGCTCTTTGTTTTTAAAGGTAAAAAATAATAATAATAATCCTGAAATTTAAAAAAGAAAAAAAAAAAAAAAGGAAGAAGAAGACAACAACAAATGGGATACTAATCTTTTCTCATGGGGTCAATCACCTGCTCCCCCCCCCCTCTGTTGTTCCCTCCATCTCTCCTCCCTCCCTTCCCCACCTCTGGCTCCTTTTGTCTGTCTGTCTTTACTTTACTGCTGAACTATTATTCTTGTACAGACTGTAAAATGTATTATTTTGTACAACTTTATTGGAAAAAAAATAACTTTTAGAAGATCCCTGTGCCTTGATCACGACTGTACGTGTGTAATGAGCTAAAGTGGGTGTCATACTGCGCTGTATAGCTTGGCCAATCCCCTCCTATCTCCCTGCCTCCCTTGCCACCTCTCTCTCTCTATCTTTCTCTTTCTCTCTATCTCTCTCTCTCTTTCTCTCGCTCTCTCTCTCTGTCTCTCTCCTCTCTTTTCACGGGGACAGAGGTCAACCATTCGTAGCTTTTTTTGAAGTTTTATTTCTGTCCCCTATCTCCCCCCTTCTCTCTTTATGATTTAAATGTCTATTTTTGGATCCATATACCCCCAAAAAGATAAATATATGAAATGTATATGGGTTTTAAAAAAAAAGAAGTATTTTATTAGAATCAAATGAACCTTGACAAATTGTACACTTGATAGTGTGCGTATTGCTATAACTTAAATCCTTTCAACTGAAGTTGTGTTCAGGTTTCTTTTTGTTTCATCCGTGACATCTGCAAAGGACATGTCGAAGGGTTAAAGAGGAGATGAGAAATGTTATTTACTTTTTTTTTTATTTCATTCAATTTTTTTTTAAGCTTTAAAGTAAAAGGCGATGAGAAATACCCAAATGCAAATCATTGCTTGTTTCTACACAAATCGTTTTTTCTTTTGCTAAAGAAAGACAAAAGAACAACAACAAAAAAAGATAAATTCATTTTGGTTTATTTTCCGATATGTGTGTGTGTGTGTGTGGGGGGGGGGAGGGGAGTCCTCCTTCCTAGCCTTGCACAACAGAGGCGGCCTGTACAGTATTAGCATCTCTCTCACTTCAGTGCCCTAGTCTTCATTTACTGTGTACATCAAATATGGGTCTCTACTTTCTGAACAGGAGCTCTGAGAAATAAAGTTTTTTTTTTGGTGCAGACAGCAACATGCCCGTCATTACACACACACACACACACACACACACACACACATCCTATTTTCTACTTTCCCACCTAAGTTGTATATGTGCAATCTTTTTCCTTTGCATCGACTGTAGGAAGTATACTTCTGCAAATTGGGGGTAGAGGAAGTGGAGTTTCCTCTTCACTTTACTAGTCATTTCCTTCTGAGACACTTGGAGTGCATTTATTGGGACAGCCACGTGGTTTGTAAAGTGACTCATAGGACGACCTCTTGTTTGAACCCTAGATAGATGGAAATTCAGGTCGGCAGTTAAATGAGTAGCTAACTGTCCTCTCCTCCCATAAATACAACTGATGTGCCCTCATCCTGCAGCTGGCTCCATTAGAGTAGCAACTGAGTAGCCAAGGTGTGACTATGCAACCTTCTTCCATCCCAGAAATATAACTCCTGGTTTACAGGGATTTTGTTTTTTGAATGGGGCTGGAGCGGCTATATTGTCTTCAGCAGAATCGGAACTTAAATCAGTAAGTACATTAACTAGACAGGAATTTGTATTGGAGACCTTGACAGTTTTGTGTTTGATATACTGGCACATGGACGGTACACATGTACAGTGCAACAACAGTAAACTGAACAAATCACTACGCGTATACATGGTAACTTGGTATGGGGTAAAATGTGGAAAGCACAGTGGGCCTCTAAGAACTATTTTATCATGAAAACATACTGTAGGTCATAAGTATTAACACAATCACCCATAGACATTGCCTCACTGTTACTCATGTCGTCATGGTCCCCGAGTTATTGATTGCTGTGTTAAAGGGGTTTGCATCTATTCCCATTAGGCTGTGCATGAAAATGACAAAGACGTCAAGAGTTATGCAGCTCAGGAAGATGGAAAAACTACCACCTCCCGGTAATGGAAAAGAAATGCAACAGGTTCATGGCATTCCACTTGGATTTATTTCAGAGATATAGACATGATAGGAGGATTGCATCCTTGATATGAACCAGAGAGAGAGTGACAACACCGCTACACATGCTAGATGTCAACTACATAATGTCAATTATTAACCAATGTATTTCCAAAGGAATGAAGCAAAGAGCAGTAGTGTTGAGTCCCTACAGTAATTCAGTACTGTAGGACATGTGTGTTCATTTTAATTATGTTACCAAGGGGTTATTTCAAGATCATTCATGATCATTTTTAGTTAAGTATTTGTAATGAGGTTATTGATTACTATGGCTGCAAGACATCCTGAAGAACCAATATCCATTTCAACTCAATCAATAGGAACTGAGCCAAAGCTTGAAGAGTGTTGACATGAAGCAAGTGACTCTTGGGTTTTGGATGGACTCTAGAGGTAGCCAATCTAACATCACGGGGTTCAGTAGGGTCCAAAACCTATTCAAGGCAGCCATTACAATCAGTCAAGGACAGACAGAGTAGAGATGCAGGATGAATGCCTTGATCAAGGGAACATTATTTCCCTGACAGAATCCCAGTCAAAATATTAAATAGTGAAATGGATGTTTGGGGTGGCGTGGACTAAAATGGATTGATTACAAAGTGGTAATAAGGATTAGCATCACTCCCACATGTTAGACGTGTAGCCATCATGATGTGAATGTTTTTTTCCCCCCCCAACACAGGAAACCAGCTGACATCCCGAACGATCCCCACCCCTCGTGACGCTCGACGGCTCCTTCCTTCTCTTTTCGCTGTTACTAGTGTTAGCATTAGCACACTAGCCCAGCTGTCGGTGGCAGTCCAAGTGGTGCATTTCCAATCATCCTCCCCCCCGTAGGAAACCGAGGACGGGCTGTATCTTCGGGAGCCAGCTTCAACACCAACGACAGCTGTGGTATATTGTCCTCGCAGTCACGACAGGAAGGAATCCCGAAGCTCTGGGACATGGCCAGAACAGAACAAGTCCTAGTGCTAGAGCCACCACACGAACTGAAATTCAGAGGTAAAAGCAGAGGGCAGGGCCCTGCCGCTGGCTCTGCGGCTGCAAGTAGACAGACCGCAGCTAGCTAGCTATAAGACATTCATGTGACCGTATCGGTTTCTAGTTCATTCCATTAATGTTTTATTGTGCTTGTTGGTGCGCTTTTGAAAATATGACTATGACTGTTGTGTATATTGTATGCAGCAGTTACAGCGATTCCCTTCCCTGTAGTGGCGATGACAGGTGAAACGACGCTGTGCGACGATGCTAACTCACGTTAGCTAGATAGCCTTCAGAGAAACTGCTAGCTAGCAAGGCTAGCTGTCATTGCACCGTTAACAGGCCCGCCGTCCCATTTCTTGAATCCATTAATTTGCTAACTATGCTCTCTATCTTGTATCCATGCCTGTGATATGATCTACAAATGTTGTCAGGTGAAATACGCCTTAACATATTTAATCTAATCTTAATGCCAAGAATGGACTATTCTAGCATTTTCTCTGGGGCACTGCTTAGCCTTATCATGCCCATTTCATAATATTATTGACTAGCAAGCTATGATTGACAGCTTTACCATTATTCTAACTGTGCAAACTCAATACTTTGCCAGGTTTTCTATATCCAGGCCTAAATGGTGATGGAAATAGTGACTGAGCTGTTGGGTCAGGAATCAAATGATGCTATTTCTGTTATTGTGAAATAATTGGTTTGGGTGTAGTACTGCTGTAGAACTGGGTCAAGTGATAGTCTGATGTGATGGGTTTAATAGAAGGCCGTTTATAGATTGATGCAGGCCTTGTGTGCGAAGATAAGGCGAGCAAAGGTGCAGACATCCACTCAGTTACTGATGCACAGCCTTGCAGTGTGTCTCGGTAACTGATAAGAGCAAAAGGCACAGTGAGGTTGTTTCTCAGTCACAAATTACTCAAACCAATGTTTGATTATTTATCAATATCCCTCATCATGGGTCAATAAAGATACTACAATAGCGTTACAGGGGCAGATGATCTGATCCCCTGTTAATCTACAAGAAATCAATTCCATGTCAGAAAGACACCCATCAATGAAGTATCCATAAATGAAGTTTTGTCTAAAATCCAGTTGTATGTGTGACTGTGCTGAGGGTGAGGCATGAAGAATATATAAAAAGCCTGCACACTACGCCGCCAGTTCCACTGGTTTAAAGTTTAATGTGTTAATGTTTATGGCTGCCACAAGTGCTCTGTTAGCTCCCTCATAGTTCACACACACAATCATTCTCAAACAAATCCAAATCTCAAACTATGCCATGCACTTAAACAAATAAACCAAATAACTGTTTCCCAACTACCAGGCAAGTGTGTAAATTTTCAAACACACACACACACCCCCTCAGTCACTAACGCTTTTACATGTGTTTCTGTGTCCTCTTCAGGCCCGTTCACAGATGTTGTCACTGCCACTCTGAAGCTCAGCAACCCCACAGATAGGAATGTGTGTTTCAAAGTCAAGACAACTGCGCCTCGTAGATACTGCGTGCGCCCCAACAGTGGCATCATTGACGCTGGAACCTCCATCAGTGTTTCTGGTTGGTAACCACTTTAGCATGCTCTCTTAACATGGGTGATGATGCACCCTTGGCCTTCTGAACTACCAGCTAGCAGGTTTGGTTTCTAGGTGATATTCATTTTGTCCATATCGCCCAGCTGTGGCCACTGTAAGGTTGAGGTTTGCAGGTCCAATTCTTTTTGGTGAAAGCATCGGAATTCAATGCTTTAAATCAATCACTTTACTCTCCACTGACTGAGGAAGTGACTGTTCAGGCAGGAAAATAAAAATTCAGAACAAGTAGTCTACAAGGATTAAGCAGGTCACAGTCAAACCTGATGTCTTTCTTCTGCAGGTTGCATAGTCGTTGCTCTTGGGCAATGCAGGAAGTTGCTCTTGTCCTAACGTTGTGGCTTTCCCTTCTGCTATTGTTTTTGTCCACAGTTATGCTACAGCCTTTTGACTATGACCCCAATGAAAAGAGTAAACACAAATTCATGGTTCAGTCCCTGCTGGCTCCTTATGACATGACTGACATGGAGGGAGTGGTGAGTACCTGGACGGAAACGAAATGAGGAATTGTAATCTTATGAACAATAAAGTACATTTTCATTGATTGTGTAACTTATGACTCTGTTAATGTCTGAAACCACCTGACTTATTAACTGTTGCTGGATGAGAACAGCACCTGAGGCGTCTATGAAGCTACCTTCAACTTAACCCTTCTGAATATTACAGTTTACATCTGACTGTCTGCATGGCTAGAAAATGTGATGTAATGTTACAATTACTTGAAAGAAGAAAAAAGTAGCTGATCTCATACTAAAAGTAGCTGAGCTGATACTATTGATGGTGACTCACTGGACGAATTAATTCTAACCAAAACCGTCTCTTTCCATCACCACTTCTTTGTCTCTTGTCTTTCTCTTTCCGTCTCTTTGTTCTCATGTACAGTGGAAGGATGCAAAGCCAGAAGAGCTGATGGATTCAAAGTTGAGATGTGCATTTGAGTTGCCACTAGAAAATGACAAAACCGTAAGTACGAGTACAAATTCTTCCGCTACGCTTATACTTTGCTTTACTCATCCGATCACGCCAAGATGCATTCAAGAACTACGCCATCTTTTCGGGTGTTTGGCCCCATGTGGCGAGAGGCACCAAAACACCACAATCATTTCAATCAGTCACTCTTTAGCATACAGTATGTTAAGTAATCATTGGTAACTGGTATTTTTATTGTAGCAGCTGTGAAGTGGGATTGTTAGTTAATATAATAGACAATGTTTGACAAAAAATAAAGCATTTAAAATTCCAAATCTCCAGATTCCAGAGAGAGAGAAAAACAATAGCACAGACTTAAATAAATACTACAGGAGACTCATGACAGCCTGTGTGGACATACAGCTACATGATCTCACGAAATGCAATCTTAAGATTCTCAAATCACATTGAAATGTTACCCGTGGTTCTCCATCCTGGTCCTCCAGCACCACCGCCCTGCTGGTTTTCTGTCCTACCTGGTGGTTCATTGCATTCAGGGACCAGGACTGAGAACCACTGCCGTAGACTTAAGCTTTAACACTGCATGCTTCCTCACAACATTCTTTTTGCTTCATTCTTACTAGCACTCGAATCATCGTCTTGTTCATACAAGCGTTACATAAAACCTCCCCAGCGAAACCCCCTAAATAAATCCCTCACCCATCAGCACTGCATTGCTATATCACCCATTACAATGTTTTATTCCCCTCTTTCATTCATTTATGATTTTGTTTCTGTTCCTACTCATCCCACTCCCTGCCACCTCTCTGCACCGCCTTGCTTCCCCCCCTCCCTCCCCTTTCCCTCTCTCCACAGCATGAGAGTGAAAGCAACAAAACTGTGTCTTCCTCTACCTCTCCTGTTAAGACTGAACACTCTGCCCTGCCGAAGTCCGCCAGTGTCTCGCTGGATGACGGGGAGGTGAAGAAGATCATGGAGGAGTGTAAGCGGCTGCAGATGGAGGTGCAGAGGCTACGGGAAGAAAACAAACAGATCAGGGTGAGAAATCAACCTTTTCTCCCTGGCTCTCTGGATCCCATACAGTTAAAAGACTGGGTTCATTTTGAATTAGGCCTTATATTAAAATGCACAGGCGACAGGAAGGGACCACACAGATCAGATCAGGCTAAGACCGCGCCAGGAAGGTTCAATTTCAAAATATAATCTGTTATAAATGACTTATTACCTGTTTGAAATTGTAACCAGTAGGCGTAATTGTAATCCAGCCTCCAGTGTACAAAAAAAAAGGAAAAAAAAGCTGTGTGGCTGCATTTAGCTAAAGCCTCTGAGAGAGAACAAGGGTGGCAGAGATAAAGAAAAAGACAACACACAGAGATTGGAGATAGTCCTTTGTGGTAAATGGCATGCTATCTGCTTTTTATCAATGGTGTCTCTATGGGTGCTAAAGTTGGAAGGGGGGAGGGGGGAGGAGGGAAAGAAGGGAGGGAGAAAGATAATATGATTAGTATGTACTGGATACTACATACTCAGGTGGTGAATGAATGCACTATTATCAGCTGTGTATACTGAAGTATACTCAATCGGTACGTCGTACAACCGGGCTAAGCTAACGTTGAACAAGTTTAGCTCACACACAAACGTTTCTCTGAGGCAGAAATGTTCCCCTTGGTTGAGTTAAACCTCAGTGGGTGGAGCCAATTGACCTAGACAAGATTGTAGCAAGGCGACATCAGGTTATAATGACCAGCAGCTTCTCCCGGTAGCATTTTATCATTTATGTCTTAATTCATGATAACGTCGGCACACAAAATCTTACAGGTATGTTGAGTCAAAAACAAATCCAACTAAATGTAGACGCCCCCTGACAAAAGGGCCGTGAAATTGAAGTTATCAGCCTGTGACCCCGTGCAGTCTCGAGGAGTGGAAAGACACTGGAGACAGGCAGCCTTCTTGGTCCCGACCGTGGGTTTATTTGACACGAAAACAAACTTCATACACCTGAAACGCACACCGCCGCTGCCTCTTGTGAGGACAAGTCCGACCGTCTCTAAATAACTAAATGAATCGCCTTTTCGAGCAGGTTTACTGTTGCACGTGGCCACGCTTCAATTCAAAGACTCGTCTCTCTCCTGCCCCTACTGAGTGTTCATGCACTTTTTGTCTGGAAATTTTAAGAAAAGCAAACCCGGAGGTGATCGAGCATCCAGAATCCCAGTTTCCCCGACGTCAGTGCTCAACTGAGGGGGGTTAAGTGGTACTTCCTGGTCGGAAGGTTTTGAAGCCAATAATCCCGACACCACATGAACGCGACATTAACCTCTCAATGTCCGCCCGCAGGCCAGGTAGCCATATTTAAACACTTTGGTGCTACTGATGTCACCTCTCCCAATGAGGAAGTGCTGCCTCAACCATAGTTTGTGCTGATAATCTGAAACGGCTGATCGATGTGCACTGATGTGTCCATATTGACCAGCTGCCACTATTAGCAACAGTACTACACCAGACACTCCCACACACACAGCCAATGTGCTCCATACTGACTCTTTATGTTCACTGTGGTAGTGTGTGATAGTGTGTAAATGCAAACCCTTGTGCATTCAAGTGCTTTTAGGTAGGGAATAATAACAAAAGTAGTATTTGGTGGCTGTAGTTTCATTGTAGAAATCAAGCAGCCCAGAGCTTCTTTATGCTACAGCGATGTCTTAATGGATTTATTAGCCAAAAGTTGTCGATCGATTGTTGGCGGACTCTCCTTCATTTTGCCCTCAAGACGCAACACGACCATCCCAGTCGTATTTGCCACTTTGTTGGGTTGTTCATTTGCACTTACCCGGTAATTATAGTATTTCCAACAGCACTTGAAGGCAGCAGTAGACCTGTATGCAATAGCCCAGTGGAACAGAGGGCTGTCCTCTGTGATGCAGTAAATCCTGAGTCATCCCGTTTGGCAGCAGCATAATGTGAAAAATAGCAGGGGAGGGTCTGAAATCCCTAGTGTGTGTGTGTGTGTGTGCGTGTGCGTGTTGGGGTGTGTGATGAATGTCATCTTTAAGGTGTGTGGCTTTATCTGTGACTCCTCCCTTTACGGCAGGAGGACGATGGGCTGCGGAAGCGGAAGGTGACATCATTGGCGGCTCCGTACTCCTCCTCTTCCTCCCCCGGCATGGGGACCTCTGCTATGAGGGATGAAGGCCTAAGCACTCGGGTCCTGGCGCTCTGCGTGCTCTTCTTTGTCATCGGAGTCATCATCGGCAAGCTAGCCCTGTAAAGACAGACGGACAGAGCACAGTGACAGACAAGACGGCATGCTCGGGAGGACAAACGACGACGGGGATGTTTTCTGGGTTTTTGTTTTTGTTTTTTTCTGTTCTTTGGTTTGTTGATTTTTTTATTTTTTTTTAGCATTTAAGGCAATATCACGAGGGTTTGTCTGAGTAGAGGGTGAAAATTATTTAATGTGTAGAAAGAAAACAAAGGTGATTCCAGTTAACCATATGAGCATATGAGAATGTTTTCGTCACAGGTCTTGCCTTTTTCTGAAATAATCACCAACTCTTGATCTGTTCTTTCCGTCCATCCGTCCTTCCTTACCATCTTACCTAACTTGCACAGAAAACAATTTATGGTGTGTGTGGGAGTGGCTATGCTCTGGTCGAAGTCTTTCATTGATTCCTCACCAACTCTTTAGTCTTCACGTCCCTCGTTCTGATTGCATATGAGGATCTTCTATCCAATGTTCTGATAATCTCTTCCACTTGATTCTGATGATGCACAAGGAGAGGGGGGAACACAAGGGATCAATGAAACACTTTTCAGATTCAAACTCTTATGTATTGTCTTCTATACAGTATCTGGTAAAAAAAAAAGTGAGCCAGTAGAAGCCATGTATTATTTTTTAAAATCTTTTTTTCTTTTTCTTTTCGGCTCCTACAGGAGGGCTGATGTGGCTGTTGTGTGAATGTTTTTAACAATCACGTGAGGAGACCACAAACGGTGAACCAGAAGCTGTTGAGTTTTAGTGTGATGGAAGAGGTGGGGTGGTTAGAATAATACACATGTCATCCAAACAGATTTCCTGCACACAACAGAAAAAACGGGGGGGTGTTAGTTGAAATTATAACAACTGCAATTTCATATCCAATTGTCGGTAGTGGTTTGTTTTTATTTCAGTGAATCAATTTTTTTTGGCCATTTGTAAAATTAAGATTCATCACGTGGACTTAAAATCACGCTGCACAGTGAGCTAGATGTTAAGAAGCATACTACGTCGCAGTTGAGTTCGAGGCATCAGATGTGCCCACTTAACACTGCTTGATTTCAGACTGTTGATGATGACTTCCTCAGGTTGACAGAAAGAGAAATGGCATCAGAAAAAAAAATGCTGAAAGTTGCCCCCCCTTATCTTAAACCAGTGGACTTGTTATGCAAACCCAACTTGGACATTTCCAATATAAAACAGTAACAGTATATAATAATAGCTTTGGCCGCCTTGTTCAGTTCTGCCCATGGAGTATTGTAGGATTTCTGTCTTATAGTGTATTACAGCGGTTGTTTGCTTTTTTTATATTATCACGTAGCCACGATGCTTCTGTTTGTAATACTCAAATACACTATATTCAAGTGTTCACTCTGCATGGAATGACCCGGATTTATTATTATTCTCTCTTTTTTTGTGTGCGTGTGTATGTGTGTGTGTGTGTGTGTGTGTGTGTTGAAATTATAATTAGCAAAAAACAATGACTTTTCAAAAGGGACCATCTTGAGTCTGGTTTATCGGTTTGTGTGTATGTGTTGTTTCTTTTTGTTCATCTTTTTTCTGTTGTTTCCTTTTTGGGCTTGGTGGCTGTTTGATAACCCAAGACAATACGGTTGTACTCTCTGGGCTATCAAGTGACCATTTTACCAAACTCGGTTGTAAAAAAAAACAACGAAAAACAAAACTTTTCTTTTTTGTTGCCTGAGGGAGCTTGGAGAGTTGAGATGTGGGGATGTGGGCGGCTAGGAGGACTGACCTGTGTATACACACTACATTTTAAAAACTGCATCAGAGCTTCAGACCACACATGAAGAGACACAGTCACACAATGATGTAACCACAAAGTAATTGGATACTGTTTTGTATGTACATAAAAATAAAACAACTTAAAAAGATAACTGGCAAAGTTATTAACAAAATGTAGTGAAAGAAAGAAGATAATAAAGCAACCATCATGGATCATGTAGCATCATATTGAATTAAAATGCATAAACCCCCCCAACCGACTGTTTTTGTGGAACATTTGCTCATGTGTTTTTTCTCTTTTAATTGGGATTTGTGTCATTGAAAAACGATTATCAGCTGTGTGTGTGTCCGGAACACAAGGCTGCAAAAACATTAAATCAGATAATAGAATAGTGTCATAGAAAAATTACTACTGGGCATGAGACTCTAAGCAAATGGCCTAATTTTATTATTTCAGGCATGTTGGTAAATATCCAGAGCACATAAAATGCAATTGTTTGTGAGGTAGTACTCCAAGTGTCCGCTAGACGGAGACAGAGAGCCTTTGAACAACGCCCACCCACCGAACTACATGACGTCATTAGGCCTTATCCAGGAAGTAGAAAAAACATCAACAATTCAGGCCAGACCGAAGTGTCAGTGTAGCTTAGTAGCTAACTAGATTTTCACGCGTAATTCGCAGATTTTTATATCTTTTTGCGTTGTAGCATCACAGACATGTCATTGTTTAGCAAGGTATTTGGTGGCGGAGGAAAAGGGGGAAAAGGACCGAGCCCACAAGAGGCGATTCAGAAACTCCGAGACACAGAGGAGATGCTAACGAAGAAACAAGAATTTCTAGAGAAAAAGATTGAGCAGGAACTGCTCACTGCCAAGAAAAACGGCACAAAAAACAAAAGAGGTAAGATGATAAAGAGCGTCGACGTTTACTTGGTATCAGTCGTTATCAAAGCATCCATGTCGCCAAATAACGTTAAGCTAGTTGACAACCCAAAGCTAACTATTAGCATGTTAGATAGCTGCTAACTACCGAGCTACCGTGACTGTTGCCACGGCCATTCTTGCCACCCGTGGTCGGTGATTGGTTTGTTAATACCTGTGTGCATGTTTTGATGATTTGATCTGATTTAATAAATTGGTTACTGGTTAGTTTCCCCGGGGTAAAGCTAACCTTACTGGTTACGTATCTCTCATTAACACATCTTTTGATGGTAATTTTGAGTAATCACTGGCATCTTTTATTTCAAGATCAAAAGTCAGAAAGGTGTAGCAAGTTAGCTACACCTACAGTTTGATGTTGTTTTACTTTAGAACGAAGACAGACTGGCTGTAAAGAAATCGACTGGTCACTGTCATGATATAAGTTGAGTAGCACTTGTTTAGAGGTTTTGACCTCAGTCAGTGTGTGCACAGTGGAAAAGTCACGTTGTAAAGTCATGAGTTAAGCCATCTAGAAATCATATCCTGCAATAGTTCTCACCACTTCCTGAAATAATATTAAATAAGCCAATTTTTCCAGGCAACAAATTCAGCAACATATTCGCTAAGACCGCTTAACACTGTAACTCCGTATGCTACTTCCACATCTCACTTTCAGGAAGTGAAGTCACGGAGGCTGAACAATGTTCCACTCCCCTCTTTTTCATATACAAGGCGTTGACCTGGGGCTTTCTTATCTACTGTTGTGTACTTTGCCCTCGAGTCAGACTAGTATGTCACCAGTTTCACTGCCAGAAGTTTCAGTTGTTGTGGTCATGTGACTGTGGACTGATGAGTTGCCACACCAGTTTTTCCATTCCGTCTTGGCGAGTGTCAGTCATTTGCTGCCTAACTCTTCCTGACATGTTAGATTACAGTTGAAGATCACACTTTATTTGTGTTGCGTTCACAGGAAGCTTCCAGCCTTGACGCTAGAGGAAAATTCTGTCAGGAGAGTCTGAACTGGGGCGTTGAAAATGAACACTGTGTGTGTTTTACCACCAGTTCAAGCTCTTGTGATATCACTGTACCCCTCTCAGTTAATTTGAAGACAAACCCTTTTATTCTTACTGATCTATCATCCATCCATCCTTCCATCCATCCTATCCCCTTCCCTCCCTCATCCTCTCTCTCTTCCCTGGTCCCCCCTCCAGCGGCTCTGCAGGCCTTGAAAAGAAAGAAGCGGTGTGAGAAGCAGCTCGCCCAGATTGACGGCACGCTGTCTACCATTGAGTTCCAGAGAGAGGCTCTGGAGAACGCCAACACCAACACTGAAGTGCTCAAGACCATGGGCTTCGCTGCCAAGGCCATGAAGTCTGCCCATGAAAACATGTAAGACCCTATCCCTGTCAGTGATTTGGGTGCTCACACTTCGATTGGTTGAACTGAATTGAAAATCTTGACATTTGGTTTCCATTTGGAGACACCCCCAACTGGTTTAAGTGTTGTTACCATAGCCTACTGCTTCCTGGTTTCCTAATTCAGCCACACAGAACATGTATATGTGTCCTCTCTGTCAGACTTTTTGGAGAGATTGTCAGGAAAATGCAACGTTTTCATAACCAAATACAGGCATTTTTGTGTAACAGTTTTGACCCATATACAGTAATACCTCGCTAATCCAAACCCTTCAGCATCGGAGGTCATTTTTATCCAGTGAGATCTCTGGATGACTTGAAAATTTCATAAAAACAGGCATCCAACAGCATGTTCCAAAATATTGTTAAATGTGAAAATTCCAATTACTGAAATATATGTATATATTCTGATGCAGAGTGGGCTGAGGTGCATGCCATGTATTTACAAGGCTGCGGGTTTGGATGCAGCTCGCAGCAAATGTCACATGATCTGCACTTTCTCTCCCGTGTCCTGTAGACTATATTGTGAAGCAGCACTGCAACCGTACAGAAACGTTAAACCCCCTTCGCCATTCTCATTTCAGGGACATTGACAAGGTGGATGACCTGATGCAGGACATCACAGAGCAGCAGGAGCTGGCCCAGGAGATCTCCGACGCCATCTCCAAGCCCGTGGGCTTCGGAGAGGAGTTTGACGACGTAGGTGACACCTCTTTTTTTTTCCAGGGATGTGATTCTCATTTTTTTCACATTTTCAGACATGGCTTTTTATTTTACTTCTAATGAAGATTGATGGCTTCTTGCTTGTTCTACTTTTTATTAGAGAGAGAGAGAGAGAGAGAGAGAGATTGATTAAGATCTGACCGGTATTACTGAAATTAAGTTCCCCTTTCACACACGTGACCCAGAAATCTTACGCCACCTTACGATGCCATCATAACCAGAAATGATTGTATTCTGTGTTCAACATGGTGGATGACTCCAGACACGAAGCAACACAGGTAGCGTGTAGTTGTACGAGTGTAGTTTGACCTGAGACTCAACCCTGATGTTGGTTAGGGTCGTTTTGTGACTAGCTGGACCCCGCTTCACACTGACCGACCTCATTAGTCTGGTGTGAAAGAATCAACCCCAGTTTTGAATGGTTGTATTCATAGATCCACCTCACCACAACGATGGCATGCAATCATCCCGGGATGATATTGCAGCAAGAATGAATCGACTCTTTGTCAAATTCCTAGTCGACTGACTTGGGACTGACTTGGAAGTATGGAGACACGTGATTTGGACCAGTTGAGCCCCTAGTTACGTCGTCTGACGCAAATTGTTAGAATCCAAATAAAAATCCCAGAGATTTTATTGTTTGTTAATTAAATAAAATCTTTAGTCTTCATCCTCACTGAACTTTAAAGTTGTAATCCACAAGATTCTTCTTTTTTTTTTGCTGTTTGTAGAAAGTGGCAAAACATCCATTTATTTATATGAAAATGTCACAGATTACTTTCATTCTGGATTTGATGGGATTTGCACTGGAAGTTCATACTGTTTGGGTTTGTTGCGTCTCCCTCAGGACGAGCTGCTGGCGGAGCTGGACGAGCTGGAACAGGAAGAGTTGGACAAGAACCTGCTGGAGATCGGGGGGGCGGAGAACGTCCCCCTTCCCAACGTGCCTTCCACTTCATTACCTTCCAGACCTGGTAAGAACCTTCCGGAAGGCTTGGGGAGTGGATTGCATTACATCCAACGTTACATTTACTGATGTTTTACGTGTTTTCTTTCCCCCCCGCCGCAGCCAAGAAGGAGAAGGACGAGGACGAGGACGACATGGAGGATCTACAGCGCTGGGCAATGGAAGCCATGTAAACACAGCATCAACCACATCACACCTGCATCGGAGAGAGGAAAAGAAGGAACGAGAGGGAATGAATGGACTTATAGGATATTGTGTACGAGTGTTTTTGTGTCTGAGGAGAGATGACCGTCTTCTAAATGTTACACTACAAAAAAGGCAAAAATGCTGTAAAATGTTTTCTTTCCCCTCCGCGGCGTCACTCCAGAGAAAAGACCCCCGGGTGCTCGGTGCAAAAAGAGCACGTCAGGGTCTTTTTATTTTGAAGCTATCAGTGTACCTTGACAAAGTCACTTAAAATCCCTCGATTTGACTCCAGTAGCACCTCCAGGGCCCACGCTAACCACCGAAATCATATAAGAGCTTAATATTATGAGCGCTGTGGTGAGATCACCAAATTATTACCAGACTGGTGTGGTTAGCGCCACTGATTGACAGGGGAATTTAATTGCATCAGAGCTAAATCCTGAAAAAGATATATGGCTCACTCATCTTTACCTGTTGGTGTGGCGTTGAACTTGCTGGATGTTTTTTTTTTTTTTTGACAAAAATAATAATAATAATACTTAACCTGTTTTGTTAGTTACTCCTGAGAATAAGATGACAACTGAGCATGTGCTTGGATGGTGAAGAAGCTATGGACTTGTCTGTTGAATGAATGAATGTCTGGTAATCTGAACCTGTTTGTCTTTCAGGCAATGTGCTTTGTCTCTTTTCCCCTTTGCCTTCTGTCGACATTTCAGCGACTTCTGTCCCCCCCCGCCCCCAAGCATTTCCACCAGTGGTTCTTGTTAATTGGTGTAAATATCCCAAATGTTTCTTTTCATATATACTTTTGCCGTCACTGAAAGGTTCTTCATGTTGTGTGAAGCATGCAACAATGGGAAATCATAATACAGACCACACCGCACGGCTAGAGCAAGAGAGCTATATTAACCTAACACCCTCATCCTGTTGTCTGTCTGGGTCCTTCTCATAAGGGGTTTTATTTTGACTTCTATAATGTTAAAGAGAAATGTGTCACACCTTATTAACTGTATCAAGAAGGAGATAATGGTTTATATAAGATTTGGTTAGTCATTTGACAACATCAGCCTTTTGGATTTGAAGATTTAATTCTTTTAGTCGTTCAAAAAACACGATGTACATTTTTTACATAGACAAATATGTAACACAAGGACAGACAAGCATGTTTGCATTTCTGTTTTATTTATCCAGATGAGAATATTATTTGGAAAAATCATTAAAGTTTTCAATTCTTTTACTGTAGTGGAGGCTGTTTTTCCTTGCATTTCACCTACAGCCATGCTGGAAATGGCTGGGATGAATGTTACAGACAAGACAGTGTATAACATGGATTCTTAAAGTACAATTTTAGTCAAACTGGACTGGGCTCAAGCTCATCAAATATAATCGCCCCCTTGTCCTGTGGGGACCACCTAGTACCGTGAGCTCAATGTCTTTTGGGTCAAAAAAGTATTTTTTCTTAATTTTACTTTATAGTCCAAGTGTTTGGATTTGAAATCAAACAGAAAATATGAGTAGTACTAGTAAGTACAGATTGAAGGTATTCGTATAAATATTGGTTTCACTATTTAGAAATGACTGGGGACAATAACGCACTAATGTTTAGTATTTGGTGGCATATTCTTTGTGTACCTTTTTCCTCTCTGCTACTGATGCATAACAGCTTCCACATTCAGTTTAGTTTTCTTTATCAAGTTAACAGAAATAGATGAAGACAAACAGATTGTTATCTGTTCGATTGAGGTTTGCTCAGGATGGTATGAACTAGAAGGGAACGTTTTTATTAAATGTATGTTGACAGCAGTGAAATGATTTCCCTTTTACCTTTCCCTCTTAACACCCGTGATGGGACATGTGGGCATTAGCCATACAAAATCATACAATTGCATATTTTGCAACAGTCTTGCGTATACAGTTGTGGTCTTGAATACGCCTCAAACAAATTGCGTCGTCGCGCAGTACTGACGTATTGACTTGGCAAGTTCACGCTTGCGTACTGGAAATCCAACGCTGATGCAAGAAATTTTCGGTGCAGTGAGGCTCGTCGAGGCATAAAAACTTAACAGATTTCGGCCCATTTTCAGCCCGCAAACATGTCCGGAGACGAGGTAAGCCATCACGTCTCTTCCGCCATTGTCTGCGTATCGATGTCTACACGAGCTGGGAGAGATGAGGGTGAAATATAAGGCTACATCGGTGTGTAGATTGACTTTGGGCCTCGGCTCCCCTCCCTAGCAGCAGCTCTCACATGGCTGAAGCCTGATTCTCAACGGGCCATCTAGCCAGAACGGCGGGGCAAATGAAACTCGGAAATATATCACGTACCGTCAAATCATCTAGTTAATCAGTACTCAATATTGCACTCTGCCGGGTCACAACTCGTGTATGCCTCAAGCTAACGTTACTAGGCTAACCTTAGCTAGCTAGCAGGCTGACAGAGCCTGCCTTTTGTGCTGCGGCGACAATGCCATTCATTCCTCTCCACCATAGACAGAAACACCATGCAGCCTGGTAGCTGTTAGCTAGCGATTGGTGACGTCAACTAAGTTATAGTCTTGTCAGATTTCCTGTCAGGTTATTGATCCACTAATCACCTCACACGTACGAAATCCAGCTAGAGACTTGTCACATCAGTATGTTAGCTGTGATATAGTATTAAGTCTTAAAACTATAATGCTACTTTGTAATGGTTCCACACTGACTAACTTCCCAGGCACAATTTTTTTACCCAGCACACCTCTTTCCCCTCTTCTCTCCTTAAGATGATCTTCGACCCCAACATGACCAAGAAGAAGAAGAAGAAGAAGAAGCCCTTCATGCTGGATGAGGAAGGGGGAGAAGGGGTGGGAGGGGACGAGGCGAAGGAGGTGGAGGCGAAGGAGGTGGAACCTGAGGGAGGGGACGACAAGGAGCTGGATTTCGACGAGGATGAAGGGAGGAAGAAAGGTAAAGGCAGATGTTGGGTTGTCCATGTTGGGAGATCTGAGGTCTGTTATACCAGGAAACTACATGAAGCTGAGAAAGAGAAGGTGTGCCCAGGACAGTAGGATTTATTCTGTTCTTGTGTAGCATGTCCTTCTTGAGGGATGTTCCCAGGTCTGGAAGGTCCGGGAATGTAGGGATAAGGATTTGTGACTACATACCCCTGTTAGCTCACATATTGTCACTGTGAAGAATAATCTTCATCTATAAAGTGATTTATAATAAAGTATAAAAGGTTACTAGGGATAAGACGACTGTTTGTGTAAATCATATTAACCCCAAAATCTCCAAATCAAGAAATAAAGTATGGGAAATTGAAATTGTGCAGGAACCCAAAATACAAGTTAAGAAAGTGGAATTGAGCACTTTTTTCTTTGATCTTTCCTAGAGCCGTCTGACGGTCTCGACGACCTGAACTTCTTCAATCAGAAGAAAAAGAAGAAGAAACCGAAGAAAGTGTTTGACAATGAGATCGAGGAGGGGATAAAGGTCGGTCGCGGGTTCAAACCGCCTACCTCGTCTTTACGAGAGATCCAAACCTCCACGCTGATTCACTTTTCTTTGGTTTAACCAGGAGCTGAAAATCGAAGGCGAGCAGACGGAGGTGATGGAGGAGGACGATCTGGACCTCGTGCTTCCCACCAAGAAGAAGAAGTCAAAGAAAGTTGACTTCGATGAGGGAGAGCTACTGGAGAAAGATGACGGTGAGATCCATCGACTGACGTGTGTGTGCCCCGTCATGTGTTAATTTCTGTTGTTGTTGAATAGCCCTTTAGAGAGACACGTGTGTTTTATTCTATATGTTATGTTTCCAGCTCTGGAGGATGATGAGGGGAAGAACAACGATGGGATCTCATTCAGCTCCTCCACGGGACCAGCTTGGGCCGGCACTGAAAGGGACTACAGTTATGATGAGGTAGGACAGCTGGAACACACACCCACCAAGACTCATGAGGATGGCATGAAGGATGACCACTTTTCTTGTATTGAGAGAATTTGGGGAATAGTGTTTGGAAACTGCAGAGATATAGATACAGACACATGTTCACCCTCACACCTTCATTGTTTTCATCGTTTCTTCAGCCGTCATACATCCCTGTCTTTTTATGTTGAGGTGTGAAAAGTGGGTTCAAGGCAGATGGCAGAAAAAGAGGGGACATATTCCCCCCTTGAAAGAACCCCAGAATCTGTTTTGGTTACTGTAGTACTGTCAGTTATCGTACTTCTCAGCACGTCAGGCTTCAGGCTGCATATAAACATAGTGAGCGTAAAACTGCAGTTGGCGTGACGCGCTGCTCCCGGTTTGTCCTCAGCTGCTGAACCGAGTCTTCAACATCATGAGGGAGAAGAACCCGGACATGGTGGCCGGAGAGAAGAGGAAGTTCGTCATGAAGCCTCCTCAGGTGGTCCGAGTGGGAACCAAGAAAACCTCCTTCGTCAACTTCACAGACATCTGCAAACTGTGAGTCTCCCTTCTCATGTAACCTGCACTTATTGCAAAAACCCTCTTCAACTTTGATATTTCACCTGAAGGAGGACTGGTAATATAATGCATAGTAAATGTTTTTTCTGTGCAGCTGATTGAAACCTTGTTTATCAAACATGTCTATGTCAAGTTCTGTCTTTGTAAAGCGTCCTACTGTCTAAAGGCGTGTTTGACGCTGGAGTGTTCGGTTCTTTACAGCTTGCATCGTCAGCCAAAACATCTCCTGGCTTTCCTGTTGGCTGAGCTGGGAACGAGGTAAGATCCCTTTTTGTGTTTATTCCCATTTAACCATTTTTAATTGTCAAATGACAGGATTATTTCCTAACATCAGCGTCGTCTTCATTGAAATGCTTTGCTCAGAAACTCTGCGCTCAGTTGCAGCGATGGCACACAAAAGGGAAAACCTCTCTAGACGGGAGGGGCAGTGATTTAGCCCTGCATGCCTTTTTAAAGCCTCAAATACATTTTTATGTGTTAATGAATTTTTGTGTTTGTTTTTCTGACAGTGGTTCCATAGATGGAAATAACCAGCTTGTGATCAAAGGCAGATTTCAACAGAAACAAATAGAAAACGTCTTGAGAAGATATATCAGTAAGTCGGAATTTCACAACTGTATAGAAGTAGAAATGTTTTCTTTCCCTTTTCAAATAAATGCATTGGGTTTTGTGCATTATTGAACACAAAACACAATTTTGTATTATGTATGAAATCAGAAACCTTTCAAAATACTGGTCACGTTTCCAGTGCCGTACCAGCAAATTTGGCAAAAGAATAATCTTATCATTTAGTAACTTTACAATGAAAGGACTCCTGGGGACCAGAACAGAGACCGTGTAGTGTGACGTGGCCCAAGACTCACCAAGCCTGAAATCGGAGAGTAACCGTGGCAACAGCCAATGGGAGTTTAGCTCAAAGGGAAAGAGAATCAAACAGGAGAAAAGTCTCTTCTAACTGCAAGAACCTCCACTCCCATAGATCGGTTACATTCTCAACAACGCCGCTTGCTCCACTCTTGATAAGTTTGCTATGCAATTTTATTTAATGTATGACATGTTAAGTGAAAGTGTTATCCTTGTGATATTGTCAGTCCAAAACACATTCTCTCTTCTCGCCCCTGCAGAGGAATATGTGACGTGTCACACCTGCCGTTCCCCAGACACCATCCTCCAGAAGGACACTCGTCTCTATTTCCTACAGTGCGAGACGTGCCACTCCCGCTGCTCCGTCGCCAGCATCAAGACCGGCTTCCAGGCCGTCACGGGCAAGAGGGCACAGCTCCGCGCCAAAGCCAACTAAAAAGCCACCTAACCTGGGCTTCACTCCCTCTCCGGTTCTCCCCTCTCTCCCCAGAAGGGT
Source organism: Hoplostethus mediterraneus (assembly GCA_034670385.1). Lineage (NCBI taxonomy): Eukaryota > Metazoa > Chordata > Actinopteri > Trachichthyiformes > Trachichthyidae > Hoplostethus > Hoplostethus mediterraneus. The sequence continues at coordinate 15,524,745 of JAXDDW010000001.1, read as the reverse complement.
TGGGGCCGGAGTCGGGGGGTCGGACGCCCCCTCGATTTATAACTGGACTCTCTGAATCAGACCGTGGGAGGGTTTGGCTGTTTAGCTGTGTTGTGGCCCCGACCGGGCAGGGAGCGGGGGGGCCTGTGAATAAAGCTGAGAGGCCTGCAGAAGAGATGGGGTTTACTGGCACCATAAGCAGATGATGTGTATTACATACATTGTTTGATGCATTTGTGTTCTGGCTGATGAACCCCACCCCCTCCTAATCTATAGGTTGGTTGTTGTTTTTTTTCCATTTGCTGTGATTCTTGATTCTCCACTCATTCAAGAGAACCCTGATTTAACATGGCTTGAATCCTTCCTCGATCTTTTTTATTTCCTCCATTGTCCACATTAAACCATTTGGAGTATTTGAGTATTGTATTGAGTAAGTAATATAGTCCCCCCCCCCCCCCCCCTCCCCATAGGCCTTGTTGTAGTTAAGCTAAGATGAGTTACCACCAGAGAGCTTAGTTGCTATGTGATAACTCTGTCATTTTCTCGGTTGGTGCTTTATTCAAGGATACAAGTACATATTCAGCGGGCCCGGGTCCTATAATAAGTCCAATGTTTCTTTTTTGAGCTGAACAAATGTAAGGACCTCAACCCTAACTCCATGAAAGAGAAAAAAAAATGACTGGGCTAGAGTATGCATGATAGGGAGATTTTTGAATGCAACTAGTCTCTGGCAGGCGCCTTGTGTACAGCTATTTTGGATCATAATTTTATCAAAGCAACAGATGGACAGAGAGTTAAATTATTTGGGTTTGATGAGGATGAAAATACCTTTTCAATCAAAACTGTAGGAGAGGTATTTGAGAAAAGAAATTTGACAATGTTTGAGTGCTTTTATGGAAGTGATGAGCAATTCTGAAGTTTAGATCAACCAATTCTATGTAGGGGGGGGGGGATTTAATGACATTGGCGACTGAAAATCAAGTCTCCAAAACCAGGTTTGTCATGAGAGTCTGGTTTCTTAAACTAATGCCAGTTGGGAGTCTTGTCACGCAAACACCCGAGTGATGGCTTTCCCCCCAACTCCACCACACTCTGCCCTTAAATTAAAAAAAATACTTCTGACTTCCTTACCAGCTCGTTGTTTCAAATGTGATCCAAGAAATCTACCCTACACCACGAGCAACCCAGGAAAATGCGGTTCAGTCCAAAATTAGATATTGACAATTTCAGAAATGTTATTCTGACAATAATTGTTATTAAAATACAACTTGCTATTTAATATAGTTGAATATATTGGCAATCTTAAGATCTATTGTCACAAAATGGTAAGATTTGAGAGGATGTAATAACTTCCATTTTTGAAACATTGAGCAATGAAATTCTGCTAACATACATATACAGGCTATTAGTTCTGTTCTTATTTGAGAAGCATATGGTTAAGAAAGTCTTGCTGGAATTGTTTTAAACCTGGTTTTTACAAAAATAAAATATTCAACTCTCTCCCACCACTGTATTCTACTTATTTCTAGACAGACACGATTCCATAAATGTAATTTCTTCTGTTTATAAAAAAAAACTAAAGGGAATCTCAAGATTCAGAGCAATTGATCATATGCTTTGCATATTAATACTTTGAAGTGTTATTAATTGTATTTATTTTTGTTATTTTTTAACTGCTATGAAAATCTAACTTTCATGATTTCAAGCTGTAATATGGCTGCCATGTTGCTGACGCTTCAAGTAGTGTTCGCTGCAATAATGCGATAGGAATCACATCTACACATAAATGGTTTTAACGCCTACAGTGTTTAAACAATTTATTAATCATACCTAAATTAATAAAACATATCGTTTCATTGTATATTAATTTTTATTAGTATTACTTACGACAAAGAAATGTTGTTCTTATAGAATTTAGTGAAACATTGTCATAGGACGTGCTTTTATGTTTTATTAAGCAATACCGGAAATGGCAAACTATTCGCTTCATGCTGATTGGCTGTTGGCACGGACAGCTAAATGCATCGTCGAAGCAAGGCTAGCCATACTGCAGTGGCAGGCGAAGTTGTTTTCCCCAAGAACAGGATAACGTTAGCCAAATAAACATGCCTCGTGTTTATATTGGACGACTTAGCTATCATGTTCGCGAAAAAGACATTCAGCGATTTTTCAGTGGATATGGAAAGCTTATGGAAATTGACCTGAAAAACGGGTGAGTTTTCCTGAGTGCAGCTTTGCAAACGCGAGTTAGCTACTTAGCATTAGCCATGATTGCTTACGACGCCAACGTTGGCTTCCTAGCATCTAGCAAGCATCTTGCTAGCAAGCTACTGCAATACAATATCACATTATGCCCTGTAGCAAACTCACTCGTAAGTTTGATATCACCAATTGCATTATTGAAGGTACCAATAGTAATAGTAATGTTTCTCAACTTTCGCCGTGTTCGTGTTGCAAATGTCGCATGGCCAATATGGCGTCTCTGTTGTTACAATGCTGAGTTGCCATGCCGAGCAAGCATGCCAAGCTGTAGACTCGCTGTGTGACACACAACTTGTATGTTTGCCGTGATTGGTTTTAAACTTTTTTTTCACCCTGTAGTTACGGCTTTGTGGAGTTCGAGGACAACCGAGATGCCGACGATGCTGTGTATGAGCTGAACGGGAAGGAGCTGTGCGGGGAGCGGGTGATTGTCGAGCACGCCCGCGGACCACGGCGAGACCGAGATGGCCACGGCGGGGGTGGCGGCGGCGGCGGCGGCGGCGGAAGAGGAGGCGGCGGCGGAGGAGGCGGACGCAGTAAGTGCAGTCTATTACAAGATACTCCCTCTCCCCTTAGCCCCTGGCTTGAGGTGTCAATGTGGATTGCACACAGGCCTGTTCTGTTGCTAAATAATGTCGCTAACAGGTTTGCAAAATGTACTGGTCATATACACGGACAATTGATTGATTCACAGGTACATCATCAGACGTTTTAATAGCCAGGGAGTCTTGAATCCCAAGTTGTCTGATTATACGGTGGTACAATACAAATTGCAATTGCTGTGTTATTATGTAATAAGCTGAGGTACTACAATCATTTATACAGATTAGAGTATGTATGTCCAATATATTATATAATACACATTTATGAAGTTCACATGTAGTTAGTGAAACCTTGACCAACTTTCTTTGTTTGGAGGATCCAGCTTAACATTTTTTTTTGTTTTTGCGCTCATCCTGTAGAGAAGGTGGACAGTACAGATATTGAGAGCAGGGCTTTTGTCATCATCTTGGATTACAGAGTCAATTTAGATATTTTCTAGTTATTGGTGAGTCATGTTTTTGAAGGCGTAAAGCCCCATAACCCCATTTTTTATGCATCTCGGCACAATTTGTTCATCGCAAACACTCATCACCAACGTAGCTAGCATAGTTTCTAGCCTAATCATTAGAAACTAGAATAACATTTTCATATGAAATGTGTACCATTTTTACTTTAAGCTTGATACATATTTTTTTTATATTAAACATTAACAAAGTCCTTGATGTTTCAATTTGAAAGAGTCCAGTTGCGGGCTGAGGCTGAGAGTCCATTGAGGCTAAAGATGACTGGCTAAGATGACTGCCTGTCCCGTTTGGCCTTGGCTTTCACCTTTACAATGTGTGTGTGACCTTTGCCCCCCCTTGATCCTTGGCTGACCTAACCGGAAGCCATGATGACAGCATCCTTTTGCCAATAGACCAGGGGTGATGGTGAGGATTGCCATTGGTTTCTATGTTGACAGCACAAATAAGTGGAGCGGCTCTAGTAAAGAGCTTACACTTAAAAAAAATGTTTGTAAGCGAGCAAACTGGGGAAAAATCAGACTGACATCTGGTCAAATGGCTATAAAGAAAAAGATCTATGTGGTCTATGTTTTACTTTCAACCGCTCTTACTCAATTTGATCGAATGTTGTCCATGACAGCAACCTATGTGGATGCCTCTTTTTTTTATTTGTTTTTCAGGGTTCAAAGGTCTTGCAAGAACATCACTGTCCATTTGTTTATGCAGCTAAAGCATCCGTGTGTTATACCAGAGTAAGATGGGCTTTGTGTTGCTGGAAACAGATGCAGTGGTGTTCTTTGCAGCAGAGAACAACTTCATACGCAGAACAGTAGAAACTTTTAAAGAGCCCATGCAGTGGCTTGTAGATCACTTATCTGAAGGTTTGCGTTGACTCGAAAATGGGATCTGAAGTACCTCTTTTCTTATTCTTCATAAAGTGCAAAATTTTGTACCAACTTGGACCTTTATTTGGCAAGTTGCTGCCATGTGTTTATTTCATAACCCAGGCCAATATTTCTGTGTGCGTCAGCCATTTAGTTTTTTCTGACTTTTTTTTCCCCCCATCCGTTGTTTTTAAAGGTAGTGGTTACAGCAGCCGGAGCCACACTGGCAGGGATAAGTATGGGCCTCCAGTTCGTACCGAGTACCGACTCATCGTGGAGAACTTGTCCAGTCGCTGCAGCTGGCAGGACCTGAAGGTAAGCATGTGGGAAGGAACATAAGTTTCCCTTGTATTCACTCAGCAGTAGTGGGTCACCGCAGCAAGAAAATTAAAAATAGAAACTCCAGATGAAAAAAATTCCCCACATTTCTCCCCAAAACACAAACGAGCATAGTCTATGTTAAGAATTAACATGTGCTGCGACCTACACTAGAACCAAAATTTGCCTTGTTCACCACTGAGACAGGCAACTGAACCAAACAATGGTTTTCATGCAAGTGACCTTGACCCTGAAATTGGACCATGGTTGGATAATTAAAAGCCTTAAATGAACAGAATTGTCACCGACGTAGACAACGTTGTTTGGCAACTTGACCTTTTTGGATGAGAAACGGGCTGGGGTGTGTATTTATGGATGGTGTCAGATGAGTGCCAAAGATAGGACAGCAGTTGCAAGTGGTAAAATTTCTATCTCTGGTGTTGGCCAAGCTTTGGCAATGCTGATAATTCACTTCACAGATTTGTTTTACATGTTCAACAAGTCAACAAGATTTTTAACCTACATAGCTTGATTTCTTACTTTGAATGAAGTTGCTTGTTTTGTCTTCCTGTCAAACTCAACTTGCACCTTTTTAAGGACGAAGGATTGAAACACAAGTGATTTTGTTTTTTCTTATAATTTTTTCCTGTGTCCTCAGGACTTCATGCGCCAAGCAGGAGAGGTGACCTATGCAGATGCCCATAAGGAACGCACCAACGAGGGTGTGATCGAGTTCCGGTCCCAGTCGGATCTGAAGAGGGCCATAGACAAGCTGGACGGGACAGACATCAATGGGAGGAAGATCCGCCTGGTGGAGGACCAGTCCCGTCGACGAAGGTCCTACTCTGGCAGCCGCTCCAGGTGAGGAGGCATCCACTTTGGTGTTGCCAATCTCAAAGCAAGCTAATTTGACAGGGCTGTTAAAATCAGTTTTCGGGATGTGAGGACTTTGGACACAGTATATCTTGACTGAACTTTGCAAGCAATCTGCACTTGAGCAGTTTAGATTCACAAACTTTTTTTTGTGTCACAAGTTCATGTTCTGCTCAGTGCAACAAACAAGTAATGCAACTCCACCATCTCACAAGAGCATCATCTGTTGTTCTATTTTTGACTCATTTCATACCGTTGTCCTCAGGTCTCGTAGTCGTCGTCGCTCCCGTAGCAGGAGCCGCTCCAGGTCCCGCTCCAGGAGCCGCTCCAAATCCCGCTCCAGGTGAGACCAGTTCTGGTCTAACTTGATCATTTGCACATTCATATCTAAAAAGTTCTATTATGGTGAAAAAATTCTCCATACCTTCCACACCTTAGTTGCAAATTTTCTACTTGACTCTACTTTGACTACTTATGTCTTGTGTATATGATTGGATCCCATGTCCCGTCTGACATGGATTACGGCTGATAATTGCACTCTTACAAAATGTATTAAAGATGTTTTTGTATTCTTTACAGGTCTCGTTCCCGTAGCAACAAGAGAAGCCATCATTCCCGCTCCAGATCAGGAAGGAAGTCTCGCTCCAAGTCTGGAGAAAGCAAGTCCCATTCCCGTAATCGCAGATCCCATTCTCGATCCCGCACCCGTAAATCTCGTTCTCGCTCCCACAAATCCAGGTCCCGTTCACACGAGAGGAAATCCAAATCTCGTTCCAAGAGCCGTTCCAAGAGCCGTTCCAAGAGCCGTTCCAAGAGCCGTTCCAAGAGCCGCTCCAAGAGCCGCTCCAAGAGCCGCTCCAAGAGCCGCTCCAAGGTGAAGTCAGAGAGGGATTCCCGCAGTCGTTCTAAGGAGAAGTCTGGTGACAAGAAGTCCCGCAGCCGCTCAGCTTCCCCAGTGGAGAATGGGAAAGAGGAGCGGGCTGCCAAATCCGCCTCCCGATCCCCGTCTCCGCAGGGCGACAACTGCCGATCCAAGTCTGCGGAGAAACGTTCGGTCTCCCGATCAAAGTCTCGCTCTCGCTCTCGGTCTAGGTCAGCCTCTCAGGATTAGAGGGTTTGGGGAAGGGTGGCGTTTCCCTCGCTGGTTTGCTTGATCCCTTTGTTATACATAACGGGCAGTGTTGTCATAATGCTGGCCAATGCTTCCTCAGTCTACTTTTCTCCCTCAAGTGTGGACTTTGCTCATGTTTTACATGGTGTTTTAGTCAGGAGACCCACAGCACTGATAGGCATAGCTACTTGCCAATACATCACCCGTTTCATTCCCAAACTAGACATTTGTTTGGACACATTTTGGTGCCTGACCCTATTTGCTAAAAACATACACTTGAAATAGAAGTAGTACTCTTAAGATAAGTTAGAATAGCAACCCATTATGTGCTTCACTATCGCTGCCAACAGTCATTTTTGTTGGTATCCATGTCATAATTATTATTCACCAAATTGTGTACATCCATTTTGGAACAAAACTCATGTTGGTCTAATTATGTGGTTTGGCTAGCACTGTTGACATCTTCTAAAATGTCCATAGCATACAGCTGTTCTTCTGTTTTATACTCAGTGCATGGTTGTAGGAGAAAAGTAGAGCATTTGGATACAGCATGGGAGTGGTTCCCTCCCCTTTTGATGTCAGTTATTGCAGTCCCAGTAGGTGCATTCTCATTGGATCAGTCAATCTTGGTTGTACTCCGGGCACTCTAAAATGCAAAACTAGGATGCAAGAATGTATATAAAACTGTGTACTACCAGGCATGAGAAGGGTTTGAATTTCATTTGTTGGAAATTGTACATTGTGGCTGCAAAATGTCTCTTTTTAATCTGTTGTACATGGAGCTTGTGCAAGCTTTGAATACTTTTTTTTCTTTTTCTTTCTTTCTTCTTTTCTCCTTGGCCATCCATGTTTTTTCTCGGTAGCCTTGAGTGGGTGGTCTATGAAACAGGATGTAATTTTTTTTTTTCCTCCATTCTTTTATAATTTTACAGCTTTAAGTTTGGACAGAACTAGAATTCCGTTCTATTGGAGGTCCTTTTGCTTTCTTTCATGCTGTGTCCTGATTGCCTCCCTGGTGAAGCCATTTTCAATTTCAGTGCATTTCATCCGGTGCTTTTTATGTTTTGATTGTTTGATTGAATCCAAGGATGAGGGATTTGTCACCTTATGTGTGGCTGTACAGTTAGAGAAGCTGTTGCTTTAGGGGGTCAATAGGCCTGAAACATACAAAGAGTCCTATTCTACTGGAAGGGTACATAACAATAAAATCTGTAGAGATTCTGCTTTTGGGGCTCTAAAACACATGGAAACGTCAGACCTATTGAATACACCCCTCTCTCCAACTTGTGAAATAGGTTTGATTATTTCACCATACAAATGACATCTTGCTTGGATTTAAAAAAAAAAAAAAGTCACATTTTTTTATTGTATGTTTAATAAAAGTTCTTAATGAAAACTGTTTCATATTGCTTCTTTACGTAGTTATTGCCTTTTTATAAAACCTAGACTGCAGCATCAGCGTGACCTATATCCTGCTAATTATATAATAAATGGCTTTTCGTTAAGGGTTGGCCATTTCTGGGAAAGTGAACAGTAGTAAATTAAGGGGGGTCGTCGGCAGAGGACGAGCTGATTAATTTTGAAGTAATAAGGGGCCAAGAAGCCCATTTGTTATCAGACCTCCAAAATAATTGATGCTGCGCTGCGTGATTTTCCCATATCGACCATTATGGAAAGTGGAGCGATTTGAATGGAAGTCTTTTAGTGTTACATTGTATGACTGTACACTGGCCCCGCGCATGCGCCGTTGGAGACCCGGAGCCGCAGGAGATAGAGCTGGTAAGCCAAATTCAGTTCCGAATTGATCAGCAACCATGCATTTATTTCATTTTCATAATTACACCCTTATGGGTTCGGACACGGGCATCCTCCAGGTGTGAGACTTTCCAAGGGTACGGTGTCATATTTTGTTGTTGAGGTCTCGCAACATAGCGCATGTATTTGGGAATATAATCACCCACAAAGCTATTCAGGTTTAACAAATATAAAACACCGCACGCTTTTAATTGACCTATTTGTTTGACATATTTTTTAATAGTTAACGCAGTCACACAATGATAATTATTATTACATATACGCTTCGCGATGTTTTGGGGGGGTGGAAATATTGCTCATTCATTCGCGGTCTTGCCAGAATGGGTTACAGGGATCATTTTTCTGTAAATGGGATTTTCACAGGAATTGAGACCCTATGCTTTTTACTCCTTTTGCCTTATGGATTTCAGATCCTCCGCCATTTTAACGGAATTGCTGTTTTTTTGTGTGTGTGAACTTGGTAGCCTGTGTAAATATTTTACGGCGTGTCACCTTTTATTGCCTTTTCATTAGAGGGCAGGAATAGGCGGCTTTTGAAAAAGTCACACGGGGTCAGGGGCTGGTGATGGAGAATGCCATCTCTATTCTGTAAAATGACACTGTTAAGTAAATAACTTATTTTTTCTCGTGTATTGAAGTTGAGTGGAATCTCTCCCTCCAATATGAACCGTCTTTCTGTTGTTTAATGTTTGTTGAACCTTAACCCGGAGTGTTTCTCTTTGAGCCATTTTGTGGGAAGAAGAAATGGCAGGGTTGAGGGTGGGGTGGAGGGAGTACTTGAGAAAGTCTGGATCAATAGGGATTTTATGGTTAAGTAATGGTCTTGTGTGTCCTGTCACATCTTTTTTTCAGGGGCCCCAGCCAGTATGGTTGGCACCAAACTGGGTTCAAAAGCAGCTCATGACTTATATGTCATCCCTCACCTATCTGTTATGTTCCACTAAAGGCAGAAAAACCCTAAAAATAAATGTTTAATGGTACAGAATGCTCCTGGTAAATTAAACATTATTTTGAGGGCAGCATGAGAGGGGATCTACATCATAAGCTCTGTCTGGAGATTTCTAAGCGACTTCACAACACTGATAATGCCGTGTTCCCGTTCCACTGTTAATCCACTGCGCCAGAGAGCATCTGCTGGTACGGTACCTCATATTTTCTCCTTTTCAGCGCTCCGGAGGGAGGGACAGGGACGCCATCATGAGTGCCAAAGTGAACATGGAGGTTCCAGCCAAAGAGCCAGACCGCACTCCCTCAGACCCTTCCTCCTCGTCCCCCGGCGACACCCTCCTCGTCTGCGGCGGTGACAGTATGGCAAAGAAGGCTCGCCCCCAGCCCCACGCCACCACGGCTCTCCTGCTACCAGGTGAGGATAGGCGGTTCAGAGAGGCCGATACAGGTTCAACGCTCCTGTGACGTAAATGAGTAAGATACGGAATCCCTACAAGCTTCAGAGGCGCTGCTCTGTAGTTGAGCTGAAAGGTGTTACTTGTAGCTTTTGGTAAAAAAGATTATTATTTTATTTGATAGTTAGCAGTAGAGAGAGAGAGGAAAGATTGGTTGAGAGAGGAGGGATGACATGTGGGTCAAGGGCCAGATTCAAACCCAGGACATTGCGGTTATGTGGTACGTACCTTAGACCACTGATCCACCACATGTAGCTTTTTTAAATGTAAATATATCATTGTCAAATTAATGGTGATACCTTGGTACAATTACCGTAAACAAATGAGACTATGGTCAAGGCGAGTGGCAGCCTCTCTCTGACAAATCTGACAAGGACAAATCCACCCTAAACAGCTACTGGCGATGTACTTTGTATTTCTGGGTCTGTTTTATTCTTTTTCATATTCCCCGTGATTCATTTGCCAAATGTAGATAACATGATGTCATGTTGAGATATTTTGAGCGCAGCTATAATGGAGTTTTAGTAGGAGAACAATTTCAACAATCTGAAACATCAATGGTAAATGTCACGTTTTGGTGTCAGTCCCTCAGACGCAATGAGCAAGGTCTTCTTTCTAGGCTCACCACCGAGAAACCCATCAAAGAAAAGGAAGAGGCACCAGACAGTAGTCTCGATAGACCAGAATGCAATGCGGTCATATGAGATGTTGCATTTTGCTTAAAAGGCATGACTCAACAGCTAGCACTACCACTACTGCTTTATCCACACGTAAAACTCAGAATGAACTCTTTCGGTGGCTATTTGTTTTTCCACCTTCAATAACTTGTGAAGCAAACAAGGGAAAGCACCTTGGTGAACGTCTTTTTGTGATTACTGGAAGAGGAAGAACAATTTACAATCACTGGTTTCAATATATATTTACTGGAAGTAACTTTTCCATTAGGCTTTCACTCTTTCCACCATCTGCCATCGCCAGAAACTCTGAAATCTTTGGCACCATTTGCGCTGGAAGAACAGCACTCCCTTGCTCTTTTGTCCCGTAAAGCAATCCAGCAGTTTTCCCACTAAATCTGACCGGGTGACACACAGTGTGAAATGCATGTGTGGAGAGGCTGCCAATCTTTTCAGTGATGGTCTTGTTTGTTAACGGTAATTATTCCAATGTCTCAAAATGCTGATTCAGAAACCTTTTCGAACATGATAAGAAAAAAAATCGCGCCCAAAAGGCCACTAACATCAGTACTAGCATCAGGCTAACATCAGTACAATTCAACTTTATTGTCCCATACTGGTAATTTGCTTTGTAGATGGGGTTTACAGTAAAGACCCAATAAAAACTCATAATAAAAACAATAAAAACACAATTTGGCCAATTAATTCACTCTCAACACGAACACAAATACTACACATTTGAATGCATCTTTCTTTCTCTCTCCTCAGCTCCACCACCCAGCCATCAGAAGTTGGAGGTGACTCCAGGTGTTACAGTGGGAGACCAAAGTAAAGGAGGCGTGGCCACTGAGACGGCCACGCCCACCCTCACTGCCCAGGTAGGCGGGGCTTGTAGCATTGTTCACGTCCTGGAGTGGAAGGAGGGGATGGCCATCCTGCCCAGCAGCAACCTCAAGGTAAGACTTGTTTTATGACTTGAAGTCGGGTTGTTAATCCAGTGAAACAGAATAGAATAGAATATTTTGTCTTGTAGCCAAGTAAGCTAGACATCCTGCTCAACAAGTTCTTCCAAGAGGAAATAAAACAAAATTTTCCACCTAGTTGGGTTGAAATTTAACCAGCATGACAGATTGGTTGGTAAATAATTTGAATCCAAAAAGTGGCAGTTGGTGTTCAGTCCACTTACCACAGACAAAACCAAGCTAGCTAATTACAGTTTTTTCTGATCGGTAACTCACATCGGTCAATACTGAAACCACATTGTCAAAACTCTTCATACAGTCTGCATTACCAACATGCATCTTGGCCTAACAGTTAATCTCACCTTCAAAACTCACTCAAACCACCAAAACACTTCATACATGTCTCAAAATAAGCTCATTCAACCAGAACACTGGCAACACTTCTCACTCAGAAAGCATACATGGTCACTCATAACACACTAACCTAAAAAACACTAACAACAGGGAGCATTGCATAAATTACAACTTTTATCTTTGAAGTTTGAATGATTTATCACATAAATCAGTATTTCATTATAGAATAAGAATAACACCTTTTCACTTTATTGACTGTACTAAAGTAATGTATGTAACCAGTATGTATGTAACAAGAATGAATCAGAAATGCAGCAATTTGCTCTACTTGTGAAAAATAAAAAGTTGAAACAAAAACAAATTCCTGAAATTCCAGGAGGCAACCTTTGGATCCTAAAACACAAAATATATGTACATGTAAAAATGTAAACATACTGTATTGTACTGTAATATGTAGTTCAACTGAAGGATGCACATCTCACCTGTTTTTTTGTCGGAAAATTCATACTATTGATGCAACTGATTTGGTTGCACCCTTACAGTAAACCAGCCTCTCTCAAAGAGACACCATGGTTTACAACATGGTTAATAATTGTGGCCCTTATTCAGCTTTCAGCTGAAATTGCAATCAGCTGTGTTTGGAATGATTATTATTTCATTTTATTGTAAATCTTCTGCTAAGATTTTCTATATATTTCAATATGGTTACTGCAGAAATCATTTTGTTTTGAATGTGTTTTTAACAGTTTTGAAAACAGTGTGTTAGCATTTGAAAAATGTGCTGCTAATATATAGTGTTTTGCAGGTGGTGGAGTATGAATGAGAAAAGAGTTCATGAATTTTGGAGAATGTGGTCATTGAATGCATTTTGTGTGAAAGCAATGATTCACAGTTGGTCCACATAGACTTCTGTTTCGCTGACTGTGTGAAGAGTTTTGACAATGTGACTTCGGTATTGATCGATGCGAGTTAGTAATCGGAAAAAACTGTAATGTTCACGGTAAAAACATCATGACATTCTGACAGATGGACCTAATGATGCTGAATCAATTGCACTTTGCGTGTGTGTGTGTGTGTGTGTGTGTGTGTGTGTGTGTGTGTGTGTGTGTGTGTGTTTGTGTTGTAGTTCTGTGTGAGTGACGTAGGAACACTGAGTACACTGATAACCCCAGGGACCACCGGCAGCACTGCTGAACCAACTGCAGGGACCTCTGGGAGATCCGCTGACGCAGAAAGCACGCCACCAGACGAGACAGGTAGAGTCGTGGAAATAGGTCATGTGATGTCGTGGTGGTGTCGTTTCACTGCGCACACACACCTCTGTCAAATTTCAGAAGCGGTCAACATTTAACATCTCTAATAATGTTTAAAATTCTTCAGAGCAACCATAATAATATTAGACTGAATGTGCGGAAGTGTCTTGGGTGGGTGGATGGGTAGACGTAGATGTTTGTCATAGATGGAATAATGGTGGTGTGGGGAGGTCAGGAAAGTGGAGGGGGGCCCAGAGTCACCTCCTGTGTACAAGGCCTAATAATTCCTAGCTACGCCCCTGTCTAGCCCTCTGACCTTGCAAGATCAAGAATGAATGAAAATAAGAACTGTCATTTATATTTATATTTATATTTATATTTATATTTTGACCAGTTCCTTCTTTGGCATTCAAATGTGCCCGTTAGCTAACTGTGGTTCTTTGGCTCCGCCCACTGAGGTTTTACTCAACCAATAAGGTTATTTCTGCCTCCAGAGCAGCTCTGCCTCCGAGAAATGTTTCTATAACGAAAACTGCAATCTGTGTCAAATAAACTTGGCTCTGTTTCAGATGTGTCAGCTCCCATCGGTTCTATGAGAGGGTCGGCTGTGGAGCCGGAGAGGCCGGTTCAGGCCAAACCTGAGGTCCAGATCGGACCGGGACAACAGAACCACGAACCCAGAGCACAGAGGACCTACACAGAAGAGCTACGCAGAGAGCCAATCGCCGACAAGTATGTTGGCAAATGCTCTGCTCTTGACAACACGATGACAACATTTATGCACGCGTGCATGCACACGTGCATGCACACACACACACATACAATACACATACACATGCACAATGGAGTTTGATAGCAGAAAGAAATAAGCGCCAGGGTTTTGGTGTCAGTTCTTCAGAATCAAAGACCAACGTTCAACAGGGAGGAATCCATCGGAGAAGAGGAAGAGATAACTATTTCTCCACTAACAGATAGACCAGAATGCAACCGAGTTTTGATTGAAAGCAACAAGTTCACGGCCGTTCGCTGGGAGTTTTTACAAGGCATTGTGGGAAATGTAGGAAATCACTAAGCGAAGTAGAAGTAGACGAGGCAGGTTGAGGGAAAGTGGGTACTTCATCACAAAATAATTCATCACACTTCATCACAAAATAACTCCTGTGATGCATTGAACATCACATATTGATGATATGTAACAGTGTAACAGTATCGGGGAGGGGTGTTTCCTACTGTACTTTCAAAATAAAAGAACTTGACTACAGTACGGTAACATGTTTACTGTCCTTTTTGCACTTTAGGAGGACTATCGGGGTAGAGAAGGTTCCGGCGGGCGGGAGGGTCTCCTCCCTCAACGCTGACCACCTGAAACCCATGAGGAAGAGGAAGAGGAAGGAGTACCTGAGTCCCTCTGAGGAAGACTCCGACATTGAGGGCACGGTGGGACGGGCACGCACACGCAATCACACCGAGATAACCAAATGTTCTCATATCTGATGGTTGCAAACAATTCTCAGTGTTTATTATCTGCTTAACAATACATTTCCTCAATTCGGTGTCAGGGTGATAACAGTCCCAACACAAGGAATAGTTCATCTGTGTTGTCAACGTTGATTTTTGAGAATGTGAATTTTAGAGCTTTTTTGTGTTTTTTTTTAGGATGAGAAAACAGATGATTCTAAGACAGACAGCAGGCATATCAGAGGAGGTAAAAAGTTATGAGGAAGTTGTTCAGACCCTTTCTGCTGCTCCCATCTATCTTTTTTTTACTCTGCCACATCTTTTATTTCTTCCTCTTGCTGAGTTTGTCCATCTTTTATACCTTCATCTCTTCTATTCCTTCCTTCTTTTATTGTTTCTCTACATCTGGTTAGTTCACTGTCCTTCCTTCCTTCCTTCCTTCCTTCCTTCCTTTCTATTCTCCTCTGTCCACTAGAACACTTAAGGCATTAGTTGACAGTATACAGATGAACATAATTTGGTTTATATTTTTAGGTACTAAAGGGAAAAGCCATTGTCACCCAGAAACGAAGACAAAATAAAGAGAAAAGAGGAGAAATTAAATAAAAAATGACTTTTTTATTTTTATTTTCTTTCCTTTTTAATTTCTATTATTTTATTTTCCACTCTGTTGTATCTTCTCTCATTCTTCTGCTCACTGAGTTGTCCATCTTTTCTTCCTTCCTTCCTTCCTTCCTTCCTTCCTTCCATTACCTGCCTTTCCTTTCCTCATTTCCTTTCAGTCTGGCCTTTGTGTCGTTGTAATATCCTACTGTAAGTCCCTCTGCATAAGGGCATCGGCTGAATGTCTAAATGGTATATTTTCTGTGAAGGCGGTGACAGTAAGACAGAGCAGTGGACATGGGCCCAGTATCTGGAGGGGACCAAAGCTGTGGCTGCTCCCAACAAGCTCTTCCAAGAGGTATGTTTGGGTTTTGTAGCCTGGAGCAGATAAAATGAAAAGCCACTTCAGTGCAAAGAGCGAAAATGTGCAACGCGTTTCAAGCTTCCTCAGGCAGCACTAAGCTTGAAATGTGTTGCTTCCTTATCGGAGCCTATCACTGTGTCCGTTCGTTGCTCTTTGCACGCCTTTCTGTTTGCTCCTACTATTCAAGTAATGCATTTTCACTCTTTGCATTGAAGTGGCTTCCAACCTTTTCCCTGTATTTGCTCCGGGCCCCTTGGAAGCCCTCATCTCCCCCCCACTATTGTGGTGGTTTTATATTCTGACCATGATTTGGGCAGTAGCTAGTTGAGGGTGCACACAGGTTTACCGAGTATAGCCATCTCTTTTACAACCACTTGCACCACTGCCTATAGGATAGAGAAGAATCTTTACTGCAGTGTTGTCCAGGGAGGAAACAAGACTGTAAATTGTCCCGGAACAAAGACCTGCTGTGACTGTTTCATTCTGTTGTAGAATGAAAGTTCATGGAGGGGTTTTTCACAGAGTGGCTTCGTTTGTATGTGCGGTGTTGTTCATTTTCAAAAATTTTTTTGCAACACAAAATCTTTGACTATTTGCACTGTAATAGAGTAAAAAAAAAAGACGTTGTAATCTTACCTCTGATCCATTTGTTGTATTCTTATCTATATGCTATTCTTTGCTGCCACAACTATCCGGCTGCTCCACGGGGATCATTAAAGTTTCATTCGATCTAATCTCTGTGTCTCTGTGTTTTATTGTGCGTGTCCAGTCGCAGAGAGTGCCGACCGTGAAGAACAGCTTCAAACAGGGGATGAAGCTGGAAGGCATCGACCCCCAGCACCCGTCCATGTACTTCGTTCTCACCGTGGCTGAGGTAAGGCAGATGTCCATTAGCGCGGTCGATGGACCTTAAAGGGAAATCCACCCGCATCAGATACTCTTTCGCCGTTAGGTATCACCGGTTTGTGATCAATTTCTTCCAGGAGTTATTTTAAGTGTAATTTGCTTTATCAGGGTACCAACTTTCCGTCAACCTGCCTCGTTAGCGGACAGGTAATGGGCATGGGAATGGACGTATAAATAACTTGAAAGTGGAATCATTCAGTTGGGGGTTTATCCGTGTCGTAATGTGCCCAGAAAGGCAAGGTATCGACTCCAATCTCGATTCTCATCACTTTATTTGTTAGAGCCACAAAAGGAAGATATTACTCGAATGGGGGGAAAAAACAAGCTTTCCAGGCTGTTTCTTCTCTCTCCTGTCGTCTAGGCCTGTGGTTACCGGCTGCGGCTCCATTTTGACGGCTACTCCGACTGCCACGACTTCTGGGTGAATGCCAACTCCCCTGACATCCATCCTGCGGGCTGGTGTGAGAGCACGGGACACAAACTGTACACTCCCAAAGGTAAGAGTCAGAACCTCCACATAGAATGAAATAAAAACACAGCCTACCCCTTTGTCGTTTTCCTTTGTTTTTAGTGTTGTCGTTACCAGGAAACCATCAAAGATCTTCACTTCTTCTACTGTTTGCACTGAATGTAAATCTTGTTAATAGTGGCCCCCCTGGTCTCTCTCTGTATCTCTGTTGTCCTTCAGGCTGTAAAGAGGAAGAGTTTACCTGGACCAACTACCTGAGAATGACTAAAGCACAAGTGGCTCCCAAAGAAGTCTTTGCCAGTCCCGGGAGGGTAAATTTTAATGCGTAATATGGATGTTTTAACAAGCATGAATGGGTGAATTGGTAAATGAATGAATGAGGATTAAAAAGTTCATCCTTACAAAAAAGTCACATGTGGAAAACAACATGTGAGTGTTCCCACATGTGGTTTTTGGCCATGTGTGTTTTAGTTTTTCACATGTGAATAAAGCCAATCACATGTGAAAATGTGTCGAATTCACATGTGATTTTGTGATACAGACTTCATTTTCACATGTGTAAACATTTTTTTCACATGTGAATAGGGACAATCACATGTGGAAATGTTGAATTCACATGTGAATTTGACACACATTATATTTTCACATGTGGAAATTTCATGTGAAAGTGCAGGTTTCACATGTGAAATGGAAAATTTGTTTTTTGTCTCTGTTTAGACCGACACGCAGTGTGGTTTTGAGGTAGGGATGAAGCTGGAGGCCGTCGACCGCATGAACCCCTCCCTCATCTGTGTAGCGACTGTTACCGACGTGGTGGATGACCGCTTCCTGGTTCACTTTGACAACTGGGACGACACATACGACTACTGGTGAGACTTGCGATCTCTGGGGATGCACAAACTTTTATTAAAAGTTTAATTTCTAAGAAAGCATTGAAAATGGATGCAATCAAGAGCAGCTATGGAGAGACATAGGCTGGTGATACAATAAACAATTCCTTTCCACAAAGCTGTTCTTAGGGGATGGAAACAAAATTGTTAAGGCAACTCATTGGGCACTGATTGCCCAAAAGGTTGCTCTGGGTCTCACTACCGTTTCTTAAATGGGCATCAGCCAAATCCACAATAGTTCTAGGATCAGGTCAGTTAAGGAATATTATGCTCAAAGTGAACCTGAACCTTTTCTGTCACAAGTTCCTCACACTTTTAATTCATAAACTCAGCATTTGCAATTGCAGTTGTCAAATGCCAGCATTGCTCTTTTATTCTCTCTGTCGTATCTTTTCTGCGATAGTAAGTTTTACCATATGATGACTGAATGGTTCTTGTTGCTGTCTGTCACACCATGCAGGTGTGATGCCAGCAGTCCGTACATTCACCCTATTGGTTGGTGCCAGGAGAGGAACCTCCCCCTTACGCCACCCCAAGGTGACCAATTCAGTCATGCATTTGTTTAATCATGCTGATGTCGTGGGTCATAAACTACAGATAATACTCCACCATTTATCTCTCTTGTCCTTAGCACTGTCTTTGTGTCCTTTGTGCTTCTTTATTGCAAGGTGACATGACATGTCTGACATGTCTGTCATGACATGCTGATGGACAAAAGCTAAATACCTAAAATATGAATGGATGCTTTCCAAGGACAGTAACAATGCAATGCTATATAGGTGGGAATACATGTATACGTTTGTATATATTGAATGATGTGTGTTTATATCCTGCTGTACCAGATTACCCAGACCCGGGCCGGTTCTCCTGGTCTCACTACCTGGATGAGACTGGCTCCACAGCGGTGGCTGCTGACGCCTTCAAAGTGGTAAGAACAAAGAATAGATTTATTCTTGTTTATTTAACAGGGTTAGTACAATATGCAATATGTTTTTTTTACGCTGTACATGTTGTTTTTAAAAACATTCTTTTACATCTGCTTTACTAAACACAACTTCACGCCCCTTAACAACAACAAGTCCCCTTTTCTCACGCTACCCATACCCTTACATTTGGCTTTCTGAAATGTACAAGTACACTGTGATGCAGTTAATGCCACCCATCCGGTACTGCAGGTTAAAACAAACACTAAGGATTGTTTGCACGAGGTCTGCCTATAACACAGACATTATAGAAGTAATACAGGTCATTCTTTACTGTGATTTAGGAGGACAAGGGTATGAGGTGCAGCCGAGGGTATTATGCCTTGTATATAATGGTTACCAATGCATGTATTGTCACTGAAAAGATTTATTCAAAGTAGTATACATACATACAAATCAAATAGACCAATAAAGCACCGATAGCCATGATTTATGGGAATTATTATCACGTTTGGATTCATCTTTGACCAGTCAGGTTGCTTGTATAAATGTGTTTTTCCCACCACCCACTACTCTCTCTCCAGCGTGCGGCCCATGGCTTCCAGCCTCAGATGAAGCTGGAGGCGGTAGACAAGAGGAGCCCCGGTCTGATCAGAGTGGCTACAGTGGAGGAGGTCGAGACTCACCGCATTAAGGTACTACTGTTCTCTTTTGAACGTATGTGTGTGTGTGTGTGTGTGTGTGTGTGTGTGTGTGTGTGTGTGTGTGTGTGTGTGTGTGTGTGTGTGTGTGTGTGTGTGTGTGTGGAAATTGTCGGTTTGTGTGCTTGAACACTTATGATCTTATGTATGTTTTAATACTGCTTCCCCATCTCCCTCTGGTTCATTAGGATGGTTTGAGCAATGTTTACTCCTCTATTATGAGAGAGAGAGATTGTGTGTGTGTGTGTGTGTGTGTGTGTGTGTGTGTGTGGTGTGCGTGTGCCACCATAGCACTTATGGTTTTAAAGTACTCCACGGTGCAGAAGGATATGGGCCTGGTTATCACATTCATGATAAGCATCTACATACCACCCCCAGGCCCATTATAACGATTGGAGCTATGTGTATGATGAGTGTGTGTGTGTGTGTGTGTGTGTGTGTGTGTGTGTGTGTGTGTGTGTGTGTGTGTGTGGTGTGTGTAATACCTCCCACCTTATGCCTCTATCAGGTCCATTATGACGGCTGGAGCCATGTGTACGATGAGTGGATGGACTCCGATCACTCTGACATCCACCCAGTGGGCTGGTGTGAGGCGACCGGCCACCCCCTCAAAGTCCCCCCACAGGACACCAAAACACAGCAACCACACGGTAACAACCAAACATACTTCACTTCATTTTAATCAATTCAGAAGGTGGATTTTATTTTTTAAGTGTTGAAAAACTGTTGGCATGAGAGCTCTGTCACTGTATGAATAAATGAGTGAATGCCGAATGCAGTTTCTGTTTACATTAAACTGGAATGTGAATCAGTCTCATTCCAGATAGCTCGCATTAAAGGACCCATATTATTCAGTTTTCATTATTTTGTTTTCACATATCCCAGGGCTCACCATTAGAATAATGTTCTTCATGACTGTGAATGTTTTGCAAATAAATGTATTTTGGTTAAAAGTTGAATTCAATTTGTTAAATTGAATTCATTTGAAGGCTTAAGTCCTCCCAGGCACAACAGTCACAATACTGGACCCTGATTGACCGGCAACACCAGCTCCTCTAATTCAAATGAGGTAAACCTGCTGAGTGGAAGCTTTCCCGTTTAAATGCGGCAAACTGGCCTGATTGGATGTTTCAGGAATTCTTTAGTGAGGGGGAGCCAATCAGGAGCAAATCCAGTTGTGATGTGTTTATTGGAGTTAGTCTGAGGTTATGTCCACACCAAGCCGTTTAAATTTGAAAACAGCGTTTTTTGTGTCTAGCGTTTTTCGAAAAGCTTGCTGTCCACACTAAACCACCTACTTTCTTTCATGGGCATACACAGACGTACGCCTGGATCAAATGACAATGAAACGTCAGCGTTTTCAAAAATATTTTTGTTTTCGCCTGTCCACACTGCAACGCAAGTTCGCCGTTTTCAAATTTGTCCACTTGGGAGAGCATTTTCGGAAAGCTCCGTTTTTCGGGGGTCGGCAACTCCAGCGGAGTGTGGACGGAAGCCCAAAGCCGAGAAATAAATATCCATTTACAAAATTAAACGGCTTTAGTGTAGATGTGGCCCGAAACTGCCTGGAAAAAAGGATGGATTTTTGAAAATGCAATCACTTTAAATTCAAGCACTCGAGCAAAATCTAATTTTAACAATGTCTTAATTAAACATATTAGAGGGAAATTTTAATTTCTATAATATGGGACCTTTAAACCCTAGCATGGTGAAATATTTTTGCATTGATCATATTAAACTTCTGTTGTCCATGTTGTTCGCTGACATGTGTGTTTGTATACTTTGTAAGTATGCAGTACGGCACTTTGCCATAGCATCTGTAGTTTGCACTGCTTGATACTGTTCATCCATCTGTGTACGTATGTGTGTAGGTCCGAGGGACCCTCCTGCCACAGGCCAGTCCAGCTACCCCTCCTCTATTCCCTGTAAACCGATCAGCCACCCCAGAACCAACAAGTACAGCTTCCACCACAGGTCAGCACCACTGGAGGAGTAAAGAATTGAACTATATCATTTGGTGCCATTCATACATTTTTGTTAGTGTTGCCACAATACCAGAATTTTAACTTCCATACAAATACTACGGTTAACATTTAAAATTGATACTATGATACCTGCTTGATCACTGTCAAGAGCCAGACTGCAGCTCTGTGTAGCCCAATCCTTCTTCTTCTTTTAACTTTTCCAATCCACATGCCATTTGCACCTATGCGCCCTCTGGAGGTGGTGCTGAAATGGAATTTCAGCTTGCAGAAGACATTGGTGAAGTGTGAAGGCGTCTATACAAGATAGTTTGGAAGGGTTGACTGAAGTCAGAGTTGCACAGTATGGGCTCTGAGGTCAGGGCCACTTTCAACCACCAGAAGGCGAGCTCTGCCTTAAGTGGCAAGAGCATGTCACCAACACTACCACATCTGTGGTATGTAAAAGCCCCAGCATCTAATATCAATATCCTGGTCACGTCTGAGAGAGGGGCAGCCACTGACCCCAACCCCAAAAAGGCACGTACCTGGGTTTTGGTCTCCGGCTGGGTGAAGTTTCTGACCGCCTCCACCTTTTACTCCTGTGGCTTGAGGAGACCCCTTCCTATTCGGTACCCCAGGTACTGTGTCTCCGTCTGCCCTAGGCTGCACCTTTTTGGGTTGAGAGTGAGCCCAGCTCTACACAGGTCCCAGAGGTCCAGGAGCCGCAGCACATGGTCCCCCCACTCCCCTGAATGCTTGACCACATCATCTATCACACTGACCACATTTCTATCATCTGCTGGAAAGTGGCTGGGGTGCCATGGAGCCCAAATGGAAGGACCCTATACTGCCAGAGGCCACTTGGTGTTGCAAAAGCTATCTTTTCCCTGGACGAGGGGGAGAGCGGCACCTGCCAATATCCTAGAAATATATCGTGCCTAGCCACTGAATTGGTTTGTCTACTCTGGGCATCAGGTAGTCATCAAAGCAGGAGACTTTGTTGAGGCACCAGAAGTTCTTGTAGAACTGGGGTGGATGTCAGGCTTTGGGACCATAACAACTGGGCTGGACCAGGGGCTCCAGGACTCCTCAATGATGTTGAGCTTTTTCATCCTCTCTACTTCCTCCTCAATGGACAAGCGCCTGTGTTATTTGGCCACATTTGTCCTGCCAGGGGTCAGAGAGAATACCTCTTTGTGTTGCTCCACCAGCTCTCTCAGCTGCTGACATTGAGTCGGGGAGAGTTGTCTCCATAAGCCAACCACAGCCTGAGCCACAGCCTCATCAGGGGTGTTTGCCCAAGCCACGGCCAGGGGTGCTGGTTCAACAGGAGGTTGATGTGGTAGTTGTTGCTCCTTTTTTCAACTCCCAGGTTGACCAACTTTATAATCAACTGGTCCTACCTTCTCAGTGATGGTGTAGGGTTCCAGCCAGGTAGCAAGAAACTTGTAGGTCAGCCGTGGGGAACAATAAAACCCACTCACCTGGCTGGAATTCTTGGGGTTGCGCTGGCCAGTTGTTGGGCCTGACCTGGCTGATTTTCTCCCTCATCTCCTGGACAAACTCCAACAGGGTGCGGTGAGGAGATGGCTATTGCTCCCAAGCTTCCTTGGCAATGTCCAGTAAGCCCTTGGGGCATCATCCATACAGGAGCTCAAATGGGGGAGAAACTAGTGGAGAAACTAGTGGGGAGAAACTAGTGGAAGCCTGGGCTAACTCTCGTATGACAGACCAAGTAGTCTCTGCATGCTCCACACATTCCACCATCTCTTGCGGCATCTTCGGAACTTTGCTTTTTGTTTGTTGGGCGAGAGTGAGTGGAGGAAATGGTCCATGGCCACCCAGTCTGTCACTTTGGAGGCAGTCAGCCACTCAGGTTTGAGCCACCGGTGGGTAACTGCCGCAGCAGTTGGGCCATATGTGCCTCCGGGGCCGTTCCTTGCTGGTAGAGCCATTCATAGAATTGCTGCGCAGCCTCGACCAGTGACAACCCTAGGTGAATGAGGATCTCCTGTTTCACCACCCTGTAATCGAGCGTCGGGCTAGTGCGCAGGGAGAGGTGTAGGCAGTCACAGAGTGGTCCGGCAGCCTCGTTCAGTTGTCCTCCATGGCATTTGGGGAAAAAAGTAGGGAGCATCAGGACAGAGAACACTCTTCTCAGTAGCTCACCAAACTCTGGACTGTGTAGTTCTTTTGAGGCTGCCTTTGGATGAGGTGAGTGGGAACACCTCATCCCTGTGTTGAGTGGCCTTCACAGTCAGGTATTCTTTTATGATGTTGGTAGTGAACGATATCAACAAAAAAATTGTCGATTTCTTGATCACACTGAGGGCACATTGCCATTTGACAACAAAGTGGACGTCTTTCTTTGAAACAGGAAGTGTCCGACTCCCGGTTGCGACGGTTCAGGCCACGTGACTGGTCGTTTCACCGCTCATCACTGCTTATCCGGCTGCCCATTGGCTGAGCGTAACCAGGGCAGGCTGAAGGCTGACCTATCAGACACAGAGTCCAAGAGGAACCTCTTCTTTGGCCAGAGGACCAAGAAGACCCACTACCGTGGCAGGTAAAGGTGTGTGTGTGTGTGTGTGTGTGTGTGTGTGTGTGTGTGTGTGTGTGTGTGTGTGTGTGTGTGTGTGTGTGTGTGTGTGTGTGTGTGTGTGTGTGTGCGTGCGTGCGTGTGTGTGTGTGTATGCACTTTTGTCTTACATTCATCTTTTCCTTTGTCTTCAGGATTGGCCGTCCTCCCAAATACAGGAAGAACCAGCAGAGAGGCTACCAGAGTAAGTTTCATGAACACACTGTACATGATCTGCACTGTTATCGCTGTTGTCGTGTGAAAACCTTGTAACCTTGATTTTGGTGGTTTTCATGTTTTGACTTTGAAGGATTACACGCTCCTCTGTGGGTTGAGAAATACATTTACACATGCATTTAGACACATATATACATTTAGACAACACATTTCTATCGCTGAGCCTCAGAGTAGTAGCAACATCTGTAAACACACCAGCAGAAGACACAGAAACATGTTATAGTGTTAGTGGTTTAAGTGTGTGTGTATTAGGGTTAATATATTGGTTTGCCAAAAAATCTGGCTGATATTGTCCTTTCAATAACAATCAGATATAGGCCTGCCAATATGATGGAGGTATCCGTATCAGCCTTCACAAATCCAGATCGGTTGAACCCTATATAACCCCCTGTATTTGTTTGTGTTTATGTGTGTATCGCTCTCCGCAGATATGTCCTCAGAGGGTGTGTATCCATCGCTGTTCATGTCAGCTCTTAGTGGCCAGTCAGACAGGACCTTGTCTCTGTGCTGGGAGCAGCACTGTAAACTTCTGCCCGGGGTTCAGGGCATCCACGCCAGCCAGGTGGCAGCGTGGAGCGTCGAGGAGGTGAGGGGGAACTTCTTGTTTTGTTTTCTTTCCACAAGGTACATTTTGATATTGCATGTGGTGGTTTTGAGGTTCATTTGGTGGTGTGTCTGTGCTACAGGTCTTTGACTTTGTTCAGAATCTGACCGGTTGTGAAGAACAGGCTCATCTCTTCAAAGAAGAGGTGAGACCTTTATTTTTAATGAATAAAAATGAGTTCACTTCACATCACAACTTGCATTTATTTATAGCACCCCATGCACTACCCAATTATATAATCAGTATCATATCTTTATCTTACCAGATGATTGACGGGGAGGCCTTCCTATTGCTGACCCAGACCGACATTGTGAAAATCATGAGCATCAAGCTAGGCCCCGCCCTCAAGATCTCCAACGCCATTCTGATGTTCAAGAGCACTGACGAGGGACTCAAGTGATCCCGCCCACTCACCTGGCCCAGCGGCCAATCATCATGTGCCAAATTCATTCCGTTCAAGGAAACCACCCAACCCCTTTCATGTGTTTGGTTGTCCTGTACCCATCAGAGAGGGGGGGGGGGCGGGGGCGGGGGGAGGGGCAAAATGGGATAGGGCTAGGGGGGAAATAGGGGAGAGGTTGGGGAAGAGGGGAAGGGGGGGAAATTATTTTTGGGGGGTGGATCGGTAGATGGAAGATGGATATAGGGTGGGGTTTGTAGAGAGAGGGAGATATGGGGGAGGCAGTTGGAGGTAAGGGGGAGCATTGGAGAGGTTTGGGAAGCAGGAGAAGTGGGGGGTAGAAAACAAGAGACTACAGGTAATAACGGAGAGGAACAAATTTAAGAAGAATAGAGGGAGGAGATGGGGAAGTGGCCAAAAAGAAAGTAAGAGGAGTGAAATGCAGTAGACAAGGCTGGTCAGTGAAGCTCAGAACAGCTTCACGTTTTGTGCAATAAAACAGTCAAGACAGAGGTACTGTATTTGGTAACACTTAATATTACAGCTCCTCCTTTTTTTTTTTACAGTCATTCAACACACAGCAACAAAATATAACAAAGATTTGTTGTGCGACAGATAAACTATTGCAAATAGAGAGAAAACATTTGCTCAGTTTCCGTCTTATTCTGAAGCATTAGCAGTTTATGTTTACCTACCACATTATACTTTGTTACTGTGCACTTACACAGGAAGTGCAGGGATATAAGGAGCTGTAATTGAAAGGGTTATCCTCTATCTGAATCTGAGTGAGAGAATGGCATGAAACAACGCAAATGCTATGAGTTTTTATCTCTATATGCAAAAGATCTTGAAGTATTTTTTTGTAATTCTTGATAGATGAGGAGAACACCTCAGCATTGGCATTTTAGCACAATTGTGATATCGAAATGGATTTTACAATGATGTTCCCATACTTGGTCACTAGAGAGTGCAAATATCCACGTTTTAGCACTATAAAACAGCAAATACAGCTCTTGACATGTGACAGTCAGAAAATTCCTGCTCCGAAACTCCATCCAAAGTGTGTTCTTCAAAAATGTTTACATTTTATGTCAGAAGTGGGTCAAAATATTGTATGGATTTGATATTTTACCGGAATGTTTTAAAGGGCTCTTGGAATCTTGAATATTACTTCTTTGTGTGTCTCTCTGGTGGGATTTGTGTGTGTCAAGATAATCTTGGGTCACAAATGTCATTCAATCCATATGAATTAATAAATGTCCAAAGCTGTCTTGTCTGATTTTAGTCTCTGTCTCTTGTCTTAGGTGAATATCCTGTATTTGTGAGGGGGAGAGATTTCCTGCGCTTGTGTGTGTGTGTGTGTGTGTGTGTGTATGTGTGTGTGTGTGTGTGTGTATTGACTATAAACCTACTTTGCTTTACTCTGCTTATATCACATCCCCCTATTGCTTATATTGCCGTCAACACTTGACTGTGGTGGTGAAAACTCTTTCACGCCCTTTCTGTTTCCACTGCTTATCTTGTTATTCCACTGCAGATGCCAGAGCCACACGCCACTGATAACCCGCTGCCCAACCAAGCCCATGAAAATTCATGTTTTCACTCGGTTGTTTGATAGTAAATGTTTTACACAAAAAGAAAGAGGCAGGGAGGGGAGTTATTCTTGTCATCTTGAAGGGATGCGAAGAGTAGGGGAGTAGGAGTTTATTTCAAAATAAAAGCATGTTTATATGTTTATACACATTTGGACAGGTGTCCTGTGCAAGTTTTCATTCCAAATAAACACTATACCAGCTGATTTCTCTGAGTAGTTACCCTCCTTGTAATTGAAGTAGTGCTAGTTAGTGAGATCATCTTCTGTAGTGTTTGGTTGGAATAGAAAATTGCATGCTCTTGGGCAGTGATGTATATAATAGTATTAAAGTATAACATAGTGTCGAGGACAACTAACCTCTGGGAATATGAAAATGAGGCCATCATCACAATAGTAAGATCGCATTAATAAAAATGTGGTAAACTATGACCTCCAATTGGTGATCAACATTGGGCAAATAACCACCAATCAAAACAAAAAAATTATAGATAAATGTGAGATGATATACTCCACTAATAAAAATGTAGGTAAATTGAGAGCTCTTTCTTCTACATCGCCTGCTCGTGGACCTCCACTGCACATGATTGGCTACTGCTTTAGGATGACAGTTTTAAAATGTGATTTACAGTGTATCTTTATTTTGAAGGCGAAACGGCGAAACCGGAAGTGGAATTGTGGAGTTACCTAGTCTCGGTCAATCTCGGTAGTTCGAGAAAGGCAATCCCCCCCACTTGCCCCGCCCCTTTTGTCCTAACATTTCATCAATGATTCACTCCACCTTCCCCTTTATGACGTGTGACCTCTGACCATCTGAAACGCTCGTCGATGGGGATTTTGAACTGACCCCAAATCAGCCTCAGTTTGAATAGTGTGCATCTTCGACGAGCCAGACAGCAGACCGCACTGTTCTCCTTATACCTGCACTGAACTTCCGACAGGTGAGCAAATTTAATTGATTTGACGACTGCAGTGGACAATCTGCCCAGAATCAGCTTATTCCTAAATAAACGTGTTTTTTTTAATGTTTGGGAATGAAAAATGTCCGTGCTGACAAATGTTTAGTCAGTAGCAAGTGAGCTACAATTAGTTTAAAACTTTTCCCGAACGAAAAGTGATATTCCTTTTATATTTTATACGGGTACCCAGTAATAACCTTATTACACTCCTATGGTATCACTATAATATTCCTATAGAGACTTGTCGTGTCTGTGGTGCTCAGTAGTGAGTTTAGTCACATTGTTGTACTTTATTATATTTATTTCTGTGGTTTATAGGGAGTTACACAGTTCTGCTGTGATATTTGTATCGTAGTATTCTAACACTCCTAAAATATAATTATTATTTTTATTACTAGTTCTATTAGAGTTTTTATATTTGAAAGATGGAGAGGAAAAATATTCCTGTCTATTCTTATAGAGACTTATTGTCTGGTACTCAATAGTCTATAGTGGCCTAATAGTATTTTGTGGTATTTGTCTCCTATGGCATCATTATATTACTGTAATATTCCTATAGGAACTCATAGTTTTGCTGTGGTACTTGTGTAGTATCCTTCTAAAAATCCATCAGTATTACCATATTTCCTTTTCATAAGGGTTCATTTTATTTGTGAAAGAAAAATATCTGTGCTGAGAAATTACTTTAGCTTAGTCACCTTTATCACGCATTGTGACAGATTTGTGGCAGTGTGTGTGAACGTCCTGTCAGTCATTACCTGTCTGCAGCTGGTCTTCTCAGGACACTTACCCAAGACTTGTTGGCACAAATAGCTTTATTTGCCTATGGAAGTCCCTTGTGATTAATGACAGGACTTATCACTGACAAGTGTGAAATAATCATTTGAACGCACCGAGCTGCTCTCCTGACCTCTCGTTACCTCTCTATGCTGCTATTTGTTTAAAGACTTTTGCTTGTAAGGGCTTGGATCAATTCACATTTAATTGAGCCAATTCAGAAAGTGATTTTTTTTTTTTCAAGATTCAATCATTGACATTGACATTTTCACATTTCAATTCACATTTTTGATTGAATTAGAAGTGAAGTGACACCTGCTCTGCTGTGCTTTCACATTTCAAACTAAACTTTGGGCAACGTGTCAATCAGATATCGCCTTTTTAATGGATGTAAAGGTGATGATACTCTGTTGACGGGCAGGACCGTCTAGCTTGGTAAATGAAACAATTAAAATCAATGTCCATGTTATATAGAAGGCTGTGCAGGCCGTGATTCATTCAGAGGCAACAGAAATGAACAATGTTGCCTTCAACATGATAGTAGGAATTGATCAAAAGCAATCTGGATGACACAGTGGGGTATAGGAAGAAATGTTAGAGTTTCATTCCAAAATGTCATTCATCGATTCTGGAATAAGAAGAGTGTTAGATGATCATTGGTCAGCAGTTAAAAATGAAGATGCTGTAAAATGTTGTATTTTGTACATGAGGTTCAGATAGATAATAATGTGCTTGGTCACTGATAGTGAGTAGATTGCCACATGTTCTCAGATAGTAGGATGAACTAATTGGATCTGTGTTAGTAGAATTGCCTTCATCTGCCATAGATCTGTGTTGCCTCAAAATGTCTGTACCATGACCCGAGGAAATACAGAGCAATCTGATGAAAAACACGCTGCACTTCTGGTCAAAATCATCAGCACAACTGAATTTCAGCATCGATGTTGACACGGTCTTCAGGTCTTTCAACAGGCAAATAGATGAATAAGCCTCGAGCTCCTGTTGAAACAATGTTGCCATTTATGAGCATAATTTGTGTTTTATGTGTGTGTGTGTGTGTGTGTGTGTGTGCGTGACCTAGGTCATTCTGCACGTTTTGACAGACATGAGAATGACAAAACAATATTTACCATGTAAACGTGTCCACTGATGACCCCCCCACCCCACCCCAAAACACACACACACACACACCGACACACACACCCACACAGAGAGGATGTCCTTCATTGTGTCTTTGTTGTTCCAGCATCTTGTTCCAACCAGAACTACCAGTTCCTCTGGATCCTCAGGCTGGCATAGGGGGTCCAGCAGCACATTCAGAAACACACGCGCATGCACTCGCACGCACACACACACACACACACACACACACACACACACACACACACACACACACACACACACACACACACACACACACAAAGGGGTCGTAGCCAGCTTCGCCTGACTCAAGCCTCACGGGAAGAAATCTTATGAGTGAAATGAGAAAAGAGAGTCTTCTTGGTCAATGTTCAGTTGATTCATTTCTCTTCTCATCTCTTCTCTTCTCTTCTCTTCTCTTCTCTTCTCTTCTCTTCTCTTCTCTTCTCTTCTCTCCTCTCCTCTCCTCTCCTCTCCTCTCCTCTCCTCTCCTCTCCTCTCCTCTTCTCTTCTCTTCTCTTCTCTTCTCTTCTCTTCTCTTCTCTCCTCTCCTCTTCTCTTCTCCTCAGACCTGTGAAACACTGATGTAGGGTCCCCGGTGGGCACGGAATGGACTATAGCCATGGCACACAGTAACGTGAGTGTTCTTGTCCTTTGTATTGATCTGGGTCTCTTTGGTGTTTCAGCCGAGGATCCTAACAACACCAGTCCATCATTGTTTGGACTGAAGGCTCATACGTCAGGTTTTTGCCGTTGGTTTCTCAGAATCAAAGAGCAAGAGCTTCTTTCTAGACTCACCATTTTGCATCAACGTTCAATAATCATACGGGGAGAAACCAAGCCATGCCAATTTCTCCACAGACAGTATCCTCAATAGACCAGAATGCAATGCAAGCAACCATGTCTTGTTCTCTGTGGGTTGTTGAAAGGCATTCTGGGAACACAACAAAGTTAGAAGTAGATGAGGCAGGTTGAGAGAAAGTGGGTACACCAAAACATTGAATTACAACACTTCATGACAAAATAACTCCTGTATTGTATTGAACATCACACACTGATGATATCTGACAGTGTGAGAGTATCTGAGGGTGGATTTTTCCTTTAACTGTAGTTAGTAGTGTAGTGGCCTTAGATAAATTCATGTCCAGCCCCGGTTTGTGTCTTTATCCAGGCAAATGAATGTATAGTGAATCTTTTGTTTCCTGACCTTTTAGTTGATTTGTGTTCCTTTCATCCTCCAGCTCCGATCACCGTCCTCCCCCTCTCGTGATGATGTCAACCTGGGGCCTTCAGCAAACCCACAGTCAGTAGCTCTGCTCTCACTAACCCACATGGAGCTCTCTTTAATCATTTTCCCTTCAAAACCCTAGCGCTGTTGGGAATCGTTAGCCTCGATGATCTGCTTTGCGCTTTTATTTTTGTGACAATTTCAAGAGTCTGAAAGAGTCTCGCAAAATCTTCAGGATTCATTTCTGATAGGTGATAGGCAATTGAAAAGGGAGATGTGTGTGTTGTTGTAACATTTGACTGATGTGTTTAATGAAAATCACACACGCAGCATTTAAAGATCCAGCCCATTTTTTTGAGTACATCCAAACATAGATTTGATGGAAAAATGATCCCTTCACAATTTGAACAATTCACCCAGTGGATAGATGTACAGCTAGGATACAGGACCATGCAGATAGTCCATTGCTTTGGAGGTTATTGTGTAACACTTGTGTTATTCTGCTAAACCATAAAATGCATATTATTCCCTTTTTTTTGTTTCAGTGCCAGGCCTACCGACTTTGACTTCCTGGCTGTCATTGGCAAAGGGACCTTCGGAAAGGTAGGACAGAAACAACTGCTCTGTTTTTTTAATCTATCTATTAATGACATCAAATAAAACACGGTACCGAGGAAACCAGTTGTGGGTTTTACGGAGGCGGAATGAATTCAAAAGGTACTGAGAAGCTTTGATTAGCAGAAACCGTTTTAGTGTTGTGATTTGACCTTGTCTGAGTGAGAGAGAGAAGACGACAGAGAGAGATAGCGGGGGTGTTGCTGACATTGCAGACGGGGTCAGAGACAGTCTGCCTGCTGACTACTGTCTAAATGTGCAGCGCCGCTTCATAAATCATTAACTTTACACTCTGCTGAAGCCTTCTTAGGTTACCATGACAGCATCCATTAAGTGGAACGACAAAATACTAGAGGATTAATATTGAAGTAGAGAGCTGTGTGTTGACCATAACACACATTGAACTTCTCACATTATTACTTTTCTTCTGTCGGCCCATTTTGTTGTTTTGTTTAATTTCTACATGAAAAAAAATGTCAACCCTATCATCCATTCGCCACAGATGAAGATGTCAGGACCTTTTCCTTTGTATCAACAGACGTTCTCAGATTTCTCAGTATCATCTGTTTCCACAGATCACGTATCTTGTTGTGTGTGCAGGTCGCTCAGTGCTGTTCACAGAGGGATTTGATATAACGTCTTGATAACAGTAATGTTTACTAAGCAAAAGCGCTAACAAACAAAAACCCTTCACGCAGGTCCTGCTCGCCAAACTCAAAGCCGACAACAAATTCTACGCCTGTCAAAGTGCTGCAGAAGAAAGTCATCCTGAAGAAAAAAGAGGTGGGCTCTGCTGTCCCAGTACCAAAATGTCTTCAATAAATGTCACAGCTGATAACTTTCTTGGCCAAGCTGCAAAGCCAAAATTCATTGTGATTTTCATCTAAAAAGTTGATGATGAACCTTAATACTAACTTGAGACTTAATGCCTAAACCTGAACATGAAAATAGTTTCGGGATCATTTTCAGAGATATGGCATTTTTGACTTTGTGACTCGGCCAAAAAAAAAGAAAAAGTTTTTATGTCCCTTTTATGACCTCATGGAAAGTAATATTGCACTAAGTGGATTATGTCGCCTTAAGTGACTGAATGAATGAATGGTTTTGACATACAAGAAGGTAATGATTATGTGGTTATTAATAGGCAATACAAATATAGAAATAAATGCATTTTGAAATAAGTTTTGGAAATTGAGTTAGTCAATTTGAACAAGGATCCATTACACGTTGTATTTGAAGTGTGTGTGTGTGTGTGTGAATTGTTATTAGTGTATAGTGGTATTGGTATCAGGTTGTTTCACACACAAATGTGATCTCAATCTTATCTAATCTGCAGCTTGTTCTGTCCTTTGTACTTGGACTGGTTGTTCAACTCCCAGAAAATAAACCGGCCCACTCCAACAACACGGTTCAAATCTCTGAATCAAACACACTAGTAGTCTAAGCTGATAAATCTATTGTTAAAGCAGCCATTTTTAAAATTTCAAGTATTAGCTTCAACTGTTTGAGAGGCATTGTGCCAACGTTGTAAAGCAGCTTAATATGACAGGTCAGTGTTATTTGACTGCTGCCTGAGGGCGGTTAAGAGAAGAGAGGTGGTTTTGCACGCTTCGCTCCTCCTCTGGTCTTTGGTTGCTTCTGTCTTGTCTGAACGAAATGCTAACCTGTGGGAGGGAAAGTGAGTGTGGTTGTCAGTCTCTCACCCTGTCTCTTCCTTTACTCTTCACGCGGACGTGTTATTTTTCGTGCGGTTGCACTGCAGATTTCTTTCTCACACAACGTTTTTCCACAATAGAGTCAACTAGAGTTCGACCAATACGGATATTTTTCCCAGATGTTTCAGTGTTTACCCCAGAGATGTCTTCTTGTCAGGGTGGAAGAACCAGCATTTAGAGCATCCATTGATACTCAGACTAAATGGGAGAGAAACTCTAATAATAATTAATAAAATGCGAAGAAAATAAAATGGTTTTAGAGTCACATTGGCACATTTCAATGAAAAAAGATCTAAAAAGATCTAAAATAAAAACACCCAAATCCCAGTAACTTGGAGTAAAGCTTCGCCTCAACTAAAAGGGAAATGGCAAGGTGCTCAAAAGGCGGCCATCATAAAAAAGGATAGGAAATGGATTCTCTTATATTTACAGTCGTTTTTATAACCATGTTTATCTACCGTTGAAATGGAACTATCTTGGTTCATTTCTGGGATCTGGGTTTTTTACGGTCTTTGATAAAGTAGAGTTTCTTTTAACCGATTAAATTAGAGTTTTATTATCCTCCGCCTGCAGCTCAGAGCTGATGCTGTGGTTTGTGACGACATGGATAGAAACAGATGTAGTTTCTGTTCTCCGTCTCTCCTTGTGTCCTCTGGTTCAATACTGCTTTTGTCCCCTCTCCTCTTCCTCGCCTCATACTGCTTCCTTGTGATTCTGCTACTCCTCTGCTCTCGTTTCCCTCGTGATCCTTCTTCTCTTCGACCTTCTCCTGCTCCATGGTTGGTTTCCCCGCTTCCCTTGTTGCTCCTCTGCTCCTGACATTTCGCCCCTGCATCCTCTCCTCCTCTTTCTAGCTTTATACCTCCTTCTCAGCCCACCTCTCTTCCTCCTCTTCCTTTTTTTCTCTCAGCATCTCCCCTTTAATTCACTACCTGGAGTTATAGCTTTAAAAACATTTCTCAGAGGCAGAGCTGCTCTCGGACGCACTTGACACTCGACAGCTCTACTGCTGTTCGCCCTCCACACCTCCATCCTCCCACCTCCCTTTTCACCTTTTTGTGTTTTCTTCTTTCCTCTTCCAACCCACCAGATTAGTGGTCTAGTATCTCACCTCTCCACCCTGATACTGGGATATCCTATCCAGGAAGCACACGTAGTTGCGTCATGCCAAATTAATAAACAGGAGACAAGATCCCTCGCTATGAGTTACCTTTTTTCCCCAGAAGATTTAAGATTTTTTTAAGGCATTTCCTCTCTGTTAGATAGCACACAGCAGAGTTACAAGAAAGATGGCAGCGAGGATTTTGTGTGACAAAGCCCATGAGCCATTCAAACCCCCGATGTTGAGTTGTGAGCCAGCAGGACATCCCTTTTTCACTCAGTATCCTCATCCTCTCTCCATCTTGTTTGATCTCTTTATCTTTCCTCTCCTGCAGCAAAAGAACATCATGGCAGAGAGGAATGTGCTGCTGAAGAGTCTGAAGCACCCATTCTTGGTGGGGCTCCACTACTCCTTTCAGACCCCAGAGAAGCTGTACTTTGTCCTCGACTACGTCAATGGGGGAGAGGTACATGTCTCAAACAGGACAGAGCTTTATTGTTAAAACGAGGCTGCGATATTGTCTTTGGACTTGTAAAAGCAACCGAGAACCAGTGATTTTGTTTGTCAGTAATTTACTTGAGTGATACTAATGATACCTTCTACCTCTACACTGCGTTTTACATTGTGGCCAACGGGTTGGATTTCGCAGGAAATCTGCTATATCGCTTTATGGCACAAAACAGGTAGATGGCGCTGTTCCTTCCAGTTAAAGATGGAGCGAGTAGCAACATGCAACAAGAAGCAACAGGGTTTATGGGAAATGCAGTCTTAATTTTGAGAAAGCACTAATAATAATAACTAATAACTGTGTGAGACAGAGGCTACCAGGTATCTCCACCATGGTCTCATTTGTTTTCATTAATCAAACAAAGGTATCACAATTCATTTGACAATGATACCTAGCGTTTAAAATACTGCCTTTGTCACCTGAATGAAACTGCTGGGCAAAACAGCATACAAACATGTTGTGTAACTTATTTTGCCAGAGAAAGGCGGTCAGTGTCAAAAAGTCTACTGTAAATAAAGCATACTTCACCTAGTTTGACTAAACCACAATGCACATATACTTCAGCCCAGGTGTGAACTGCAATGGCCAGAGACCTGGTCCAGTCCAAACCACGCCGGCTCTTGTTCCTGCTTCATATCCCTGTAGTGTCCTTTGCTGAGGCTCAGCTCGGCCACAGCAGGCTGAACTGTAACAATGTTCCCAATAAGTAATCCTTTATTATTAAATCAGCTAAGGCCCATTGGCGTGCTACCAGTAGTGCCCCGCTGTGACTGGTTTCCAAACACAGAGGCCCAGCTGTACCGCTGTGCTGACGCCAAACATTTCACCCCAAAGCCAAAGCTCTGATTGAGACTTTTCAAAATGTAGATTAAACACAATGAAGTCTCCCTCTTGATATTTTCTCTCCACCTCTCACTTCTTTCTTGTCTCCATCTCCTCCTGCTTCTCTCTCTCTCTCTCTCTCTCTCTCTCTCTCCAGTTGTTCTTCCACCTCCAGAGAGAGAGGTGTTTCTTAGAGCCCAGAGCCAGGTTCTACACCGCAGAGGTAGCGAGCGCTATCGGCTACCTTCACTCTCTCAACATCGTTTACAGGTCTGCGCACAATTCGTAAAAAAACACATTGCACCGCTCAGTCAGCCAGCATCATCAACATCGTTTACACCAATATACACCCAAAAGGTAGAAGCACAAAGGATTGTTGGTGAAAAACACAAAACATTACATCCACAAATCCATCCATTTTTACTCTACACCGCAGAGGTAGCGAGCGCTAATAATCTGTCTATTCCTTTCTACTGCAGAGATCTGAAGCCTGAGAATATCCTCTTAGACTCTCAAGTAAGTCATATTTGCTTCAATACCTTCAAATTGTCAACTTTGAAACACATAAGTCTTTTTTATAAAAAATCTGTTTGTATGCATGAAATGTAAGTACATGCCTGTGTGTGTTTGCAGGGCCACGTGGTGCTGACAGACTTTGGACTATGCAAAGAAGGCGTAGAGCCGGAGACCACCACCTCAACTTTCTGTGGGACCCCAGAAGTGAGTAAATCAACTGAGAAAAGTGCAAATCTTTTGGGGTTCCTGGTATAAACGGGCTTTATCGACTGCCTGCAATAGGCAGAAGATTTTATACCAAGAACCAAGAATACATTCTTAACTCCTATCAGCTTGGAGGAGTAGTTAGTGGGCAAGGAAAAGTTGTACTTTTGCAGTAGTTGTCAAGGAATGGCAGGATGCTTTTCATTGACTTCACACGCTCATATTTTCAGCTGGATCATAGATTCAAAGACAATTCCCTGCTGTAATCACTGCTGCCCCCTCTAATGCACCAGATCCAACAAGCCCCGCCCAGGATGTACCACTTCAAAAGTACCAGGGATCTATAGCACAAACCTAAAATAGGTGAAAAAGTGCCAGTTACAGACTAAACCACATAAACCAGTAATGCGCTGTTTGTTTACTAAAAACTCGCTGCAGTGTTGACGGTTGAGTACTGGTCATGAAAGCCAGTCCTACAAAGAGGACTTGTCTGTAAAGTAAAGCAGACTTTTCTCCCTCTTCTTCTTCCTCCTCCTCCTCACTTTGCTCTTCTTCTTCTTCTATTTGTCTCATTCTATCCGTCTCTCTCTCTCTCTCTCTCTCTCTGTAGTACCTGGCACCAGAGGTTCTTCGTAAGGAACCATATGACAGGACGGTCGACTGGTGGTGTCTGGGAGCAGTGCTTTATGAGATGATCTACAGCCTGGTATGTTGGTTTGAGTGTGTGTGTGAATTTAAAATCTAAGTTACTACAATCTGATTATGATCCCAATAGATGATGGAGCTGATGGCAAGTTTTTGGTTTTTTTATATTTGTGTATTTTTCATTCAAACATTTATTTAAAACAAGACATTTGCAAACACACATATTTATTTGTGAATAAATATCCTAAATTCCCTACTTTCACTCCACCCTTATTTTAACAGGTTGTTTTTATTGTAAAGTTTCTTACTATGAAAAGTGCTGTATAAACGCAATATATTATTATTAATATTAATCTGATTCCATTAAAATCACTATTCTGGCAAAAGTTACCATGAGTTTACTGGTTCCTGGGAAACATACGGTAACTTTGGGTGTACTGTACATATTCGTGTACATGCATGCTGGTATATCCTACATTAACGTGCATGCTCCTTCCCAGCCTCCGTTCTACAGCCGTGACGTCGGGGAAATGTACGATGGGATCCTCCACAAACCCCTGCTGCTGCCTCCCGGGAAGTCTGACGCCTGTCTGCTCTCTGCTCCTGGGTCTTCTGCAGAAGGACCAGCACAGACGCCTCGGGAACATCGCTGACTTTGTGAGTGTCTAATGTCTTTCCAACTGTTATTGTGTATAAAAAAAAGAATGGTCCAATTTCACAGCTCTTCTTGGAAGTGTATATTTGTAACATCCTTTAATAACTTTGAACTTCTAGTTTCATATTTTTGCTCTTTCCATTTTGTTTTCGCAAATGACAAGTGAACAGCCTGCTTCAAAAATGGCTGCAGATCAAGGCTTGGAAATGTAATCAAATGACAAACTGTACTATATACATTTCTCTCTTTCTACAGTTAGAAATCAAGAACCACGTCTTTTTCTCTCCGATCAACTGGGACGACCTTTACCACAAGAGAATCACTCCTCCTTACAACCCTAACGTGGTGAGTTGGTTTGGGCTGCCTCTCCAGTTTGCTGCTGTATAGCCTGTCTTTGTATCAGCTACCTTTCTGTCTGTCTGATTGCAGCTGCATGCATCCCAGGACAGTGAGTCTGTCTAGACATCTGTCTGTCTGTCTTCCAGCCTATTAAAGGCTCCTCTTGTGTTTTTCTCTTAATCTCAATCTCGTGTTTTCTTTAATCCCTGTCTTCTTTCAGAAAGGCAGGTAACACTATTTCACCAATCCTACCTCTCCTACCCCTTTATAAAAGGTGTCATATGCTCAAATCTTTATCCCTGCTAATTCCTTTGTCTTGTCTCCCTCTCACAAAAGTCATCATCTATTTTTACTGTTTTTCATAAAAGGCCCAACACAAACAAGTTCACAGTTTAAAGTGATAATAATAAAATGATATCTGTGAGATCCAGTTCTTATATTTATTAAAAAACACAAAAACAAAAAAAACACTGTTGCAGGAAACCTCCCTGACACCGGGTCTTTAGGTTGAACCACTATTGTGTTATATCACTTGCCGATAGAGTAGCAATTTTATTTCTATGAAAATGCTGCAGACTATTACTTTTTTCTCAATTATATTAACAATAATTTTCCAGAAAGGCCCAGCGGACACTCAGCACATTGACCCAGAGTTCACCAGAGAGATGGTTCCCAACTCCGTGAGTCGGACCCCAGAGTTCAACGCTAGCACCAGCTCCAGCAACGCCTTCAATGGATTCTCTTACGTCTCCAGCGAGGACAGCTTCCTGTAAGGCAGGAAGTTCCTGTTAAACAGACCTGGGTGAAATTAGATCACGAAGTGTTTCAAATATTTGAAGAACAAAGAGGTACTTGATTCAACTAGAACTTCAAGCTTGAGAGGGATCGTAGATGTCCGGAAAGTAGGAGCACTTCATGTACAGTGGTTCCGCCGCTGCGGAAGCCCCACTCTGCATCTACAGTACAGTCATTCAGCAGATGTAATGCATCTATCCTGTATTATTCCTTTCCAGCAAGTAGGGGAAAAGAGAGCGTGTAAGTGGGATGCCTGCGATGACTACATCTATAGTTCAAATATGTGAAACTTTTTGCCTATGCCTTTTCCCAGGTCTGCTGTCAGACAGGAAGGAGTCTTATACCACCATCAATTGGAATTAAGATCACGTAAGGCTGGATTTACACAAAAGATCAGGTTTTTAATTATTTTTGGCACCGGTTTTATTTTACTGAGTGTCTAAACAGGGAAAAAACTCACTGAATCAAAAAGCTGTGGAAAGATTTTCTCTTCCTCTTCCTGTGCAAATCCAGGCTTACAGTGTTACAGTGCCTTGGTGAAATGGTCCCAGCGGTCCCATCTCCTTAGAAAAAAACCCCCCAAAAAACATATTTCTCATTACAACACCAATACAAGAACCTTTTCTTTCTCTTGGTGGTGTAAAACGGTCTGTAATATAATGCAATACTGTTAGCTGGATATTATTTTAGCCTGTAGATAGTAGACAATGATATTAATTTTGTTTGTTATGTTGTTTTGACATGTTAAGTCAGCAGGAAACAGTTATAAATGTCTATACATACTTAAGCAGCTCAATATTAGGATGATGCAGTGATGTAATATCAATGAAGTGCCTCTCTGCCTTGGAAATGTTCCCGACGGTACTGTAACTTAGGAAAGCGATTACAAGAGCAGTCATGCCTCCACTAATAAGAAACTTTAAGATGGATGGTGCTTGATATAGGTTATATACAGGTATACAGGTATATATAGGTATTATACATGATTTAGAAACTATTTTGTTCCAATTCCTAGTGGACACAGCACATTCCCCTACCACTGAAAAGGTACGATTGTTGACTTAAAAAACATAAATTGTATTTTTTTAGAGCGTTTTCACAAGATCTAAATATTGTTTTATGTTAATGTTTTCCACAAGAACAACAGGTAATTGAAAAAAAACAAAACAAACTAATTTCATGTACTTTGTGTAAATTGTACACCACTGTGACCCTTCTTTGTTCTACCACTAGTCTCTGAAACTGTAATCATGTGTGCCAAGCGGTTATTCCCTGTCTCATCCTGTAAACATAGAGTGTGACATTAAAGACTGTTGAGTCACGCTGCCGGCATCGGCATCATAGGTGGCTGATGCAGACCGAAGCAAAGACCCAAGTCTGTATGTGTGTGTGTGTGTGTACATAGAAAATGCGTCAATAAATCAGTTGTCAAAACATTTCCGTGTTCTTTTGGATGAGCAGTTAATTGTGCGTGCACAACGGAAACAAGGTTTTATGTAAGTATCATAATTACCCTACCAGTGATGTTGTGTGTTAACATCACTGGTAGTTGTGGCCTGCAGTGAAATTTGTTGGGATGACAGACAGATGATGGTTCTAGACAGACCGATATATCAGGCCAATATTGGTGTTGGCCAGTGAATGTTGCCCACACCTGATATGAGGGAAGTGAGGATATGATTCAGGGGTGAAACCTGCCTCATCCCGCCTACCTACTTACAAGAATTTCATTAGTCTGGGTTTCAGTGGAGAGTTTTAGTGTCCCATGCTGGTCTGAGGTTTTTCCATGCTGCAAAGCAAAAATATTGAATTCTTGACATTTTAAATGTTTTGTAATGAAAATGATCAAATTTAAATAGACAGAAATATTAGTACAAAATATTGACTATCAGCAGCTTCAATCCCCCCAAAAAAACATGTAAATAAAAGTCTTACTAAACAGTAAATGTTTCAATCATATTTATTAAATTTGATTATACAGATCATATTGAAAGCTGTTATTTATAGGGGAAAATTCATACAAATGAATTCACATGAATAGCTTTATAAAAATCAGTCATGGCATCGTAATCTATTACCAATTATCTGAATGTACTTTTTGTACTTTTTCTTTTTTACCATCCTAGGCTTAGCAGCATCAGTCACATTATGTGCGCTCACATTATGAGCACACAAGAAGTGTGTGTGTGTGTGTGTTATCCCGAGTGTCAACAAACTGGGTTGTATTCATCCATGAACAGTGCCAACAGAATTTAATAGGACTACTGACTTACTAACAACAAACAAACACTCAGGAAGTATCCAGCCTTGTGTTTTTTTTGCGCTAGGAGGCCAACAGTTGAACTCTTTGATGTCCATGTAGCTCCACGTATGTGTATATGTCATCTTTTGCATGTGTGTTAATAGGTTAAAACTGTGTGTGGCATGAGTGAATGTTTTTAACATGTTAAATGTATGTGTTCATACAGCATCTGTGCATGTATGAGTTTGTGCATCGTCATATTATGTTATCCATATTTGTGTGTGTTTGTTTTAATCTGCCAAGTAGACTAGACTAGGGGGCCTTGTGTGTAGACAGGCTCTTAGCAAATTGTGGTCAGTTTCTATGGGCTACCTTTTGTTTTGAGAGAGCCGGAGCTTGGTGTGAAAGTCAGCCGATAGGCGTTACGAATTAGCCAGGTGGAAGCTGATTGATGGATTGACATTATGCTCTTTCTAGTTCTGGAGGAGACTGCAGATAAATAAAAGAATGCTCTTTATATAATGGATATATATGCAGACCTGTGTATGTATTTGTAAGTGAGGGGAAAATCTACAACGCTCACGAGTCATTCCAATCATTAGAATCATCACGCTGCCATCTTAGCAGACAAAGCTTCACTTATTCACCTGTCCTGGGTAAATTCATCCATCCTACCCTGACAGCCATTCATTCAACTGTGATAGTTCCAGAATTTTGCTGTTTACATATCTGTTCCAGGCAGTGTGGGGGTGGGCCAGCTGGGACATCTGGACGTATTTGTAATTTTATTTTCCGTTTATCTCCAACATCACAAAGTCCGCAGTCACTGTCTCCACAAATGTATCTCCATCCCAGCTGAAAAACAAACAATAAAAACAAACAGACACAGGCATGAAAAGGTTAGCAGACTTGTAGTGAAATGGAAAAATGAATAAAGAAACAACATTTGAAGGTAAAATAGGATGAATTGGCAGGTAGTCTGGCTGGAGACATTTTTTTCAAAGAAAGTTTGGTGAATGATTCAAGGGTTGGTTCCAGGCTAGCAGGGACAGAATTTGCAGCTCCTTTATTTTTGAATCACCAGCTGGTTTGTACACTGAATCATTTCAGATGCATTTCCGTTTGCCTGGTACCTCAGCAAAGATGGAATAATTAAAAAAAACCCATTTCTGATAAACCATAAATGGCACTATCAAATACAAAATTAGATTTGACTTGACACTTAACAGACACGAGCAGGAAAATGACATACCATTCAGACAGAATATTGTGCAACATGCAGACTAGATACTAAGTATACAGGAGCGTCCAAAGTCCTTTTGGCACCACATTCGTTTCATTACATAAGCATACTGGCTTTTCAAACTTGTGATCTGCAAATGTTTTTTTTATGCTCCTCATGACTGATTGTTTGCAGACTCTGATTCATCAATGAGAACCCACCTGAACCCCACCTGAAAGTACTTCAAGCAAAGACCCAATGAATAGACAAACAATGCATAGAAATCAATGCCATGCACCAGAACACAGTAAAATAGAAGCTGAATGGAGTTAACACTTTTGGAACCAAGTCACATATGTGGCAGTAGTGTTGAGTAACACTGGGTACTTGCAGCCCTCATCTCTGCCCATCAGATCTGCAGCCACAGTGGCCAGGCTGCCTTGACAGGGGCTGTAGAGCACACACAGCATGTATAGAAAATTACAGATAGGCTGCTCACCAGTGGGAAGAAGGTGCACAGTTGGGCAGGGATGTAGACCATGGACAGGTGGAGGGGCGCGCCCACATAGAAGAGCTCTCCCTCTGTACTACTGTACAGCTGCTCCACCTTCAGGTCAAGAGGCAAAGCACAACACGTTTATATTACTACGATCTACAAACAAGCATTACAACTATTGCAATAGTTATAAAGGTAATAAAGTCACATGGCTTAGTTTCTTCTCTATTCTAAAAAACATAAATAGCATAAGACTATAGAGTTGGAGGTGCACAGGGCAGGACTGCATCAGTGGTTTTGTGTCAGTGAGCTCCTCCCTACTGAATCACAGTGGTGATGAAAAACACACACACACACACACACACACACACTACTCACAGGACAGGATTCTATAGGTGGCAAGGTGCATACCTAGCTCCGGGGCCAAACCAGTATCAGATTACCCCACTCAAACTCCATCAGGTTCTCCTGGGAGACATCCACCATTGTGGACAACTATTGGTGTACACATACATATACACAATAATAAGCCTAACTGCAACGTGGATACATAAATCTAACATTACCGTGACTCTTTACTGACAAATACAGTGACAAATATAGTGATATTTTTTCACAAAGACTACTTAATTTAGCTCTGTAGTTTCCTTTCAGCAGAGGGCGCTCTAGCCGCTAGATTGAGCTCATGTGCGATGGTGAAGGCAGAACCCCGATGCAATGTCTCACAAACGGCCGTCTTGTACGAAATACAGAGCTGTGCGTGGAAAATAACACTAACATTAGACAGCATAAAGAACCGCCAAGTAAAAGTAAATGCACCTTACTGTGACAGGCCAGTTAACGTTACCTAGCTGTGTTACATATGCTATCATAATTTAGCCATCAAGCTAGGCTAACTATACCTTACATAACTAGCACTAGTTAGCTGTTTAAACTAACTTTGGTCACTCTAACTTAACCAGTTATAATATTGTCAGGCATACATTCAGCAACAGTTTACCTCAACTCAACAAGACTAAGTGTAGCATAAATACAATGGAAAGGATTTTGACATCCATGCCTCTGCAAGTTGACGGCGTTTGCTGTTGCCTAACGTTAATATAGTTTGACCCGCTGAGAGAGACGTTAGACAGCTAGCTTGGCTAGCATAGTTAGCTGCCTCGTTTGATTCTGCCAGACTAGTGCTGTCAACTTGGTTCTTTATGAGTTCTCAAACTTCCACAAAACCTATTTTGATGCATGAAAACGGTAAACACAACTAGTTGACAAAGACAAATTTGATTTCTAAAGATATACATAACCCACGGATCACTAGATGGCTTTTGAAGTTTGTGTCTATACTTTAGCTCTGGTGTTGCAGGATATTTTGGCTGTGTATTGCCCAGTTGTAGCCCAAGCAGTAAATACATTATTATAATTTTAAACAATGCTCAAACAGCTGTAAATATCAGATATATGCACCAGAGAAGTCCATATGTACATGATAATGCTTTAATTTTCATAGAGGTCTGCTAAACTCTAATTTTTAAACCCTATGCATCCTAATTTTAGCCCAGCCGCCATAAACTAAATTTAAACGTCTAATCAACGTATAATTGTCCAATTGGAATAAAGGGCCGCTTCTACAAGTGATCGATGAATGCAACGTCTGTGCCGCAACAACCGTTAGTAAGTTGAAACAGTCACGCCGACGGCTTGTTTCCGGGGAGGTTGAGCACCGGTGTTGTTCTTGAACAGACCTCCCTTTTTCCGTCCCGGGAAAAATCTACTGGTAAAACAGCACGAGTTTTTAAAACTGTGCTTTGTTTACCGCAAGGCTCCATACAGTTTGTGATTATTACGTGTTATTCAAGTCCTTTATTTATTTCTTACAAGGAGCCTTTATTTTAGCATTAAATTATTCATGGTAGTAGTTCTCTCCCGTGGTCCACTTATTGAGAGATTGAGGAGGGGTGTCGCGCGGGTAAGTGTGGAGATCATTTCCTTACTGCAAAATGTGTTCAACTTTTGCTATGACCAAAGGGAAACGTTTGACAGCTGCACGTGTTAAATTGTAATCAACGTTATAGGTCTCCATTGTGTGTTTTTGGGTTGTGCATCTGATTGAGAGTGTGAGTGAAACGGTTGTCGTCTGCCATGTCCGTTTAAAAGCCGTTGTTCTCTTGTGTTGTGGTAGTGAGCTGAAATCCCCA
Source organism: Hoplostethus mediterraneus (assembly GCA_034670385.1). Taxonomy (NCBI): domain Eukaryota; kingdom Metazoa; phylum Chordata; class Actinopteri; order Trachichthyiformes; family Trachichthyidae; genus Hoplostethus; species Hoplostethus mediterraneus. Next base: position 15,479,951 of record JAXDDW010000001.1, on the reverse strand, counting down.
AACCCAGCTATTTTCCAGAAGCAGTTGCACAATCTGAACTTTATTCAGGCAATTCCTATGCCCTCTCTTCTGACTGGAAGGTTACAGTTTGCAGCACGGGCATCGAAATAATTATGGATATCTCAGTTTAGCTGATACAAATGTTGCGAGGTGGACATTTGCGTGGCATTTGCTCACAACAGCCGCTAGAGGCTCTCTACTTTGTGCACCAACAGTCCAAACGTTTCCTTGAGTGTGTGCTGATGGGGCTGGCTAGCCAAGTTAGCTAGCTCTCTAACTAAGTTGCAATGTAAGTTATAACGCCTTTGTTTATCGGACGTTTTCGGTTGATTTCTATAATGTGTTAAGAGTTGCGCATGCAATGCTTCGTTATATAACGCTGTCTTCATTAGATTTGTGCTAATGTTAACATTTTCTTTTGAGGCAGCTTCCAGCTGTCTGCTTGCTGTTCTGCTCAGGGCAGTAAGCTACCATAGCACAACATGCATGCTTGTTGAGTTAGTAAGTTAGGGGAAGGGAAAGTCAAATACATGGACATTGTCTCCATGAGGCAACTGTTGCAAATATATCACACTCTGTGTCACGTAAGTTACACTTGTTTCTTGATATTTCTTTATTTTTCATAACACTATATTGATTTGCCTTGATTTGCCCATGTGACAGCCATGTCTCAGTGCTGCTGTAACTAATTGTATTTCAACGTTTTCAAGGTGACATAGCAGGCTTGTATAATTTAACTTGTAGCTATTTTGTAAAGGGTAATATCACTCAATTGAAAAAAATCTACAGCAGGGTCATTCCTCTGGTCTACAATAGTCTTTACAGATATTATTTTTTTCATTAATTCTTAATGCAGATGATATGAAACCAAAGTGATCCCTGTGGGGGAACTCTATAAATGTGTGTGACATCACAGATTTGAAGGTGGAAAAAGAGCATGTGTGCTTAAGAAATCTTTCTGCCTGAACCCAGCTATTCTCCACCCATGATAAAAATTGAACAGAATATTGTATGTCAAATGTAGTGATAGGGCTTTGTTCTGTTGACATTTTGACTAGACTATTATTTTACGAACGTCAGTCCTGCTTTTCAACTTGATCTTAGTTTTGAGATGTTTTTATTAGCTCTTTGCATCGGTGATATTTGTTATTTATTTAAATAATAAAGGGGCTGGGCCACCCTTTGCCCCCTGGCCATAATATCAGACCTGGTGCAGTGTTTCCTACAGGCTCTTAGGTTAATTGTGGTGGTGAATGTGTGCTCACAACCCAATAAACACTTGGTGGTGGGCCTGTTTTATATTGTGGTGGGCGACCACAGATAAGTCTAAGAGTGGAAAACACGGTAATGACTCCCACAAGATGGCTGCCATTACATACCATACCGTACCATTACAGATCCACCACCATGTTTCACTCAGCGGTCCAGGTTTTGTGCTCCTTACACCAGGTTCTGTGTTGGCCTCAGGAGTCAGGCCTCTCTTAAAGCTGACACCTACTGCTAATTGTGTGGATTAAAGTGTTGCAGTGTGTAATATTTATGGCGTATCTTCTCACATTCTGTGAGTGGATATGTGTTTTGAACTGCCTTCTCCCTCCTTTCTCTTCTATGTACATTTTTGTTTATTTGTGTTTTATTTGTGCAGCATGGAAGAAGAGGGGGAAGATAATTTGTGCATTGACACTGACTTGGACACATCAGAGAAAAAGGACCATGTCAAATTTAATCCCAAATGGACTCAAGAAGAGGTGGGTGAAATGAAGACATTTAAGAATTGATACTTAGTAGTACAAAGGACCAAAATATAATGCAGTGTGCTAAAGAGGAGAGGCCGGGGGAAGCCTGAAGGTGAGAGAAATGTATGTAAAAGACTGTATACTTGAACCCCGGGACGAGCTTAAAAAATCTGAGTGGGGAATTGAATGAGCAACACTCATCCTTGCCTGAACAATTACTATGAAAATTAATCTGGGCAAGGCACATAGCACCAACCTGATCCAGTAGAGCTGCTCAGTAGCCACAGTAGAAGACTGTGGTTGTACAGGGAAGCTCTCAGGTGTGGCTGCATGAGTGTAGAGTATCACTGAAAGAGTATATGCTGAGCAAACCTTCCTTGGATAAACAAACCTCAAAAAGAGTTTATGGGATACTTTTTATGGCCAAACTAATCTCAATTCACCACAAAGCTCTAAATGTCTGTGTCTGAATTGTTGTTGTCTCCTAATGTGCAGGATGAAAATCTCAAAATCCTGGTCAACAACTTTGGAAAACTTGAATGGAATACCATTGCTACTTTCTTACCAGTGAGTACTCTGAGAAAAGAGAGAAAAAAGTATGCTGTTGTTCCATTTGGTAGCTGTCACAATTTTTGTTAACGTTTCAGGGGAAACACTTCGGTACAAGATTGTGTACTTATGAATTACAGAACTACATTTTCACTACCCATGAAATGACCAAATTATTGCACCTTTTTTGTGGTGGGTGTAGCCAAAGATTGTAACTATTGCTAACTATAATGTTTTCATGGTGCAACATTAGCTAGTAGGTTTACTAGCAAGCTAAGTGATGTATTTACACCAAGTCAAAATGTTAGCTGTGTGTGGAAAGTTCCCTGCTACATATTTGTCAGATGGATGCTGAGTAGTTTAGTGTGCTAAACGTAAATGTGTTTAATCATAAATCCTATCAATGCAATTCCACCAAAAACAGGCATAAATAAATATCACTTCAACACAGGTACAAAATAACGTAAACAATAACTCCTGTATTTTTGCCGTCACAGGGGCGGACAGACCAACAGTGTATGCACCGCTGGAGGAGACATCTGGATCCTAAACTGGTCAAGGGCTGCTGGACCAAAGAGGAGGATGAAAAGGTGAAGAATGAGAGACAGAGAATATCTGATAGACCTGGCTCAAATACTGTTTTTTTTAATTATTTTTTTTAGTTACTACTTCTTCACATTTTTCATGACACTATCCGAGTTGTTCTAATGTGTCCTCCTACCTGGTCCTCCAAGCAGAGGCCTGTCTCACGGAGCAAGTTCAGCAAAGTCAGCGTATTTTTGGATTGGCAATCCTGGATAACGAGTCTCACAAAGGTGGTTATTAACTCACTCTGTCAACCAATCCAGCTATGAGCGCGTTCATATAAAAGGGGCAGAGTTTGTAGTCAATAGTCAATTTATATATAGTCATTTGCATGCAACATGTACAGATCCAGAGCAAATGGTTTATTATATCTCTAATATAATAAATCCTTATGGAAGGCAAAGGTGTTCTGCCAGTCTTTCAACATAAGAGCCCTTCTTATTCTCTGTCAATTCAATAGTATCCCTTTGTACAGTTATTCTTTTCATTTGATTTCAATGTTTTATAATATATTTGTTTTGTTAATGGAATCTTTGCAGCAAGTTATTAAAAAAAACAGTCCACCGTGTCCTCTAGGAGTGATGATGCCATTTTTCCAGAGAGTTGATTGGTGAGGAGGCAGGCTTTTTAATCATTTGGATCCAATAGCCTGAACATGCTCCGGAGCAGGATAGGTCTGCAGCATGAGTTGCCATGGTGATCTACCCTGCTATAAAGTGAGCCACCTTTTGTGAGACCGAAAAGTCACGGTTAAGCCCAAATTTAGCTTGCGAACCCAGTAGTCTTGCTTTGTGAGACAGACAAAACAAACTATAGGAATGAGTTGGCAACTCTGTAACCGCGACAGTGATAGTGAGAGAGGTCATGATGGAGAGAATCAGTTTGTGTTTTGGAAAATTGTGAAATCTCATGTAACCTTTTGTGTTTGTGTGCGTATGTTACAGATGGTTGAGCTTGTGGGCAAATACGGTCTCAGACACTGGTCTGTGATCGCTAGGCATCTGGAGGGGCGGGTGGGGAAACAGTGTCGCGAGCGCTGGCACAACCACCTCGACCCACACGTCAAAAAGTCCTCCTGGACAGACGAAGAAGACCTGATCATCTACAAAGCCCACTCCATTCTGGGAAACCGGTGGGCTGAGATCGCCAGGCTGATCCCTGGAAGGTGGGATGGTTAGGAGTGCTTGATTTTTTATTTTTTATTTTTTATTTTTTTCCTATTACATGATTGCTTACTGATGTTATGTTATATTGTATGGATACCCTAAAGGTCATAAGAAGGCTCCAGTATGTGTACCTCATAAGTTATTGTGCTGAAAAGGATACAGGGACCTGATCTTGTGTGGAGGTACCAGGAGGTGCTCTTCAACCTTGGTGCTGTCCAGAATAATGGGAACTTTGTTAGCTAGAAGATACAAACTCACAGTTCTTCAGATGTTGTGTGTGTGTGTGTGTGTGTGCCCCCCATGTGTCCCACACACAGGATGATACAGACATGCTTATTTTGCTTATTTCAAATCCCTCTGGCAGGACTGACAACGCTGTAAAGAACCACTGGAACTCCACCATCAAACGTAAAGCTGAAATAGGCTTTTTCAAGGAAATGTGCGACAGCATTTCCCTTGATATTCAACAGCTTGATCAGGGAGAGGTACGCTACTCTGAGGCTGTCAAAATTGGCACATATCATTACTAAAAGTCAGACCTGGGACACAGTGTTTGCAAATACTTTTCATCCTTTGTTTTAGCCTTAGCAACACAATTGTGCGATTTGGTACACATGACAATAAGATGAGTGCCACAGTGTTTGGACAATTCCAAGAAAGTATTTGAAAGTCAGTATATTTCCTGTGATTGACTTACCTGATGCAGGTTAGCAACCACTGTTTGCCCCAGGTCTTCTAACAACATAAAACATTAATACACTGCCATGCTGTAATGTGTAATGTACAGTTGCTACATTCAAACGGTTCAAGGAATGACCGTAACTGGTGTGTTGTTTTACAGGAGGACTTCAAGTGTGATGTCGTTCTTGACGCTGAGCCAGTACAGGTGGTAAGAGCGCTGTAGTTGTGCTTATTATCAAATGACACAAAAACAACTCGATGAGCAATCAATCAATAAATAATCATCAATTTCAATAGCGATATCATCAATTAGATGATCATTGTTTTTGTTGTTCTCTATGCCCAGCCTATTAATACTGTCATATCAGTCAGTATATAAAATGTTATATATGTTTCTAAAATATCTTCAAACCCTTTGTGACTAAGTGATGCTGTCTGTATCCATGACTGTCATAGAAAAATGCTTGTACTTGTTACATTGTTTGCCGAGACGCTCACAGCTGGCAGGCGTGTTAACTAGTTCACTCATAACTCCTTGACTGTCCTGTAGATCTGGCAGAAGAAAGAGAAGAAGCCGAGGCAGCGTCGGAAAGCCAAGCCGAAGGAGGTCGTCCCTCCTCCAAAGACATTGGTGTCAAAGACCGCGTACTTCTCCTCCAGCTCCAGTTTGAACTCGGGCGTTGCACCAGCAGCCCAGGTGGCCAACCAGAAGAAGCTCACTGAGGCAGCGCTGAGGATGATCGCTGAGGACATGCTGCCTCTCAGGTGACTATTACTGCTGATGACTGCAACAAAATTATTTGACTTCACTTTGGGAATATATGCTGTGGTGTTGTGTAAGTGCAAATATCATTTTGCTGAAAGATTGGTGCAGTTTCCTTTGCCTTGAGCTTTAACAGTCCACTGTATCTTAGCATTTCTTGGAAAAGTCAATGGTATGGAGATGTGTGGCAGGTAAAGACAGACTAATCTGTAATGGCATTACGGTGCCCCCTGCTGAGACCCCGTCATGTAAAATACACCTGTATTTCAAGTCATCATGGGTTAAGAAGTTTCAAAAAGGTTTTTTTCTATCTACCGTCAAACTCTGTAGAAACGTATGGATCTATCTAAATTTAGGTTGTCAAATAAATCAAAGATTGTATCTTGAAAATACATTTGAATATATATAAATCTACAGCTGTGCAGTCTATCATCTTCTCTTTGTTCCTTACAGTTTTGTGGAAGGTGCAGGCTTCAGGTCTTTCATGAGTACCATCGGCCCTCAGTACAACAAGCTGTCCCAGCGTATCGTGGGCCTGCAGCTCTACGATGATATGGAGAAAATGATTAAGCCCCAGCTCATCTGTGACCTGAAAGCCTGCCTCGCCTCCAACGGCGGGCAGGGCGTCATTCACGTCACCCTTGACCTATGGGCAGGTGCCCTCTCCCATTCGGTGGAGGAGCCCATGGTTGCTGTGCAGCTCCACTATCTCAACGAAAGCTGGCAGGTCCGCCGTCCCACTGTGGCCTTCCGTCACCTCAGCCATAAGGACCTGAACGTCGGCGTGGCCAGGGAGCTGGAAGGCGTGCTGCTGAGCTACGGCATCTTCCCCCACAACATCAGCTACGTCCTCACCAACCAGGCCAAGGGAGCCATAGTAGCGAACAGCTTGTTCTGCGACTACAAGATCATGTGCTCATCTTACAGGGGGGAACCCGATGGAGATGAGATAGTGGCGTTCCTGGGGGACCAGCTGTTGGAAACAGCGGCGTTCCTGGGGGACCAGCTGTTGGAAACAGCGGCGTCCCCCTTCTCAGAGGTGGACATGGGGACCAGGACCAGCTGTGTGGCCACCACTCTGCAGCTGGTGATTAAGGAGGCGCTGAAGAACTCCAGGGTTGTGGAAAACCTACTCTCCCAGGTCCACAATGTGGTGGCTTTCTTCAGGAACAGCGCCTACTGGAGCGAGGTAGAAGAAATAGCTGTACAGGCACATTTGTCTTTTACAGTTAAAAGCATGTAGCCCAGGCACAGAGAGGAAGTCTTTGTCTATACTAGCAGTGTAATACAGATGTATAGCTCTCCAGGCCGTATACACGGGGCACTGTAGTAAATGTTTACTACATTACATAACAAAGTGACCTGTCCTTGAGAAAAACGTGAAAGAAAGGTGGTGATATTCCCTTTTAAATATGGCCTTTATGTATTGTTATTTCTCAGGTGCTGTTGAAGGAGTGCGGCTTGTCTCTGTCTCCTCCTGCCAGTAACTGCCGTTGGAACTCCATGATGGTATCCATACGCCGTATGGTCCAGGAGTCAGTCTGGTACACCATCATGACCCTCCTGACCCAGGCCCGCACAGAGGCCACCAATACGAACAGTGCCCCGCCTCTGGTCCAGGCCAGGCGGGACCAGGTGGTTGACATCCTGGGTCTCCTTGAGCCCTTCGAGGAAGCCATGCAGGTAAAAGATGGTTACAATTGAGATGTATAATGTATAATCAGCTCGGTTTTGAACAAAATGTTATTGATATATTGGTAGAAACTGATGTGGGTACATTTCCTTTTTGCCTTTCCCAACCCAGGTCCTGCAAGGAAATGGGGTGACCATCTCCTTCATCATACCCTCCCTCATTGGCCTGGATAAGACCTTGGAGAACTATAGCACCAGCTATGCCCATTTCACCAAGGCCCTGCGCTCAGGCCTCCGCACTCACTTCCAGTACCTGATTTTCCAGAGGGACCTGATCCTAGCCACTGTGCTTGACCCCAGGATCAAACTCCAGGTATTGAATTTGGACAGATGTATGGGTTTGTTACACCCCAAACGAGAAAAAAAGCTTACCAGAATCTTCTGTACAAAAACCCCCAAGGGAAAAGGAGCAATTTGTTTGCAATTTGTTTGCGGGTAAGCCATCAGAAAATGGTATAGATGGCATAGCTTGAGGGAAAAAAAATTTTTTTCTTTGCCTTTTCTGAAAAGGGAAGATTAAAATGTAAAAATAAATAAAGCATTCAACATATTTTCAAATGTTAAAATATGTTTAGCTGCATTTCCGCTCATGCCTCTGACCCAGGCAAGTCATTTTGTATCACAGCTGTAACACCAATGTTCCATCTATGGTTGATATATAAGAGTACGGTGGCATCTTGGACAAATGTTCTTTCTCCTGATGCTGCAATAGTGCTATTATACCCTCTGGTTCTAGCTGTCTTTAAATGGAATCTGTCAAAAACTCATTTCAATCATATCTATACCTGAAAACAAAACTCTGATCCCGTGTTTGCTTTTTTCAGCCGTTCCCTGATGCTAAACAGGAGGGACAGACATCGTTCCTCACAGCTCCATCAAAGTTCCAGGCTCGCACCATGGTAGAAAATGCAGTGGAAACTTTGGAAGCCTCAGCTTCTCCCACTGTGGAGGCAGAAGAAGAGTTGAAAAAGAAGCAGGGCAACGAAGGGGACAGCCAGGGCAACGAAGGGGACAGCCAGGGCAACGAAGGGGACAGCCAGGGCAACGAAGGGGACAGCCAGGGCAACGAAGGGGACAGCCAGGGCAACGAAGGGGGCAGCCAGGGCAACGAAGGGGACAGCCAGGGCAACGAAGGGGACAGCCAGGGCAACGAAGGAGACAGCCAGGGCAACAAAGGAGACAGCCAGGGCAACGAAGGAGACAGCCAGGGCAACAAAGGAGACAGCCAGGGCAACTCGGCAGCAGAGGCCTCCGTTGCTAGCTCAGGCGGCATCGTAGACAATGGAAGGGACGGAAAGGACATGAAGCGCAAGTCCATCTTCAACTTTCTACAGCCCCCTGCAAAGGCCATGAAGATGTCAGAACTGGACATGTTTCTGTCAGAACCGCTGCTAGAGGTCACCTCCTGTTTGCCATTCTGGAGATCTGCCAATCGGTTCCCCCAGCTACGAAACATTGTAAGGAGGCTGCTGGCGGTACCGGCCACCTCGGGGGGCTTTGACCGGCTCTATGCAATGGCCACATGTATCGTCAGGGCCAAGAGGAGCCGTCTGCCCCCCCACACCACAGAGAGGCTGCTTCTGTTCAGAGACTCCTTTAGGGGGAAGAATGGAAAGAAGCCCAATGGGGTCGCCAAGCCTTGACGGAGGAAGTGACAATAGTGCCTAGGAAGTCTAGCTGTCTTTTCTTGTATACTTTGCCCACTTGCACACTCCATACATGGCATATTTAATTCATCAGGACCTTGGCATACTTACCTAATATAATGTAATGCTTGCACACCTCATTGGTTCCATTGATTTGACTATTCTGTGGAAAACGAGTCAACACAATGAATCAGGAATAATCAACAACAGCAGAATTTATTGATTGTTAGTCATGGTTAGTCAGTGTTCTTCCATCATTGGTTCCATGAGGTCCAGAACTCAACCCTATAACTGAAGGGCTGAATTATATGAACTCTAATGACTTGAGGGATGTCAGGAAATGTACAAAAACAACTTAATGTAATTAACGGTTTATTTCTGCTGACCTATTTATCTGTTTTAGTTGTTGTGCAGAGAGACATGGTGTAGGTTCACTTTGTAGTACACCGAATGAGGTTTGGCACCTCTTCAGCTTTCTGTAACATTTCATGTTTTTGTATGCTTAACGTGTTTCCTTTCCTATTAGTCAGTGATGCTTCAAGGAAAGAATAAAGTTTGTATTCTTTTCTCTTTAATACTGTTTCTGTGGTTCGTTGTTTTCATGTCAAAGTACAGTAGTACAAAGTACAGACACCAGACGCCTATGGCAGGGGCTACGGACTATAACAGACTACCAGGGCAGACCCCCCGCAATTGTGAGTGCCGACTCATCCCTAGCGGACGACCTGAACTCATTTTATGCATGGTTTGAGGCTAGCAACAACAGCGCTAGCTCGCTGGCTAACAACATCACTGTTAGCGTAGCCGAAGCAAGTTCTACCGCTAGGGATGAACACACACACTCTGTGACCGAGCACAGTGTGAGGAGGGCTCTGACGAGGGTGAACACCAGCAATGCTGCTGGTCCAGATGGCATATCTGGGCGAGTACTGAAGACCTGTGCTAATCAGCTAGCTCCAGTGTTCACTACTATATTCAACATCTCCCTGGCTGAGTCTGTGGTCCCCGCCTGCTTCAAGAGATCCACTATCGTCCCTGTGCCCAAGAATGCTTCTCCAGCATGCTTGAATGATTATCGACCGGTGGCCCTCACCTCGGTGGTCATGAAATGCTTCGAGAGGCTGATAAAGGATTACATCTGCGCCTTCCTCCCTTGCTCCATGGACCTGCTGCAGTTTGCTTATCGTCCAAACAAATCCACGGATGATGCTGTCTCCCAGGTACTGCACACCACACTCCCATCTTGACAGCCGGAAGGGGGGCTATATGAGATTGGTGTTCATTGACTATAGTTCAGCTTTCAACACCATAGTCCCCACCAGACTGGCTGGCAAGCTGATTGAGCTGGGACTGAACACCCCCCTGTGTGCCAGGATCCTGGACTTCCTGACCGCCAGGCCCCAGGTGGTCAGGGTGGGCAGACACACCTCCAACCCCCTCACCCTGAACACAGGATCCCCCCAGGGTTGCGTCCTCAGCACCCCCTACTGTACTCCCTGTACACACATGACCGTGTGGCCAGGTTCAGCTCCAACTCCATCAAGTTTGCAGGATGACACATGGTGACGTGGTGGTGGGCCTGATCTCCGACAATTACGAGAAGGCCTACCTGGAGGAAGTGGCTGATCTGTCACTGGTGCCAGGACAACAGCCTCCTCTTGAATGTCACCAAAACTAAGGAGCTGATTGTGGACTTTAGGAGGGACACAACAACAGAGGAATTATTCACCATTGGGGATTAACGGGACTACTGTGGAGAGGGTGTGCAGGTATAAATACCTGGGAGTCCACATCACCGAAGATCTGTCATGGACTACACACACTGACACTCTAGTGAGGAAGGCGAGGCAGCGCCTTTACCACCTCAGGCAGCTGAGGAAATTTAAAGTCTCTCGGAGGATCCTTCAGTCCTTCTACTCTGGAGCTGTAGAGAGCATCCTGACTGGAAGCATCACTGCCTGGTTTGGCAACAGCTCCGCTCAGGACAGGAAGGCTCTGCAGAGAGTAGTGCGTTCGGCTGAACGCACTATTGGAACTACACTCCCCACCCTGCAGGACATGTACACCAGGAGGTGCAGAACCAGAGCCTGCAGGATCATGAAGGATCCTCACCACCACAACAACGGACTGTTTCAGCTGCTGCGGTCAGGCAAGCGCCTCCGTAGTCACGCTGCCAAAACAGAGAGACTGAGACGGAGTTTCTTTCTTCAGGCCATCAGGACTGTGAACTCCGACCTCACCAGGGCCCCCACCAAGACCCACACACTGCCCCTCTTATGCACACACACACACACGCACACACATACACTTAGGTAGTAACTACACATAATTTGTATTATATTACATACATACATTTCTCATATTACTATAATTTTTATAGTGCTCTTACTGTAAATATTGTGTTGTTTTTTTTTATATAAGAGCTCTTACTGTAATACTGTAAATATTGTGTTTTTTATTGTAAATACTGTGTACTGTTGACCTTTGCACATTCCCGTTGAGCATTGCCACTTTTTCATTTCACTGCACACCCTGTGTGTATGTGACAAATAAAGTTCTTGAATGATTACTGGGTTCTCCAAAGTGCTTTCTCAATAATGTATTATTAAAATAAAATACTGTAACTGGGAACAGGAACCTTGTTTGGTTAAAGCCCCCGTGTGGACATACCTTGATACTAGGTACTTTGGATTTTGATATACTTATTGAGAAATGATCTTGACAGCTTTTGTAACAATTGTGAGTATTAGACTACCAATGAACAATAATAATTTTTAAAAAACAAGCAAAAAAAACTAATGACAATGTAACGACATAAAACGGCTCTTAGAAGAAGCTACAGGTTTGATGTACAGATTACCTACAATGGCCAGAAGAACCTCGAATTACGATTTCCGGTTTTCGCGGTTAACCTTAAAAATAAAAGCTCGAACGTTTACTCGTGTAGAATTTATTCTAGCGATGTCCCGTGGCTTCCGTCCGATATGTCACATGCCATTAGCGATTGGCTGGACAAAAACTACGTCAGACCAAAACACGATGGCAACTTGTAATTTACTTCCGGAGTCACGGTGCTTCTTCTGCCATGTCCATGTGCTGTCCTGGGAAATTTAATCATCTAGCTACTATAATAAATCCTCTGTGAGGGAAGTAAGTCCGATGTATGTACCCTACTTGGTACATTATCTGGGAGCAGAACGGGTTGGCAGGTCGAGTATGTGGCTAGCACAGTCGTCAAAAAGTAGCTGATGAACTAAGTCGTTTCTTAACAACCGATACCAGCGTTACCACAGCAAAGCAGTTTATTTTAACTATGGCACTGTATACGAAAGCTGCCGAGGTTCTGGAGAAAGCCGAGAGGAAGCAGGGCGCTTTGAAAACCTTGGTTTACGACAGCAAATTTCAGAACATCAAGCAGCTCTTTGCTCTGGTGTGTGAGACACAGAAGTATTCAAACATCCTGCAGGAGATCATCGAATCCACCAAGCTGCTCAAACAGACCAAGCTCAAAATGAACCTGGCCAAGGTGCTCGTGTACGACCTGCTGATCGGCCAGGGGGTGAAGTGCGGCGGATCCTGGAAGGCTATGATGATGAAGCATCGCTCCAGGCTACAGGCAGAGCTGGCCCGCATGAAGATCAAACAGAAAGTCAGCAGGAATCAAGACCTGCTTCCAGCAAGTGTCCAGCAGCCCGAAGGCGACCAGCTGCCGAGGTATGTGCGCGTGAACACCCTGAAGACAACAGTAGAGGATGCTGTTGACTACTTGAAGAGGGAGGGTTTCTCCTACTTAGGAGAGGCCTACAGGCTGGAGGACTTGAGCCTAAAGGCGAAATACTTTGTGAGGGACCTGCACCTTTCAGACCTACTGGTCTTCTCTCCTAAGATGGACTTCCATGACCACTTCCTATACAAGGCCGGGCACATCATTCTGCAGGACAAAGCCAGCTGCCTCCCTGCCTATCTCCTCAACCCCCCGCCTGGTACCCATGTCATCGATGCCTGCGCCGCCCCTGGCAACAAAACCAGCCACTTGGCAGCCATCATGAAGAACAAAGGCAAACTCTTTGCCTTTGATTTGGATGCCAAGCGTCTGTCCACCATGTCCACTCTCCTGCTCCGTGCAGGGATCACATGCCAGCAGCTGGCCAATCAGGACTTCTTGAAGGTGGACCCTGACAGCCCTGAGTTTAAAGATGTGGAGTATCTCCTGCTGGATCCCTCATGCAGTGGATCAGGTAGGACAGTGTATTGGTTGGTACTCCTGTGGGGATGAACAGACACAGCGCTCTCTAAATTAAAAGCTGATCCTTTATTCTAGTGTCAGTGCCATACTTAATATAATAATAATAATAATAATAATAATAAAGGATCAGTTTTTAATGGAGAGTGTCGTGCCCGTTTATCCCTGTGGACTTGCTGCCAATTTAAGCTAGCACTTCTCCCACGGTTTGTGAGCAAACTTTTCCCCCCTTGGATGATGCTACTGCCATCAGGGACTTGGTGACAGTTGAGTTTCAGAGGCAACTGGGACGGCTGTTTCAGGCCCGTGTAGCATGATTAAGTGTGGTCCAGTTTTTTTGAAGATATTTGAACACTTGATAACTTGCATGATGGAACTTACACAGAAAATATGCACACCCACCCCCCGTCCGTGTTCGAAATCACAGAAACTATTTACAAAAGCACAGGTCAGTATTTGAATGAATGCAATACCAGCTGCAAACTTGTAATACGTTTGCTCACATTTATTTCTTTTTTTTTAAATGTGTTTTTCTAGTACAACTTAAATTGAATCTGCCATTGCAACCAAAAGTGATTTGTAGACACATTCCATATTATAAGTTTGAAGCCGCTATTGCACTCATTCAAGTACTTGCACGTTTGTAAGTCTTTCCTGTGATTTGAAATGTCGAAGGCATGTGAACATAAATTTAATCATGCAAGTTCTCAGGTGTTTTGCTGAAACAGTTTCTTTCATATGTTATAATACGTGTTTTTTTTCCTTCCGTGGCCATGTTCACAGCAGTCCTGAATCAGACTAGTGTTTCTCTGTCAGCGTGGACTCCATCAACGATCGTGTGCATTTTTCCTCCATATTATTTGCTGAATATAAATACGTGTGTGTTCCAGGTATGGTGTGTCTGCGTGACGACGCCTCCTCCACTGACAAGGAGAAGGAGCGGGCTCGTCTGGCGTCCTTGGCCTCCTTCCAGCTGCGTTGCCTGAATCACGGCCTGAGGTTCCCCCGCCTGCAGCGCCTGGTCTACTCCACCTGCTCCATCCACGCCCAGGAGAACGAGGAAGTCGTAGCGGCCTGTCTGAAACAGAACCCCAGGCTTCAGGTAGCAAGCAGTCCAGTTTCGTCACATCAAGCTGTAAATGTAATATTAGTTATTATTATTTGGGGGTTTTTTGGCATGGAAATTGTCAAATTTAAAGATCTTCGGCAGCTTCAGTTCAAAAATATCAGGTATTGGTGTTAGGCTTACCCATATCAGTCGAACCCAACCCTGACTGGCTCTTGTCTTTCTTTCCCCCAGACTGGTTCCTCTGCTGGCCCAGTGGCCGGACCGAGGCCGGGAGCCGCTCAGTCAGTGTCTGCGTGCCAGCACCACCACGACCCGCACCCACGGCTTCTTTGTGGCCCTGCTGGAAAAACACACCGGAGATGGGAGTCAGAACCAGGAGCAAGCGGTTCAGATCATGTAAATATCAGGGTGTCATAAAGAGTTATTACTGTGTAAGAAAGTTGAAATGCTATTGTCACATTTTAATCTGAAGGTGACAAACTGTAAAATCTTGCCCTTATACAATTGTAATGTGTGCACAAGTTCCCCATGTAAGACTAGTCGTGAGTGAACATAAACATTTCGCTTAGTGCATCTTCAAATCTGCCTTCAAATCAGTCAGAAACACATCAGCTGAACTTCCATGTCCTCTCTTACAGCAACCCCGGCCCAGAGGTGGCACCTTGCATCTCGTCTGCCTGCGAGGAGAAACCCGCAGCTTCTCCAGAAGATGCCCGAGTCAGTGAGGACGAGATGGAGGCGACCGAGGACCAACCTGCACCCGCTGAAGCACAGACTGACCTTGCGCTAGCCAAGAAGAGGAAGAGGAAGAGGAAGAAGAAAAAGAAGACAGCCAAAGTAGAGGGAAAGGAAACTTAAAATGACTGCTCCATGTTGTCTGAAGGGAATGTTTTATACAGGGACTCCCGTGCATTTCTGATGAAAACGTCTGGGGATTGTAACTGAAAAATAAATATATTTTTTCTCTGTAACGTTGTTATTCCTATTGTAATTTGTATTCTTAGTTGTGTTATTCTATTTCTCAGCTGCTGTAACAAAGAAATTTCCCCCCGGGGATGAATAAAGTACCTACCTACCTAGCTAGCTATCTACCTACCTACCTACCTCTGTGCCTCGCTATTGTTAGATGTTCTTGTTAGGCAAAACAGGACATATTTCATTAGAGAGGCAGATATATCTGTGTGTTTGAGAGAAACATCAATTTATTTTTATGTTCCTCAAGAGAAGTGACAGCTTTTATCCTGCAGAGGGCAGGGGACGAACAGCCAACCTGCTGTAGGGGGAGTTTACTTTCAGGGAAGCAGAGTCAGCCATTGGTTGGACTTGATCTGACGTCAGATCAACACTAGTAGCTTTTGTAATATTGTTACAAAATAATTTGCTTAAGTGCGTTATAAAAACAGTGCGTATCCCGTGTAAACCTCGCAAAGTGTTACGTTGTGTAGGCCTACATCTTCGAGGAACGTAAGTCCCATTTTTAATTGATTAAATGTATTGATTGGTTTTAGCGCTCTAGTTCCTCCATAATCAAACAGGTTGATCAAGCTGACAACTTATCTATTACGATGCAGACACCCCACTCGTAAACAACAACGGTGAACGGTTAATTATGAAATAAGAAACGTGTTGTTGTCTCAATACTGCAGGCTTAGTATTGTCGTTGACTGCAGGATGGCACCGGTGCCCAAAGTTACACTGTCCGGAGGTTTGGAGATCTCACGGATCCTGAACGGACTGTGGCAGCTGGGCGGGTTCCATGGGCAGGTAGATGGAGTCAAAGCAGGTAGGATCTATTCCACGCTTCCCACATGGAATATCATGGAATTTTGATAGGTGTATTCCAGAACAGGGAGAGTCAGGGAATTTGGTAAATTCTCTGGGGATGTCAGAGTTTTACTTCACAGGAATATACCAGAATGCATTAGATGATGCTTTTCAGCTGGTTTTCTGCATTTCATGGTCACTTCTCCACAGCAAGCCCGACTAGTGGAAACTATGGAGGACCGAAACTGACTTAAGTATAAATTAATGAACTAATGTATGAATAAATAAATAAAATCAACTAATATATAAATGAATAAAATAATGCATGAATGCACACAGTAATAAATAAATAAATAGATAGATGAAAATATATATAATGGTATAAATGTATACATTTTTTCTCCTATTTATTTATTGTCTCATTGATTTATTTCTGTTTATATTTATTTCCCTATTTACTTATTTGTGTATTTATTCCCCTGAGAATTTAATTCTGTATTTATAAATGTCACTTTTTTATCTATTTCCTTATAAATGCATTTCCGTATATATTCTTTTCCCTATTTATTTATTTCTGTATTTCCCTGTCCCTATGATAGCTGAGGGGGGCGGTCCATCAGAGCTGGTCATGGTGTTCCCTTACTCCCATTGGTTGATCGGTCTCAGAGTGTGTAGATCTAGACTAGGCTAGCATGGGTTGCTCCCTGGTGTGGTAAACTCCACTCATATGATACTCAAATGCAGGTTAAAACAAACACTAAAAAATATTTGCAAATGCTACTGGTCCAGGTCTGTGCACCATTGAGACCTTTGATACAGAGGGACACCAGGATATTATGTACTTGCATAGACCCGTTTACCTCTCTCTCTCTCACACACACATATGCAAGATAAAATACCTTCACTTCACCTTTCAATGATTTCCCTCTTGTCTCTCCAGTTCAGGCCATGCAGGACTATGTAGATGCTGGTCTGACTACATTTGACATGGCAGACCACTATGGGCCTGCAGAGGACATATTTGGACAATTCAACAGCCAGGTACACACACACACGCGCACACACACGCACACACACACACACACACACACACACACACACTATTGCAATAATGATGGAAGATGGAAACAATCACAACCAATTGCAAGTTACTGTACTTAAGCGCTTTGCACTGAGTGGACACACAAACGTATCGGCACTGTTGGGTGAAAACCACGTATATCCAAAATGTCAGCTTTTCAGGAACTAAGAAAAGCAGCCTTGTTTTAAGCTTGACTGCAGTGTGTTTTATCCAGAGGGGTTTTGAAAGGAATTTTTGAAAGGAGAATTGTCTCAACACATAGAGGATGATGGAATCCTTCAATTGAAGTAAAAACATGGAAGCTGGAGTTATGAGGTTTTCACAGGGCAGCAGCAATTTGTGTGCAAACTCGAGGATACACACACACACACACACACACACACACACACACACACACACACACACACACACACTCACACTCACTCACACAGGTCCTGTGCGTCAGATCTCAGGTTGTGTGGTTGATGTGTTGTGACAGTCTAATGGTATCGACCGTTGCCTCAGTCATTCACCTGGAATAATGTCCAGAGAGGCACTACTGGTTTTTCTGCTTCCATCGCGTGTCTTTAATAAGCTTCCACCCTCCATCACTTTCGGTTTGATAATAATCAATAGACCTACTACGTTTTTAGACTCTCTCTCACACACACACACACACACACACACACACACACACACACACACACACACACACACACACTGAATACATGCAGCACACACACAGTTTCAGGATAATACCAGTCACACGAACCTTGAATCTTTAAAATGTTGTTCCACAATATTTGATAAACAATATGTTTGGTCGAATGCAAAATAACATGTATGGTATTGTTTTATTTTAACCTTTATTCATCCTGGGAAAGCTTCACACTCAACGTGTGTCTTCTACTGTTGGCTATTGAGCTGTACTGGAGCAGTAAACGATAAGTACCTTGCTCAAGGGCAACTCAACAAGCCTTAACTGAAAAATGAACATTGAAAAAAAGCTGCAGACTAGTTAAAGAAACATCTCTGCTAGCAAATGTTGTGTGTACAATATTGTAACATAGTCAGTTATACATGTACATGTCAGTCATTTTATTGATGCACTTGTCCAGAGTGACGTAAGTTTAAATCCCAAATCAACAACATTACAAATAACCAAAAGAAACTGGAGCAAGGGCAAAAACAACTGACCAGACAGTAATTATTAAGAATAACGTATTAATGTTTGTGTCCCTTGTGTATTTGTCTAATAGTAGAGAATTGTAAGGTACAGAAACAAGAGCCTAATTGTAACATTTTCTCATTTTTCTCATTCGTTGTCTAATCTGTCGCTGAAGTCCAAATCCTCAGGGTGTCCCACCCCGGCTCTGCAGGGTCTGACCAAGTGGGTGCCGAGACCTGGACCAATGGATCGTAAGGTGAGCTGCTGTGAAATGACTATACAGTGTATAGCTACATATCTCTACCATGGTAGATCCATCCACTAGAGAGCAGTGTGCAGCCTTACAAGAGAAGTGAGATGTCAAATAGGAGCATCGCTTTAACACTGTTAGAGATGAGACTCTGCCTGAACAATACTCTCCATGCCTTCATTTCCTGTGATCTTCACTGTGAAAACAACTCACATCAAATTGAGCTCAAAATCACAAGTGATCTAACCGCATTTCCGGTCGCATTTAAACTGCAGTATGAATGTTCTGACTCGTACAGCATTTCTCCTTTGGTAGAAATCACAACAACGACCCTTTTGAAGCCAAGTTAAGTGAGTCTGAGAGAGAGAGAGCGAGCGAGCGAGAGAGAGAGAGAGAGAGTGAGTTCAGGTTTTAAATCATGGAGTTTAGCGAGTGTAGAGTCAGATAGATAGATAGATAGATAGATAGATAGATAGATAGATAGATAGAGCGAGAGAGAGAGCGAGCGAGAGAGAGAGCGAGAGAGCTTGCTGATTGAACCTGGGTCTCCCTACTCCCTACTACACCACCCTGTTCAGTAAATTAATTGAATTTTTCAGAAGTAACAACAACGTGTTCACCAGGTGAACCGGGGCCCCTGATGTTAGCGTTGATGTGATATTAACAGTATGACCTCTGATACTCTGTAGGTGGTGGAGAAGGCCTTGCAGCGCTCCATGACCCGTATGCAGGTGGACAGTCTGGACTGTGTTCAGTTCCACTGGTGGGACTACAAGGACAAGAGATACCTGGAAGCACTGGGACACATGTCTGACCTGCAGCAGGAGGGGCTCATACGTAGGTTTACTACACACACACACACACACACACACACACAATACACACCTTCCTGACCGATGTACATAGACTGTATTTACAGTCCTCAGACACACACACACACATGCATGAATGAATTTCATATACACTCACATGTATGAACGGATTGAGGCCACACACACACACACACACACACACACACACACACACACACACACACACACACACATATTTAGTCTGTCTCTGGGGGCACTGTGCATAAAGTATGTGAACATAGGAGAGTTTGATGTGTTTCTTACATTAACGTGACCTGTCCCGTGATCCCGTGATCCCGTGATCCCGTGATCCCGTGATCCTGTGATCCCAGATCAGTTTCCATCATGTTGCGTCTGTTTTCCTCTGTCAGGAGAGCTGGCCCTCACCAACTTTGACACCCAGAGGCTGGAGGAGATCACCAACAAAGGCATCCGCATCTCCAGCAACCAGGTAACAGTAGGCTACTTCCTCAGACTCTCTCTCTCCTCTCTCACCTTTCCTCTCTCTCCCTCCATTAAAAAGGTACCTCTCCTCCCTGACATAACACAAGTAGTACGTTACACTCTTTCCCGCTCTCACACGAACACACGTCCATGTGGTGTGTACATGGCTGTGGTTGTCTCGCAGGTCCAGTACTCTGTGATTGACCAGCGGCCGGCGGCGAGGATGGAGGACTTCTGCCTGGCTAACAACATCCAGCTCCTCACCTACGGCACTCTGGGTAAGATACAACAAATGATACATGACTGAGAGACTCAGACAACACATATTTAATGTGTTGTCTGATATTTCCTGTCTTGCTGTTCGTGGTGTAATAGTGTAAAATGGAGGCTTTCCAAGATGGAGTCGATCAAAGTTCCCTCCCTCTGTCATCTTTACCCCCTTCGCCCTGTCTACCTCGTCTACCTCGTCTACCTCGTCTACCTCGTCTACCTCGTCAACCTCGTCAACCTCTCCCTCTGTCGGTCTCTGCATCCCATCTTCCTCCTCCTCTCTTCCACGGTCTCCATCTTTGCCCTCTCCTCTTTTTCTCACCCCCTCATGTTTTTTTTTTCCATCACTCCTCCTCTCCTCCTTCCCTCACTTCACCCTTTCCTCCTCTCTATCTTCTCTCTCATCTCCTCTCTTCTTCTATCCATGGTCCATCCATCCCTCTTTCCCTCTCCTCCTCCTGCCTGCTTTTGCTTTCACTCCATCCCGTTCTCCCCGTTTACTTTTCTTATTCCACCTCCTACTCTCCCTCCATTCCGACTCCTTTCACTTCCTCCATCTCTTGTCCATCCCTCCACCCACTATGTTCCTTCCATCCCTCTTCTTCCCCTCATTTGCTGTGACTTCATCTCTCTCCCCCCCTCCTTCACCTCCTCTCTCCTCTCAGCTGGAGGTCTGCTGTCAGAGCATTATTTGGGAAAGGCGGAGCCTAAATCCAGGATGCAGCTCGTCACTGCCTCTCTCTCCAAGTACAAGGGCATGATTGACACTTGGGGCGGGTGGAGCCTTTTCCAGGACCTCCTCGTCACCTTGGAGACTGTTGCCAAGAGACGCAGCTGCTCGGTGGCCAGTGTGGCGACGCGTTACATCCTGGACCGCCCAGCGGTGGGCGGGGTCATCATCGGCTGCCGCCTAGGCGTTGCAGGGGCGGGGCAACACATCAGTGATAGTCTGCGCAGCTGCAGTCCTGAGCTGAGGCTGACGGCGGAGGACTTAGCCGCCATCGAGGCGGTGACGCGGCGCTCCGGAGACCTCATGGAGCTCATCGGAGACTGCGGGGACGAGTACAGAAGCTAAACGGGGGGCGGGGGGGCAGACTGACAGACTGCATGTAGCAGAAAGAGGGAGGAGGAGGGGGGAGAATGAGAAAGAGAGAGAGGAAGGGAGAAAGAGAGGGAGGGAGTGGCGTGGCACAGCCCGACAACTACGTTACCGTGTTGGTCCATTAGATGGAGTTGTATCTTATGGACCAACACAGTCACTGTGAAAATAACTGCATTCTCCATTCTGTTACCTGGAAATGTTCCCACGTTCACACACAAGCTTTGTCTGTTCTGTTCTACATCATCCAGAAGACTAAATAACTGGTGATGGGAGTCAAATGACCAAAAATGACCTTTTTTGGTTCATAAATATCGAGATCATGCTTTTATCCATAGCGACTTACAATAAGTGCATTCAACATAGGTAGGCAAGAGAACTACTAGTCACCAGAAGTCGTAAGATCATTTCCTTCCTAAACAAGCATCTTAAGAGCAGAATCAAGTTAGCTACCTACTTTTTATTTAAACATTTTAAACATTTTAATTTATTTATTTAAGTGAAGAAAATAAACAAGAGCTAAGAGGAAGGGTTAGGGTAGTGTTTCCTGAAGCGGTGGGTTTTCAGCCTGTGGTGAAAGATGGGCAGCGACTCTGCTGTCCTGACATCAGTGGGGAGTTCATTCCTCCACTGTCTTTTTTTTTTGTCCCGAGGCGATGATGCATATATTTTGTGTGTGTGTACAATATCCAAACTCTTATTTAAGTTGAATTAAATTTTCTTAAAGTTTTAGAAATCTACTCTGAAGGAATGTATTCTTAATCTGAATAATAAAACATAATTTTTGCAATTTTCCAAACTTTTATTTTGTTAATTTTAAGACAGTATCTGCTTGTTTGTCCTTATCATGATACACGGCTGGGGTTGATGAGACAATGACAGTTGATATTCCTTTGTGTCTGAGAAATTTGCCATGAGGTAGGCTGGTAATATATATATATATGTGTGTGTGTGTGTGTGTGTGTGTGTGTGCCGGGGGGGGGGGTTCAATGAAGTGGAAAGGAGTTGGCAGGCCCCGTAGCGCTGTCTGGCCTTACAGATAACAGGAGAGTGACTAAATGTACATTAGAAAACAAGATCTCACATAAACACGTGGTGTGTGTGTGTGTGTGTGTGCGCGCGTCTTCGGGGGAGTTGATGAGTGAGCTGATGCTAAGGGCATTGTTGTGTGTGAGTGTATGCACATGTTTGTATATATATATGTGTGTGTGTGTGTGGGGGGGGTTGCTGTCTGTGTCTCTTCAAATGTAAAGTAACACCGATTCTGTTTGACAGGACCTCAATTTTGGAGGCGTGTGAGCGTATCCATGTGTGTTTCTATGCACACTAATACGCTGTCTGTGTCTCTTTGCAACAGCAGAGAAGAATCCATACGACAGATTGACAGACAGACAGGCAGATGCTTACATGGCTGCAGGAAAGGACGCCCATATAGGCTACTGTACGCCTCCCAGCCTGTCTCCCCACCCAGCGTGGACAGCGTACACACAATATACACACGCACACACACACACACACACACACACACACACACACACACACACACACACACACACACACACACACACACACACACACACACACACACAATCTGTCTCTCTTGCTTTTTCTCCTCCACACACACCCAGCTGACAGACCAGACAGACTCCCGCTGCGCTATAGGACCGGGGTCAAAGGTCACCTCAAATATCGCATCCAGTTTTCCGTGTATGTGGGGGTCCTCACCAGCTGGAGTTCAGTCAGTGCAGTACAGTAAAGGACTATAAAATACAGTAAAACAATGTTTTCTCGTGCTTGTTTCTAACTTTGCACACACACACACACACACACACACACACACACACATAATGTAGTATCAGTTCAAAATGATGCATTTGACTGATGCTAATATGTTCCTGCAGTTGAATCTTCAGCTTACGTTATGAAATGTATACACATAATTTTCACAAATACACATTTTTCTGTATATCTTGTTTTAGCTATTTATTATCCGATTAGCAAGTTAAGCTGATTTCTATCTGAAACAAGTCTTAGTTTTGAATATATGAGATATCACAAGAAACATAGTGAGTTGTCGACTATAACAGATGAGTTACATGTAATGGTTTCTATAGGGAGGCCTTGTAATACTGAAACCCTCTTATTCTCTTTATTCTGGATTTGACGGTGTGATGGTTCACCTGGACTAAGCCATGCATCACACATGCACTCTCTCTCTCTCTCTCTCTCTCTCTCTCGCTCACAAACACCTATACTATACACACACATTTCATGCAGTCTCACACGTACACACGCTGCAGTCCGCCCGAATCTTTCAATGGGCTTTTCAATTATTAACACACATGAAATATGCACAGCACGTGGAGGACATGTGCTTGTATGATCCTGTCGGCTTTCAGGGTGCCAGGCAGAGTTTGCAGCCACCCGGGCACTTAAAAGTACACTAACACACACACACACACACACACACACACACACACGAGATGGGTAACAAAAGACTTGAAAACCACCTTTTGGAAGACAAAGCCACTGAAGATGATTTGATGTTTTCATTAGACCATGCCACTGTTTCTTTTCTATCCACCTCCCGCCTCTGTTGTTCACTCTGCAACTAAAGGTGCAGCTGTCGTCTTGAGCAGGTCTCCCTTGTCAAATACGTCCTTGATCTCAAAATGACTGATCTGGATGAATTCAAGTTAAATAATATAAATAAATGAACTATGTATGAAGAAGGTTGGTTTCGTATGTGCTAGGACCCATCCTAGGAGTTAGGATGACAGACTCATCTGGGCCCCGGACAAAACCATTGCTGCAACGAAATAGAATAAAAAAACTTTCATAGCGTCCATGTACAGTATGTTCACCTCTCCAGTGTTCCTCAACTGGAGGGTCAGGACTGAAAATGAGAACCACTTTATCCATATTTTTTGTAACCACTAAAAATACATGTTGTTTTCCATGAAGTAACAGTAATGGAATTTTGATATAAAAATACAAGAAAATTAAAAAAAAGTTTTTTTTTGGTATTTATTGTTATATGGGTGTACATTATGATACAGAGAATTAGCTAACAAGGTGAAAAAGTATTTTATTTATTTAGTTTTACTTTATAATCCACTTTTTTATCCACATTTCAAGCAACTAAAACATAAAATAACCAACGCAGACACAGGTATTGTGAAGAAACCATCCTTTAATTGGTGTGAAGCGGTCCCATCCATGTCTGGGTCAAAAGGGTTCAAAACAGTCAGTGCTCAAATAGACCAAAACCAGAGTTCCTCCCCACCCTGCTGGCTCACAGGGGTGGGGGTGGGGGGTTACAAAGTAGTACTGGGTGGAGAAGTACTGCACGCCACTTCCAGAAAGTGAAAACTTTTACTCACTTTTACTCCAAACCAGGTTCACTGCTTTTACTGACACACTACAGCAGAACCAGAACTTTCTCTGGGAGGGAAGAAGGGTCAGGGGGTGTATTCGGATTAAGTGTGTATGTGTGTTCTGGGGTGCGGAAGGTGAGGGGGTGTTACAGGAGACTGGGGTGGGGGTGTCAAAACCACATCAATGACAGTGAAACAGAAAAAAAAAACATGCTATCTTTCTCTTTTTTTTCTCAAATAATTCATATTTTTATTTTTTTCCCTGGAGAGGAAGAGGAGAGCATGGGTTGGCCAGAAGTGCTCCCCCTTCCTCTGTGTTTGTTTGTTTGTTTGTTTGTCGTCTCCATGGCGATCACCAGTTACCACGGAGTCCTTTACCGCGCTGTTGTTGCCGCCGCCGCGTCCTTACTTGGCGTTGGTGGAGCTGCTGAGCACCTTGCGGACGGCCTGGGTGATGGCGTCGCGGTCGATGCCGAAGATCCGGAGCAGCTCTTGGGGTTTGCCGCTGCGGGGCACCTGGGAGACGGCCAAGCGGTGGACGGTGAAGCCGGTCTCGTTCACCACCGCCGAACAAACCGCCTCACCCAGCCCACCTGAGGAACCGCAGAGCACGGAGCCGTTAGAGGATGCTGTTTTTTGTTGTTTCACATTTTATTTATTTATTTAATTGTTCAGCGTGTTTTGTTTCATTTTATTTCAACGTGTTACCCTTTAATAGGTGGGGTAAAGACCTACTAACTAAAAAAAGATAAGAAAATAAGAATACAATTGTGGGGGAAACTGAATACTTTTATTTTTGGGGCATCAAAATGGTAAAATTGATATATTATATGTATATATATTGAATACTGGCACAAAATATCAGCTATGGGTGAATGAAAATATCGGTATCAATCTTCGATCCTGTATAAGGGTCGCAAAAAGAAAAAAAAAGTAAAAAAAATATTAACGAAAGATGCTCTACAACGGCTTTTTCTTCTTTCTTTCTTTCTTTCTTTCTTCCCTCCCTTTCCCCCTTTCCCCCCCTACTGCCTCTCCTCCTTTGTCTTCCACCCTACTGTCGTTTTAAATCACTCACACCTCCATGGCCCATTGACTTCTCCAGTGATGTGATGTGGACCGACAAGACCAACGATGCCCTCCCGCCACTTTCTCACTCCTTCTCTGTCTCCCTTTCACCCTTTAGGTCTCTCCTCCCTCGTTCCCTCTCTCTCCTTCACGCCGTCACTCATTCCTCTCCTCGCCCTCCATCCTCCGCTTCTTTCTCTCTCTCTCTCTCGCCCCATCATGATATCCTCTCTTCCTTCACCACCATTGTCTTATTCATCCTTCCTCTTTCTCTCTCACCTCCTCCCACTTCTTCACCTCCTCTCTCCACTGTAATTCTGTCAATCCCTCCATCACTTCTTATTGACTAGCCTCAAGCTGAGGGATGAGAAAGAGCACTCCTCTACTTTTCTTTCACTCGTTTCTCACTCCCTCCTTCCTATTTTGTGTGTGTGTGTGTGTGTGTGTGTGTGTGTGTGTATGTGAGAGAGAAAAACAAGGTTGTCACTCCGCTTCTTCTTTCACCCCCCCTCTACTCTTCCACTTCCCAGACACTTCTTTCTTCCCTGCTGGCTGACTGGTGAGAGGAAGCTTGTACACCTCCCATCTGCATTGAGGCAGATGGGAGGCTCTTCTCTAGCACAGCTGTAAGTATATGAAGTCCAGAAAAACCCAAGGGAGGGGGGGGGGGGGGGCTCCATCCCATAATGCCAAGGGAGGGGGGGTGACTCTTCACACTCTGCACGCCATTAACCCATCTGTACTGCCCGGCAACTGTACGCCCCCACCCCACTCCTCCTCCCCCCCACCCACACCCACACATATACAGGCACAGACACTTAAAATGTAATGTTCCTTGACAGCCTTTCCACACACACACACACACACACACACACACACACACACACACACACACACACACACACACACACACACACACACACACACACACACACACACACACACACACACACAAGCTTTACATCCCTAACCCTGATACCCCCTGTGGCTCTGAATGGACCCGTCCTCCCCCACCTCGATCGCATACTCACCTGTCATAATCAACTATTCATGTGAATCTATAAGTGTGTGTGTGTTTGTGTGTGTGTGTGTGTGTGCATTTGTGTGTTGGTAGTGTGTACACTCTGAATGGCGCTGTCTCTTTCCTTCGTTGTTTGGCGCCATCTCAAGGGACAAATCAACTATAAGACAATGAAAACACCCAAACACAATAGGATGAAGCGCACACACGCGCACGCACGCACACACACACACACACACACACACACACAAGCAAAGCAAGCAAATTGTGGACACTAGTGTGTGTCATGCTGGTAAGTAGGTCAGCGACAGCCCAAAGGCCAGAACTGAAATTAAGAAACACTGACCGGCTGCTGGCTCCTCTTCTTCCTCCCTTCCTCTCCTCCCCCTCTACATCCATCCATCTATTTTACCTTTTTTTTTGTATCATTTATTTCTCTCTCAGCCGCACACTCACGATCTTCACCTCACTTCTTCTGCATCGCTGCCCTTCTGTCTTAACTTCCCCGCCGGTCCTCTTTCCTCGTTGCCGTCCCCTCATCCTCCTCTCCCCACTCCCTGCTCTTCTTCTTCTGCTTCTTCTGCACATGCTCAGACCGACTCCACAACACACAGATAGAGAGAGGTCCTTCGCTGCCCCGGGCTCTTGTTACTCATGAGCTGATACAGAACCACGTGAGCAGCCGCTAGTTACAGCGCTCACCTGCCTTGGACTCCCCCGCGTACGTGACCGTCCTGATTTTAAAAGGTTTTTTTTTTCTTTGTCTTTATTTGTCTACTTGCCTTCGTAGTAGTGGTCCTCCACTGTGATGATGCGTCCTCTGGTCGCCCTGGCGTTCTCGATGATAGTCTTGGAGTCCAGGGGCTTGATGGTGAACGGGTCGATCACGCGGATGTTGATTCTCTCTGGGAGGCAAGAGGAGATAGAGTATACTCTCCATCAGTGGCAGAAGATGATGCTTCATATGTTATAGACAGACTTGTGTACAACAGAATCGATCCGATTGGTCAAAGACACATTCCAGCCATGCTGATATGACTCATGATTCCTTCCTTCCTTCCTTCCTTCCTTCCTTCCCTCCCTCTCCTACCTTTCTTTAGCTGTTCAGCAGCAGTCAGCGCCTCGTGGAGAGTCACTCCCGCTCCGATCACAGTCACATGATCATCATTGGTCTTGTACACAACCTGGTTGTAAGGGAAGAAGAAGATTCATGTAGAGTCAATAATCTAACCTAATCTCCCAGATTAGTCAGGCTGGTCATTTTTGAAGATGATGACAAAAAGAGTTGCAATAAAAATGTTTGAAGAATTCAAAGAATACACTGTATCTTTGCCTTCCAAAAAATATTTTGCTATCCATATAGTATTTTATGATATTAATGTATGATAGATTTCTTAACAGTTAGTCACAGCTTTCCTCAGCCTGTAATAAAATATATAAACTTTATTGATCCCTGTGGGGAAATGGGATCATTGCAGCAAATAGTAATAGAATATACAGAATATAAACCACTGACAGCTACTACACAAGGAAAGGTTAGGCAGAATAAGTACAGGAAAAGAACGGATTACATCATGATTATATTATGGTATGTAGGACCTGATTGGGCACAGTACCAGCATTTCACTTTCAGGCTTTTCTTATCAGGATGGAAAAGTAAAACAGTATTTACACTACATGAAGTTAAAAAAAACTCCAATGACAAGCGTGACAAGTGAAAAGGAGGGTGTTGGTGGCGGAGCGCCGCTACAAACCTTAGCCTGTCCAACATGGAAGTCGTCGTTGCTGTTGTAGAGGACGTTGTTCTCTGGGCGGCTAGTTCGGATGAAACACAAACCCTGGAATACACAGGAGAAACACTCTGGTTGTCTGAACTGTTAATACACAAACTGACAAACTAGATAACGTAACGAAAAACCCGACACGTTAAGCAACAACCGCATTTGAAAAAAACATTTTGTTTGTTTTATGTTTTTAAAATGAGTTGTTAGTGTGGCTACCAGGCAACACACGTGTGGCTACCAGGCATTTACAGGGGATCATTGGTACCTTTGTGTTGGCGGCCAGCTCCACAGCCTTCTCCGTGGAGACGCCGTCGCTGGGGTAGAAGACGGTTGCCGTGGGGATGGCTCTGAACATGGCCAAGTCCTCCAGACCCATCTGAGAGGGCCCGTCCTCACCTACACACACACAACACACACACACAAAAGTAGTAGAAAGCATAGTATAGCCTGCTTTATTGTTGAAGGCTGAAAATGAATTCTAGTGGACTGGCATGCATTCAGTCTGGCGACGTGAGCATGCTATGTACCTGAGGAGGTGGAAGAGAAGGAGGAAGAGGAGGAGGAGGAGGAGGAGGAGGAGGAGGAGGAGGTGAAAGAGAATCTGGCCACCCTGCCACCATCTCCGTGACACAGAGACAAGAGAGAGGGCGGGAAGAGGGCACGAGAGCTGATACCCCGGTGTAAAAGATGGACAGACGGGAAGAGGTGAAGAGACAAAAATGGAAAAAAGAATCTTTAGGATTCAGGAAAATTAAAAGGAAGGAAGACAGAAGAGAGGTCAACTAATGAGGAGAGATTCAACCCACCGCAGTGAAATATCTTCCAAAACATTATCTAACGAACAATACAATATCCTACAAGGACAGTTCAACGTTTCAACTTGAACATCTACAAAATATTTGACTTGATGATGATATCCTGTAATGGGTGAATCAAGGATTTCATAATAAACCACTACAATGGGGGTCAAAGTTCACTGAATTCAGCCCACGATTGGCGGGGAGAGAGAGAGAGCAGGGACTGACCGATGGAGACGCCGCAGTGGGAGCCGCAGAGGTTGATGTTGCTCTCGGAGATGGCGGCCATGCGGAGCTGGTCGTAGGCCCGCGAGAAGAACGTGGCGAAGGTGCTGGCGAACACCACGTTGCGGTCACGCGCAGCACAGCCTATCGCCACACTCACCTAGAGAAGAAGAGTGAGAGAGGGGGGGGGGAATGGAGGAGGTGGGGAGCGGGAGTCAGCATAAGCCATCATGGTGAGTGAACACAAACTGCCACTCCTCAGATTACTTTAATTTTTTATTTTTTATTTTTATTTTTTACCAACCAATGAGTCATAAACTTGGATCTATCAGCAGAATCTGACTGGAGGATTTAGAGATCAACTTTATCCTCGCTGTTAAGAGTTTTTTTCGACCTTTATTCGTCAAGGGAAGAGTTTCTGCTGAGCGTGCATCCTTCACGTTCAGAAACGTGCACTCACATTCTGGGAGCCGCTGCTGCTGGCGGCCGAGCAAGAGGTCTAAGCTAGCGCCTCTCTCTCTTACCATGTTCTGCTCTGCGATGTAGCACTCCACGTAGCGGTTGGGGTGCTCGTTCTTGAACAGCTCAGAGAAGGTGGAGTTCTTGGTATCTCCGTCCAGAGCCACCACGTGCTCGTTGTAGCGGCCCAGCTTGGCCAGGGCCATGCCGTACGCCTTCCTCGTAGCAACCTGGGAATGAGATAGACAAAACGGCCAATCAATCTACTCGCTACACTGATTGACGATCTACAGGTAATACTGTCGGATAACGTGTTGGCATGTTGTTGGCATGTCCCTCCCTAACAGCAGTCTGCAGGTAAAAATACCGCCTTTGGACAATTGTTAATTGATATCTTCCATATATTGCGAACCATATGCCTGTGGAAGACCATATGCTTGTTGCTGATGGTGTAATGCAGTTTGACTTGTAGACTTTTATTTTGAAATGTTTTTTGGAACTTTTCAAAATAAAAGTAGATTTAACTCCAGTGCAGTAACTCCACTTTTAAAGTTTATCCGATCGTACCTTGTCGCCAGTTTTGTAGCTGGGCGCGCTGGGCATGCGGACGTTGCGGAGGCTGACGGGCGGCGCGTCCTCGTTGGGCGGCGCAGGGTAGAGGCGCTTGCTGCTGCTGACGATCCGGCCCTGCAGCTCCTTCACCAAGCCGTCGGCCATGTCTTTGGGCAGGGGCTTACCATGCCAGCCCATCTTATCCTCGGCCCCTGAGAAACACACACACACACAAATAGAAGAACGTATCTGAAATAAGTACTTTAACACACCCAACGATGCTGAACTGTATGCAATCATGGGACTGTGAGGAACTTTGGATGACATTGTTGATCCAATGGGAGAAAATGCCGCACATATGCCGAATTCCTCCTGTACTTTTTGTAGCTACTCATGCATACTTTTCTCCTCCGTGTTCATTTGTGCACACACGCATACATGCATAAAATAAACCATGCCCCTCCATCACACTCATAACAGCCTTCCACTTCAATGGATGACAACAGGCTGATCTAAAAGGTCAAAGGTCGGGATCAAGAGGCCATAGACTTCTAGCAAGACACACATAATAGGCACAAGGTCTGATACACACACACACACACACACACACACACACACACACACATACATACACACACGTTGCCCTATCTGCCAAGAGAAAGAACTTAGACACACATTCACACACGTGTGCACACACACTCCACCGGCTGTTGCCCGGGAGTGTATCCTGCACATTCTGACGGATTACTGAGCTGCAGCAGCTAAAGCACTAAAGCGCTGCCAAGGATTACAAGTGAGTTAGGGCACCTCTGGAGCCGCGGCGTGAGGCAGCCAGGTGTTGGCATAACCTATTATTCCCAGGCATCTGTCATCGCTTTAGCGCATCGTCATCATTCACAAACAGATTTTTAGAGAAGCTTATCAAGAAATGCCTGAGTCAGTGGCTGTGACTCTTGATGTGCGTTATCAAAGTGTGATGGATTATTCTACCTGGGATGTGATGTCATTGCGTTACAACCTGATTCCTTCTACTCTACAAATGTCAAAATGAGACATCCACATTTGAAAAAAGTGACACATCATATAAAAAAGTTAAAACAGATGATATCACTTTTTTAAAAGAAAGTAGGTAACTCCTTAAATCCTATCTAACTGCATATACATTGGTGCACTATTTCAATTGGACCCAACATGATGGATTGGATGATTTGTACCTGGGATGCCCTTGCCCTTGGTGGTCTTGGCGATGATGGCGAGCGGCTGGTGGCGGGGCTGGCTCAGGACCTTACACAGCTCCTCCACGCTGTGGCCGTCCACGATGACGGCGTGCCAGCTGAAACCCAGCAAGCACACGGGAAGCTGCGACTTTAGATATGGTACTAGATTTCAATAATTCTAAAATGCTTAAATGAACACACACACACACACACACACCCTCAGTCCCTCAGGATCGAGGAGCAATGGCTTCTTCTAGACCCACCATGTATGCCAGTGGACGAGGCCTGGATACAAATGTCTCCACTGACAGTAGCCTCAATAGACCAGAATGCAATGCAGCCAGTAAGGGGCACCACTTTCACGTTTTCTCCACTTCTAAACTATGCTATCGCGCTCTCCACCTACATGTATAACCCACAGCTGAACAAGTTCCAGAAGAAGTAGACGAGGCAGGTTGAGGAAAAGTGACTACACACACAAAGAAAGGTACATTACAACCCTTTAACCTTATCCCCCCCCGCTCACCCGAAGGCCTCGCAGCGTCGCTGGTACTTCTCCACGTGGTGCTGGAGGGGTGTCGGGTCGCTCTGGCCCAGCCGGTTGATGTCCATGATGGCCACCAGGTTGTCCAGCTGGTAGTAGGAGGCGAAGGCCATGGCCTCCCACACCGAGCCCTCAGACAACTCTCCATCGCCCAGCAGGCAGAACACACGGTAGCTAGACACAGAGGGAGAGAGAGAGAGAGAGAGAGAGAGAGAGAGAGAGAGAGAGAGAGAGAGAGAGAGAGAGAGAGAGAGAGAGAGAGAGAGAGAAAGAGAGAGTTCAGCTTTTAATTGAATTGTGCAGTTTATCCAGTGTAGAGTCAGACAGACAGACAGACAGACAGACAGACAGACAGATAGATAGATAGACATACAGACAGACAGACAGACAGACAGACAGACAGACAGACAGATTTTTTAATTGAATTGTGCAGTTTATCCAGTGTAGAGTCAGGCAGACAGATAGACAGATAGATGATAGATAGATAGATAGATAGATAGATCGATTGATAGGGAGGGGGAATTTTCCATACCACTGCCTCTCAACACATTGGTAGTTGACCCTCACCCCTATACACACACACACACACACACACACACACACACACACACAGGACCCCCCCCCCCGTGCACCGATCGTCCTCGCTACTTGCGCCCGTGGCGTAACGACTCCTGACAGCTTTCCAGTCAAATAAACACATTCTCATTAAAGCTGGAAGATCTGCCGAGACACGACGCATTACACCACGCATTCCTACTCTCGGCACAGAAGAAAAACACAGAGCAGAAAGAGAGAGAGAGAGCGAGAGACAAAGAAATGAAGGAAGAAGACAAAAGGAAGAAAGGAATTCCACAGCTGAGTAGAGAAAGGGAGTTGAGAGAGAGAGAGAGAGAGGTGGAGAGATGGAGAGAAAGGAAGATGAGAGGACACATGCACACAGGTACAAGCACACACACACACACACACACACACACACACACACGCACGCACACACACACGCACACACACGCACACACACACAGCATAGTCCGTGGGGCACCCTAACCCACTGTAATCCTGGCAGTGCTTTAGTGCTTTAACTGCATGAGCTAAGTAATCCCTCAGAATGTGTGGACATGTGTGTGTGCATATTGTATGTGTATGTGTGTGTGTCTGTGTGTGTGTGTGTGTGTGTGTGTGTGTGTGTGTGTGTGTGTGTGTGTGTCCTCTGTCTCTCTCTTTCTCGCTCTCTCTGGAGGGTGAGAGAAACAGATCAAGACAAAGTGACACCTCTCCGTGCAAGCAGCCCAAACCTGTCCAGCTGGCTCTTGCACTTACGCACGCACCACCTAATTTAAAACCAACGAAGAAGAAACCTTCAATCAATACACTATGCCTGTTAACTCTGTGACTGATTGTATCATCCTCTCCTCTGGCGGGGCAACACTGCATTTGTTACATCAAATGATCAAACATCAGGTGTGTGTGTGTGTGTGTATATGTGTGTGTGGCTGGTGAGGGGAGGGGGGGGGGGGGGGGTAGTCGGTGATGAAAGCAATAATGCAGCTTTCTAAGTACATGTTGAGGCATTATGTTGCAGTGAATTAGCTTGACAAGCTGCTCTGAGCATTAGGGGGAAATGCACACACACACATACACTCACATGCACACACACATACAACATACACACACACATGCAGATGCACGCACAAGCACAACATTTTTTTTCAGAGAGAGCAGAGGAAGGGAAACAGTGAGGTGGAGAGATATAGAGAAACCAGGGAGGAATTGCGCTCTTGCATGTGTGATTATTAGAGCAGAAGAAATCGAGTGCACACAAAATGCAGAGAGAGAGAGAGAGAGAGAGAGAGAGAGAGAGAGAGAGAGCGAGCGGGCAGCCAACTCACTACGCAAGTATGGCATGACCGATTTTTGCACTACGTCTGCTGTATGACAGACAGAACGAAACGAAGACGGCCTTCCTTCTGCTCAAGCTGACACTAAATAACGTGTCAAAGTTTATCCCTGGAAAAATCCCAAACGTTCAGCTGAGTGATGTTTCGATCAAATTGCGGATTGTGGAGTGAATGCGCTGTGTCATGTTATGGCTGCGCTGCTCTCTTTCTCTCTATTGTCTGACAGAAATCCACGTGGCCGTTTCTAGATCACGCTAGAACAAAGGACACGCACGGGGACTAATCTGGTTCCAAACAGGGTAGACCCCCCGACTAGCGAGCCTTGTTTACCGTGACATGGTGGATTCTGTCTTTGACGGAAATATGTTGAACCGTGGAACGATCAAGGGTGTGATTCAATTTCATTTTAAGTGCAAAAAATCTAGTTAAGCCTCCATCCCCAGTAACCTCACAGTAGGCAATAAATATGGTTGAGACGCTCGCTGGTTTCTATTACACCCTTGGTGATTTTGGATTACTGAGCAGATACCCCTCAACAACCTAATTTACTCTGATCTGAATGGTAAAACTGATCAGAGGTCAGCTCTACTTCTCTTTGAGTGGCTTGATTAAATATCAGCCTGGACCAAGCCCGTCAGGGAGGGTTAGCTCTGAGGGTCCGGGTTGAAATGTCAGCATCGCTCACTGCTTAGCACAAGGTCAGCAGCAGACTCTCTCTCTCTCTCTCTCTCTCTCTCTCTCTCTCTCTCTCTTCCTGTGTGTGTATGTGAGTGTGTGTGTGTGTGTGTGTGTGTGTGTGTGTGTGTGTGTGTGTGTCTTACCTGGCCTTGTCAAAGTACTTTCCAGTGTACGCCATTCCACAGGCAGCTCCCAGCCCCTGACCCAGGGACCCGGTGGCCACATCCACAAACTGCTGTTTCTGTTAGCACACACACACACACACACACACACACACACACACACACACACACACACACACACACACAGAAAGCATGACATAAAGTGGATTTTTCTTTTAATTTTCTCAATTCATAAAAGAAAAATAAAAGTCACCGCCATGATGGCAGGAGATTTAGTCTTGTTGTGTTTCAGTAACAGGGTTCATATGAACACAGTCATTAATGTCTGTATCAGAGCAGAGAGGAGCAGAGGACAGACCGTCTCTGACACACAAGCACATCTTTGTCACTACAGTCATGCCTGTATACAGTCTGTGTGTGTGTGTGTGTGTGTATGTGTGTGTGTGTGTGTGTGTGTGCTTATGCTGTCTATACAGACATGTGTATATAAGTGTACTGTACACACATGGCCATCTAGTGACATGTCACAAAAAAGTTCTGTATCGGTTCCTGTCCTCACCGGCACAGGGTGTCCCTCAAGGATGGAGTCGACCTTGCGGAGGTTGAGGAGCTCGTTCTCCTTCAGGTAGCCCGTCTCGGCCCACACGGCATACAGCACAGGAGCCGCGTGGCCCTGAGGAGGCAGAGGTCAAAGGGGCAAAGGTTAGAGTGAGATCAGCGTTGTAGAGGCATCCTGTTCCTGCAGTACCAGGGATGCACGGTGCATGATATGAAGTGTAGCAGGGCAAAGGTCGGGAGAGAGGAATCACTCGCTGGATGTTGTTCAGCCTCACATCACATAGTTTTCAAGTGTGTGTGTGTGTGTGTTACCTTGGACAGGATGAAGCGGTCGTTGTTGGGGTTTCTTGGGTCTTCAGGTCGGTACTTCATGGTATGAAAGAACAGCACTGACATGATCTCCGCCACGCTGCAGCATGATGTCGGATGGCTGCGACACAACGATGGGGAGAGCTCATGCTCGTACACCAACCACAAGTAAATACACTTGAAGCTCACATTTCTCAGTTAAAATCACTTGACACATTCAGAGCATACACACACAAGAAAGAAGATGGAGAGACAGACAAGACAGACAGGAGTGGAGTTTGACTCTCTGTCTGTCTTTGGTGTCTTGTCTGCCCTCTGGTTTTCTTCTGGTCTGAACTCCAGGGTTTGTTATGTAAGGCCAGACGGCGCACTAGTCAGATTGACTGTCAGGTTCAGTCAGTCAGTAAGTACATATACAGTATCTCGCTCTTTCTCAAACAGACACACACACGCATGTATGAGCATTGTGAGGATCTCTCTCTGTCTCTCTCTACGGGGGACAGTAGAGGCAGGGAGTATCATGCTGGTCTATATTTCAGACTTTGGCAAAAAAAAGTGCCTCTGTGCTGTTGATCAGGTGAGGAGGCTGGAAGTAAAAGTGTGCGGTTTCGATCCTTTTTTTGTAATATTTTATGATATTTTATGACTTATGTGTATATGACACAGCGAAATATAAAAAAATATATATATGCATTTAAATATACTTAAATATATTTACTTTTGCGTGCTGCTACAAATAACGTGCCTGCACACATTGCCCAAAAGGTTTTATTTTGAAAGTCCTGAGCGCTACATTGACACTGGTCTGACGAGCTGTGGAGCGAGATGCACGCATGCAGTCACGCAGGCGCACCGGGACGGCTGGATCGCGTCCCTCCGGTTCCATTCCGGCGGCTCCAAACCCCACGTCGCAGCAGCCAGCGCAGGACGAACCAAGCCGCTGGCTACCGGGTCGCACGACTCACCGAATCGGTTTTCTGCCCTCCGTCTCTTTTACATAAGACCATTAGGACCCAGGAGGGGAAAAGGACAGCGCACCGTCCGTGCACCTGCAGCAATTTATGACCTAATCCCAAAGCACACACAACTTCATAAATCAGTAATAACCTGTGGACATCTGCCGGTTCATTAATTATATAAGGTCCTTGTTCTCCTCGCCATACGATTTATGAGACTGTATATATGAACCGTATAGGATGACGTGTTCTTTATGGAGAAGTGCGTAATTTGCGCACAATCCATATTGAAAGTTTACGCACTGTGCAAATCTATATAGGAGCTAGTGTTAAATTGTATACTTGCCCCCCAGTTTACCTAGATAAGATAGGTTGAATATCCCTGTATTTTGCACTATAATAAACAATTCACGGTCCTGTCACACGGTCCAAGAAATAGTATAAATAGTATAAAATTCGGGTTCCTCAATAATTGGTCCTATAATTTGTCCTCTAATAAGCCAAAAGGTGCTCCGCTCATAGTGGTCCAGGATAATAACCATGTGTTTTTGGTTTATCATGCTGACCCAGCGTCCTCCTCCTCTTACCCGCTGCCCGCTGCAGTTGTCGCCTTGATCGAGTTGATCCGGAGCCGGATGGCGATGTTCCTGAGCGCCTGCACCGTCTGCTGGTCCGGTTTATGGTAGTCCTCCATCTGACTGATGCACGGTTTCCTCAACGAAAAAAAAACGCACGCACACTGCTAAAATTGCGTTAAGAGTTAATTTTCCCCAGTCTGTCCCGAGAAAGGAGCTGGACGCACGAGCGCAGGGGTTAAAAAGACTGTTGTTGAACCTGTGTCGGTGGGGGGAGAGAGAGAGAGAGAGAGGGGGGGGAGAGCAAGGGGGCGTGTTTGTAAGCAAAGCCTATGAAAATGGTTAATCTAGGGCTAAAAGGAGACTACAGTAACTCCCAACAGTCACGCATGAGCACATCTATCAGCAAGACAGCACACACGCAGCCCTCCTCCCTTCTCTGAAAAGTCGCACTCTGGCCGGGGACGCACATGGGTACATCTCAATAGTGCAGCAGCGATTCCTTTCCTGTGCCGTTTTTTGCGTCCTCTTCTCTCTTCGAGGAAAATTGGACGCGGAGAGAAATTTAGGAGAGAGCTCAAACAAGCAATCACCCCCCCCCAAAAAAAGCATCTGAGCCATAAACCTAGCCTGTGGCTCTGAGCAGTTCTGGGGAAATGAATTATATAGATCACGAAGTGGATGATGGCACAGATGAGATAAAAGAGGACACAATTTCAGCTTCAACTGGATCTGGCAAACTATAGTTCGGTATTTGAGTCTGTCTTAATACTCTACTAGATGTATATGTGGTGTTAGTGGAGGAGGCAGATGCATTGCAGCCCCCCGCCATCACCCTTTATGTCAAGGTTCAGAGGGTTTTACTGTGTTTTTCTGGGGTCCTGCTGTCTTTGCACCATGTATCAGTGTGTGAAACTAAGCTGTCATGTCTCTGCGCCAGTTTCACCAAGACAAATGCCAAAAATACTTGGTATTTAACATTATTCTGATGTTCAGAAAAAGAAGTGGATAAAGCTTGAGCCATTTCTAGAAAGAAAGAGAGTTTGGCTAAGATTTTACAATGCGCACCATGTTTCTCAGACTACTTAACTAAAATCTTTGGCTGCAAATGTCATGCCCAGCACAATGCCTATCAGCACAGTGCAGTATAGTATTTTTAGCTATAGTATGGTTTAATAGGGTTCCCTAAGTGAGTCTGAGGCCCTCAGCTAGGGCAAATTATTCTCAAATGAAGGCCTGTGTCTGGGGGTCCTTGACATGACAAAGTTTGGGAAGTATAAAACATTGCACAGCGTGATACAGAAGACACACTGAGTGGACACAACATGAGGGCGACCTGCTCTTTCCATGAAACAGGCTGATCCTTGTGATTCCTCATTGATCACCTATGAAATCCACTTCAGTCATGAAGGGAGATGGAGGTGAAGGTGAGGAGGTGTTAAAGAGGGTTTTAAGTCCTCTTGACAATCATGGACATGGATTGTGCAGAATGTGGTGCAACTCAACAGTATGGAGTTCCTAATATTGTATAGGGAGTGTAAAGAGAGTGGGCCCTTTTCACAATAACACTACCCATTACATATTGGGAAGAGGAAAGGATGACCTGCCAAGGGAAGGGATCACAAATTCAAGATTCAAGAACTTTATTTGTCACATACACACACAGGGTGTGCAGTGAAATGAAAAGTGGCAATGCTCAGCAGGAATGTGCAAAGGGCAACAGTACACAGTATTTACAATAAAAATTGCCAAATTACGGCAATCTCAGTTTAGTGATAATCTCTACCGAGGCTGACCTCTGGATGACCTATTAGAAGCAGCGAAGGCCTACTACACCTGCAATGCATGCACTTACTTGCCATTCAGGTAATGACTGGTAGTGCCAGACCAGAGGGATTTTTATTTGCCAAGTACGCTATAAAGTACTCCACTATTTTCCCCCAGGTTTGATAGTTCATAGAGGGTTCAGGTGTGGCAGACTGACCTTTCCTTGAATCGGTAAGTGAAAAATATCTCCAGTGGCTGACAAAACCTTCCATTTGGCTGACCCATGTGTAACACCTCAATACAAGTCTTATATTTTAAACAAAGTGAAGAGGTTTGATTGATGGAGGAACCATGATGGTCACAGATGCAGTGTAGAGAAAAGGGGGGAGGGTCTCCGTTATTATGAACATAAGAGTAGGTGGGGTAATGTCCTATATGGACTACTGGGAATTATCTACTGGAGCGCACAGTAAGACAAAGGCGATATTCCAGGGATGACTGAATGGGACAGTGTGTATTTACTGTGCCTGTCTGGTCTCACCAAACAAGAGTGCTGCCATCTATTGGTGACTTACCACTGACTAGGAGGTCTCCTGTCCACATTCAAAAGGGAAATGAGAACATTTTGCTGAGCTACTGCATCTTCTGGGAAACAGAACCTCTAAAATCCAATTATCAAAAAAAGGACATTTATGTTCTCACTTGTACTCAGAACTACTGCTAGGTCAAGTTCTCTGTGAAAATACACCCATGCATAGGGCTGATATCGAATGACTACAACATATCCTTGGATTTGGGTACAACAGATTAACAGTAAGCACTCAGTGACATCCTGTGGTCAAATAGGGAAACTGCACCAGTCTCATGCACTCATCTAAAACTCTATTGAAGTAACTCTTTGTCAAATGTAAAAAATGTCAAGCAGTCAATCAAATTAATATAACTGTAAATCCTTAAAAAAAAAAAAAAATCCTGTTAGTCAGCTCTGAATTTGTCTGACAAATAAAACAGTGTCTTTTCCCTGTGATACAAAAAAGAAACAACTTACCGTTTTTCTAATCTTTAATATCACAAAATAGCCATAATAAACCAAATTAATACAATGACAAAACATATTTTAAAAATGAATGCAAGTTGCAAATGCTTCCCCAAAACATCAAGCAAAATCATATTTCTGGTCATCAAGATACATATATATATATATACCAAGGCATAAAATAACCTTAAAATCTTAAAATATGAGGACTGGGATTAAAAATAATCTCTAATTTCACTCATTCTTCCTGTGTGCACGTAATCAACCAATATAGGTCTGTAATGTTGGCAAAGTTAACTGGAAAATTATTACAGGGCAATCAACTGTACAAAATATTTGATTTACTGAATGTTTACGGTGTAATAAGACAGCAAAATCCTTTATCTGGGAAATCTGTTTTGTCCCCCCCAAAAAAAAAAATCACCTCATTTGCCAATTGGTATTAAATGATGTTAGTGTACATCAACTGGATTAAAAGATGACGGATGAGTGGCACATGAACAGATACTGCTAGTAAACATCAAACCAAATACTTACACATGTTGCCACTACCAGGATGGGGCTTTCTGCAGACAGTCAACTGACTCGAATCAAAATGATTTATTAGCAGAAAGTTTTAATAATATGGATGTTTTCTGATTAAAGTGAATTTTGAGCCTTAATAACTTTATGAGTGAAATGAAAAATTCCAAAGAGCCGTCTGCTGCGCATTTCATATTTCATTTGGAAAAAACAAAACAAAAAAAACATTTGTTGATGTCTAGTACTGACGTTTTCATCTGGAATGACTATCGATCATTTAGAGAACTATAATGCAGACATTTGATCGGTAGAAAAAAATCTGCCTTCACATAACATGGCTGGCTATTTGCACAGCTAAGAGACAGCCCGGTCATGAGCCGACTACAATCAAAAGGTGTGAAAACCTCATACCTCAGAGTTTTGGTTTACATTATTTTTGAATTCAACATTCTGACTATTTCTCATGACACTAGGGCAAATGAAACCAATCAATAACCCATTACATGATTTCAAACATGCACTGATGCCGCTTGGTAGATCATCTATGTTACTGAATCTCTGAGAAGCTGACTTCTTAGGAATACAGGAAATGTTTTCGCGCAAAAGCGGCGATCACCAATCAGCAACGCAGGTGATGTGGAGACAGGTGTGCTGTTTCCTGTGTTTCTTGCAGGGTTTAAGGTTCTGTGCTGCAGTAGCCTTTTACTGCAAAAAAAAGCCAAATATTACCACAACCCATTTTGTCTTAAAGTCTTATAAGAACACATATTTACAGCCTACTTGGGGAAAAAAACAAGAGAAAGGTTGAACTTTGTTACTCTGAGCCAATGGGAATAGAGGTATTTGTTATTATTAGTTTGGATTATTGGTATAATCTGAATTAATTGCTTTCAAAACTGATTCAAGATATCAAAATGGACAAGTGGATGTACCCCCTGCAGTCTAATTTGGGGTTAGGAATTGATGAGGAAATGAAACAACTCTGGAAATTAATAACTAGATTTTCATAGCTTTACATCTTTTCGTTCTGCTGCACCATCCTAAAATATCCCAAAACGCTGGTATCCCAAAAGGCATTGCGACTGTCTTTCTATTGCACATGTTCCCCGCCACGCATCAAGCACTCTGAGCTTAG
The DNA here is from genome assembly GCA_034670385.1 of Hoplostethus mediterraneus. Lineage (NCBI taxonomy): Eukaryota > Metazoa > Chordata > Actinopteri > Trachichthyiformes > Trachichthyidae > Hoplostethus > Hoplostethus mediterraneus. The sequence continues at coordinate 15,438,318 of JAXDDW010000001.1, read as the reverse complement.
CTGGTGGAGAGGAGACTGAGAGACGAAGCGCGAGAGACCAAGAGAAGATAGGGGGGGAAAAAGCAGTTTGTGTGTGCGTCTAGGTGTGTGTGTTCAGATCTGCAGTCTGCAACATAACATCACAAAACCAGAATACTGGAATCCACTCCTAGATTGAGCTCTTAGCTGCAAGTGCTTCGTTCAGCTAACAACTAACCACTACGGAGGTCCCTGTCCTCCTTAGGTTAGGCTGGAAAAAAATTCTCCCCTTCCTCCATCCCTATCATGTAACACTATTAACACAAAATGCCACAAGAAACTGTACTGCTGTTCAGTGCATCTGCAGTGTCACAAAAAAAATATACAAGCATTAGCAAAATGAATAGTCCTTAGCCTTTTAGCTGCAGAGAGAAGGAACACAGCTCCAAAACAGTTCAGAGCACAGGAGGTCAGTCTCTCGAAGAAGCAGTCAGAGCGGCATCACTGGTCCCATACTCTCGCACTGGATAAGTCCCAAGCCTTGTGAGACGAGCAAGAGGGGCAGAGTCTATGATTCCCATACTGTTCAAGCTGTGAAATCATACTGTACATAATTTGTCCAAAAGGTCAGGGTCCAAACTGAAGTGACAGGAGGTCACCAAGCCTCCACTGTGGTCCTGTCTTCCAAACAATCTTACCAGCAACGGGCAAACGTTCCCCATTCTATAGCAGACAGTGGTCCCCATCCTCGTTGTGTCAGCAGGGCATCTACACTGTGCAGTTTATTTTCCTCAAGAAATCCTGTCCAGTTTACAGGTGAACCATACGGACTCAGGGGGCCACGTGAAGTCAGACACTTCCATCTCAGTGGTTCTGCCTTGACACACGTAGACAAGACGTCCATCCAAGTTCAGGTGAGTCATCGGGACCGAGTCGAGGCTCAAGTGAGGACTCAGGAAGCAAAGCAATTTCAGCCGGGTGACGACAGTTAAATGATAGGGGCTATTTTAAGCCTTGTAACACACAGAAGAATTCATAGGTTTCACAGAGTTGTGCTGTGCAGCATGATAAAGAGCTTGTTAAAATCCCATGAGCCTCTGGTCTCTTCAGTCTGTTTTTCCATTACTACCAGTCTTAGTCTTTGCTATCACTGGTTCAAATCTAGAGGAAAACAAATGAGTATTGGGTCACAGCTGAAGCAGGCTTATGAAATGATGTTACTGAAGTCGATGGAAAGCAGGTGGAGGGCAGTGTTTAAATATGGGTCAGGACCCCCAAGTGCGCCATGGGTTTGTTTCTGGGTTGAACGAGCCTGGGTCTCAGAACAAAACCGAAGTGACTCAATTTGGGTCCCGGGGCCGAACAGTTAAGAACCTTTGACGTAAGGGCGAGGGTTAGCGGTCTTGCGGCTCTTGCTTCAACGCATTTTAGTCAGGGGTCGTATTGTAGGTAATGGTGGCGAAGGTGGCGAAGGCTGAAGTGGGGCTATAGCTTTATGTTGCCGAAGTCCTTGGACAAGCCCTTCAGGTAAGCGTCGTGAATGGCACCGAGGAAGGCTGGGTCATTCTGGACAGGGAAGAATGAGAGAGCAATGAATGACAGAAATAGTAACGTGTGGTAAATGTGAGCAGACATCAAGGAGGTGGATCTTTAAAAATGTTATTCCGTGAGATTAAAGACTTTTCACAGGACTTTTTTTATGAGATACCCTATGAAATAAAAACTCTCAGCTGTTTAGATCCCTACTGTAGTCAATAGGGCATCATCTAATCTTTAGCTCTGACTTTGTCGCCTTAACCTGCCAGTCACCTCGTGTGCCTTGTGCGTTGGTGCATTTACCTTTATGAGGTGTATCAGGGTGTCTTGTAGCTGTGTCTTGCTGCAGGGTGTTTGGGGGGGCTCGACAGCCCCCGTAGAGCTGGAGGAGGGAGTGGAGGGCGCAGGAGAGGCTGCTGATGCTGATGCTGCTGCTGTCTTGCTACCAGAATGCTGGAAGGCACTGGGAGAGAGAAGGACGGAAATCCCTGCCCCCGAAATGCGTGGACCCGACCCCGGTATGGCAAGACCTGAATTCATGGGGACAGCCTGAGAAAGGGAAGAGGGAGACAGAGATACATGAGAACATACAACATACTATATTACCTGCATTCTGTTGTGTGCGAGAGAGAGACTGATTTAACCACAAAGCAATGCACAAGCTGCTAAGATTACCACCCAACTCACAGGCATTGGTTTGATCAGGTTTGGAGGCTGAGAGAACACATCCACATCCTTCCCCTGCTGGAGAAGGGGCTTCCCCATTGGCTCTTGGAAGCTCTGGGGTGGGACCAATGTGCTGGGCAGGAAGTTGGGTGCGAGGATGGGCTTGTGAATGTCCGAGTTCCCTGCTGGCTTGAGTGTGCCGAGTATCTCCTGTCCCAAGTAGGCCGTGGGGGCTGATGCTGCAACTCCAGGGCCAGGAGGAGCAGTACGAGGCTCTGACCCAGCCGGGGACATCATGAGCGGGGACACTGAGCACCGGGGCTGAGGGTCAGACCCGGGGGCGGGGCCTCCTGAGTGGAAAATGGGGCTAGGGTGGAGTGCGTAGGAGGCTGGGGCTGGGAGCAGGCCTGGGGGCTAGGTGGCGCTGGTTGGTCCCAGGGTCTGGTGCTGTGAGGTGGGGAGGGAGGAGAGGGTCAAGATGGGCTGGAGTGGGGTAAGGCTGGCTCTGCAGGTAGGTAGTGGACGAGCCGGGGCTGGAGGGGTCACTGGTGGCAGTGGCGGAGCTCTGGGTGGGCATGGCAGGTAGAGAGGGGTCCTTAGGGAGGGAAGAACCAAAGAGCTCTTCAACAGTGATCTGCTTCACCATCATATGGGAACTCTGGGAGGGAAAGAGAACAAACCTGTGAGGAACTGATACCAAGGAAGGAATGAAAAACATAAGAGTATGAAAAAAAACAGGCAAAACAGCTTCCATTAGAAATGAGAGTAATATGTCCAAAAGAATAATAAAAAACTATAATAAAATCAAATCACTGATATATAAGAATTGTCCTGCCTATTACTCTTTTAGGTGTCTCTTTAAGTTTTTCTTGAACCATTTGCAGGAAGTCCTGATATCGTCAAGCCTCACAAATGTGCTGCAAAATATTTTCCTCCGGGTGGAATTTTTTCTGAACTCCAATTTGGCCAAATGTGACATGTGACAACTTGGTACAAATCTCGTCACCAGGACTACCATTACCCTAAACCTTATCAAATCCATTCCTCTAAAAATAAAAAAATAAAGAAACTGAGCTTAAATGTAGCAGCTGGGCAGTTTATTTTGTGTGTGTTTTAAAGTGTATGTTTGTATGTGTGTGTGTACCTTCTCAGGTTGTGTTGTACTGTGGGTATGCTCAGCAGCATGGACAACTGGTTTCACACTTTGCTCTGTAGTATTGGACACATCCGTTTCACCTGTCTGATTCTGAAGGACACACAGACACAGACACAGACACAGACACAGACACAGACACAGACACAGACACAGACACAGACACAGATTCACAAAGCCGGAACTGTGACTTTCAATCTTTCGAAAAGAGCAAGAGAGTGAATGATTTAGAAGGATAAAAAGGTTGACCAACAGTAGGGGTTGGGCAATTGGTAATGGAATAAAATAAGACTCTACCTCTGGGTGCTTCACCACACACACACACTAATAATCACTAATAATCTCTCCAGACATATTTGAGTGTGTGTGTGTGTGTGTGTGTGTGCGCGCGCGCGCGCGCATATGTGTACAGATAGTGTTTTTGCTTGGGCTTTATACTGACGGTGATCTGAACTAATAGATTTGATATGTGGTTGAGGATCACTGCTTACTTGCACACCAATGCCTTACATTCAGTTGTGTTGACCTAGAGGAAAAAAGGATTGACAACTGGACAGTGATTGCCACAGGAAACGAGAACTGGTGTGTGACCAAATTGCAGTGAGAATTTGGTGTCCTGTATCGCTAAATGAATGAGGCATGACTCAGGGTTAGAAGCCAGTCAGGCTAAAAAAAAAAAAAAGTATGTCACCATAGTTCTAGGGCGCTTTCACCCTCTCCACCCAAGAATATAACCACCAAGTTATGTTGTGTGTGTTTGCAGCATTCTTACTCTGTGGTACTCCTCCTTGGCTTTGCTGAGGAGTTCCAGGATGTCGATGGGTCGTGGCTCTGTGACGCCATTGGTCCTCCCTGGCCCTGCCCTCTCCGGCGAGTGCCTCTGGGCGTGGTCCGCTTCCTGTTTCACAATTCTGGGAGAGGAAAGAGGAGACAGGATTAGCTCCAGCTAATTTCACTCACTCATACTATCACACCTGAATAGTGTACCCCTGTAAGCAGAAACCTTGTGATGGGAAATAAGCTGCTTTTGAGAAATTTGCCGTTCAAATACTATCCCATCTCATCCAAACACAGATGTACACACACACACACACACACACACACACACACTCCTGCTACTCACCTGACCATGAGCTGAGCAATGCGTTGGCAGTCCTTCTTGTCATAGAACCAGATGCTGTAGATTCCCACTGCAGGAAAAAAACAAGAACAGATAAATCACAATTGTTGGTCTCAAGAACAAAATTATCTTACTGCTGTTTTTGTGTTAAATGAAATGTTTCAGTATTGCCAATAGGAGACTAAAATCACCATAGACAATTAGAAACCATTTTAACTGTGCAGTCCTAGTACAGGAAATAAAATGATGGTGCTTGCAGAGGGGTGTTCCACAAAGCGAGCTTACCACTTATCCAGGCTTATTTCACTTAGTCTGGCTCATTTTCAGCATAGTTCAAGTTGCTGTGGCAACTTATCCTTCGAAACTAGCCTGCCCCGGTGCTAGATATCAGGCTAAACCACAGTTGAAGCTTAATCGGTACTCCTGTAACCAGTGGCGGCTGGCCAATAGAGGGAGCTAGGGCGCCGCCCCACCACTCCCCACATCCTACACTTCATTGAATAAGACTTTAAAAATTACCTTTGAATTTTTTTAATTAGCGAGGTAAATATTATATAGTTGGTGAGTAAAATGTATAATCTGCAATAAAATGTAGATTAAAATTGTTCTAAAGTTGTCTAAAGTTACAGCTAGGTCACATATTTCTGGCCTGGGGCGCAAGAATCTTTGCCCATTGACTCTCGTTATAAGTTGTACATGCGCAGTTCGCTCCTCTCAATATAAGAGATAGGAGCTTGGTGGGGTGCAGGAAAGCTGCGCACCTTTGCAGACCTTGCAGACCTTTTCGAAAACAAGGAGACATCTGCAAGATGATGAGAATGCATTTTCATCAGCAGCCCACACCTGATTCCATGTCATGTTACTTTACAGTTAAATGTTTTACAGCTCAGCAAATACAAATAAAGGCCTTTTCATTCATTTAAATACACTGATGATACCTTAGTACATGTTTGCTTGATTTTTGGTATAGCCCCCTCCGGAGAAAAATGCTCCAGCCGCCACTGCCCGTAACACTGATCCGACTGAAACACAATATTTTTCAAACAAGGTTCCGCCATCCTAATGTTCAACACTATTACCTTATACCCTACACTATCAGACATAAAATGTAATGTTAATAGAAAATAAAATATATATAATGATGTAGGCTGTTTTGGGGATACGGTCACGGTTCAGAGCGTTGTTAGGCAACCTCATTTAACCATGAGTGATCCAGCAAGACCTCAAGTGCCGTATTGCTTTTAGAAAACGGTTACTCATAGAAATAATTATTTGATGACACAGTATTATTTTATTAATCGCCGCTTTTCTAAACCTGCTTTGTGGAACAGCCCCCTGATGTTCATTTCTTATGTTTGTCCACCAAAACCTTCCGACGTCTCAAAATTGGTACAAAATTATTGACTGATGAATGGTTTTGATTGGAGACTGTTGTTGCATGTAACCATTGCAATAAATAAAAAACAGGAACATGAGAATACGTCTGTGTTGTAACACACTACACAGGGTTACATACAGGACGTCAGCAATCTACCGTGCAGCAACATGTGACAAGAATGTAACAGTATTACAGTACTACATTTCATGTGCTGTGATGTGTGTGTCATGAAATACTGCCATGTGTTCAAGGTCCCTCAAGAGGCTGAGGTAACCTAGCAACCTGAGTGTTTTGCCTCCCTGCAGCATCTGCCTCAGGGAATCTGGAGGTGTGTAAACAGGTGTGGGTGTAAACAGGTGTGTGTGTGTGTGTGTGTGTGTGTGTGTGCGTGTAATGTGTGTAAGCAAGTCTCTCTTCAAGACTTTCAGAAGTTGGAGAAGTGCATTTGAATCTCAGATAGTACTCAGACAATACTCCAAGAGGCTTGCAAGCAAGACCCCAAATACATTTTTTCAACAATATCTGTAGGATCCACTGTCCCTCTGCAGGACCCTCTACTCTTCTATAACCAACCTGCATCTTCCCTCTCTTTTTTCTTCCTTCCTCTGTTCCTCCTTCTCTCTTCCTAGATCATAGTATAGAGGGAGGAGTCTGAGGGCTATCTAGAAAACACAGCTCCCTCTCAGAGGATCAGAAGCCTGGAACCTACACAACAACAACCACACCTTAAGGGGAAAGCGACCACAAGGACACACAGACAAGCTTTAAAAACACGCTGATGATTCAATGTCTACGAAGCAAAGCCAATAGATTGTGTCTACACAGATGAAGAGCAGAAATGCACTGAGGAAAACGTATGCACATGAACTAGATGAGCTATCAAAGCTGATAGTAGAGGACAGCGTCAGAGAGAAGTTATGCCAACCAATCGACCTGAGGGGATTGTCAGCGCTGAAAATGCTAGGGTGCCCCTCTAAGACAACTTTAAGAAGACTATCGTCAAACATTGTTTTAGTCACTGCTGTACTGTGTTTTATCTGCGTGTGAATTAAACCACCTGGAGGACTTAAAATGACAACACCCTTTGGACTACTGCTGGAGACTGGCAACCAGAGAAGCTGAGCTGGCCTGGACGCCGATGAGGAGTTGCATTATGCCTACCATACCGGCCAGGCTGATGGGCAAACCATGTCCGAAGGGGGAACAGTCTACGCTGACATTGTCCCTGGCCATGTTATTTTTTCTGATTAGCAAGCAACTGGGAAAGCAATCCAATTCCTTAATCCTTGCCTCAATAAAACTCCTGTTCAGACTGCTAATAGATTGCCTTGGCGGCAGAGCTGTCAATTACTTTCTGAAGATCTGAGGAATGCCATCACTTCTTACTGAGGAAACACATTACTCTTTACTTCCTGTCCAACTCTTTTCATGACCTCAGACGACTGCACAGAGCCGAGCAGCAACAACACGATTTTAAAAATACAGGCAACCAGTCAAGATTCAGCAATCAAACCAACAGTTTTGTTGACCGTTGCCCCAATGCAGAATGATTCAAATTGTGGCTCGACTGAGCTAAACCTGTTTTAGTCTGGTTGGCCTATGTGAGGTCATGGGTGCAAAAGAGTCATCAGACAAGGTCTTCTTGCTAAATGTGACTCCACAACCCCAAAATGACCTCAGGCAGAGAAGTGCAAAGAGCAAAGAAGTGTTTCAGAGGACCCTGGGGAGTCCGTTCGGTGTTTTCAGAGGTACTGTACTGTGTGTGAACAGTGTGTGTGTGACAGCGAGCGTCACAAGCCGCTATGGAGGTGTCTACTCAGTGCTTTCAGAGGAACACAGTGTGTGTGTGTGTATATGTTTGTGAGAGTGTAGTGTATCATGTGTGTCCTGTAGAAACCTTGCATCTTCTAAAAGTAGCCTATTCAGTAATTAAGAAACACTGGTGGTTTTCCCATTGATATTAGTTCATTTTTCACATTTTGCACTGCATTTACAATGGTCTGGTGTAGTCACAGTGTCACTACAAGCATCAGCTCTCAATTTCAGCAATATAATCATTCATTACAAAATTGGATGTACAAGGTTTTTGCAGGACACTGATGGTATGTGTGTACAAGGTTTTTGCAGGACACTGATGGTATGTGTGTGCAGTGTGTGTGCAGTGTGTGTTTAATGTTTGATTACTTAGTTCTGCAGGCAGGCAGTTCCCTTGTCCAAACAATAGCTCTAGGAACATTGTGTTTATGATTGCAAAAGACATCATTCTAACAGGATATTACTTTAAACTACATCAAAACTCCTTGTACTTTGTCGTCAAAGTATCTGGACACAATCATGCTGTGCTTTGAACTACAGAAAGGTACTTTTAACACACTGAAGCACATACACAGACATGACCCAAGAATTTCATCATAAATCTTTCAGTCTTTCTTATTTATCATGATAGCACAAAAAATAAACAAGCACTTAAAACAAAACTGGGCTTGAAGTGAACTTGCATTGCCTGTAAATCATCAACCCTTAGACAGTGTTCCTACCTGCTGCCAGAGGAATAGTGCACAATGTTTCTGGAATTGCTCAGTCACCACCAACCTGTCTGTCTCTCTGTGCATATACAGTTCAGCCAGCAGCATCTTCTTTATGAAATTGATGGCCTTTTAGGGTTCTGCAGGGCCTAGCCTGTACTTAAGCTCTCCTTTGAGTAAAAGCCTTAACTTTTTTTAATCCAGTTCCATATTTCCAGGGCACACTTCAGGAACTAACAAAAAGATTTTACAGCTGGAAGAACTGAAGACCTACCTGTATAAATGAGGGGGAACGAGTATGAATTAGAGGCCAAATTCAATGGATTTTACTGACATTAAAAGGTGCACTAAGTGTGATTTTTATATAAAAATACACCCAGCTTATCTGCCTGAATCACAAAGTGGGGCTGCAGTAGGAAGTGCCCCATCCTTAATTGAGACTCTGTATATTCACCCAAATTAAATTCTGGTGCCGGGTATTGACAATTCTCCACCCACAGGAAGTAAATTTAACTGAAACTTAAAGAGTTAAAACCATGCTCTGTCCAGAGAAAGCTGGACTCACCAACAGTACATCTCTTAGCCGCTCTTATGGTACCATTTAGTGTAAAGTGATCACAGACCGGCAAGGTTGGTAAACACGGGCGTTCTGTGTGCAGTTTACTGACACACATTAAATGATTTCTGGGTATTGACATTTACATTTTTCAAACAGTTATTTCTCACTCCCAATGCACAAAGCTGCCTAGAGCAGCTTCAATGTAATATATTTGTTTGATTTTCTTTAGACATGCAATGGTATGATCATTGCAAGATAGTAGTAAATTTAAGGATACAAGCAGAAAAGCAAGAAATCCTCTACAGAAACACTGAAACACTTGACAATCTCCAAGTGCACCTGATTTCAATCCGCGGCACACAAATATGAATCAGCTCACTGTGTCTACTGTCTTGAGGTAGCTATTATACCGGCTACTCACAATTGGCGTTCCTGTAGAGGAGGAAGGGATCCTGCAGCTGGAACTCCAGGTCTTTGTTGATTGGCTCCACCAAGTTCTCTGTACTTAGTCGGTTCATTATAGTGAAGCCATGGTGAGGGGAGGCAGACCTACAACGGATGAAGATTATATGTGCTGTAATATATTACTCTGGCAGTAGAAAACATTGGCCTCACCTCCCTGATATTGACTGATGACTTATTTTAGTAGGTGAAATCTATATGCAATGATGGCTTCCACCTGGAGATCACCTGGTCATTCTACTGCATGAAAGGAGGCGGTCATAATGTTTTGTTCTCTCAGTGTGTAAGCTATGGATAGGGATATGGGGTTGGACATGACTGAGAGATTATAAACAGTGCTGTTATCAGAACAACACAAAATAACAGGACACAATGGGGAACAAAATAGAATAACTTTTCAAACGAAACTAAATTGAGTCCAAACCACTAAAGTCCTAATAAAACAAGAATAATTATAAGAACAGGTAAACTACAGTAGGACTACAGTACAAATACTGTACGTGGATATGTCTATAGTAACTATATTGTATGCTAGAATACCACCATCATATATGAATCAGTACAAAGTAAGATCATATTTAATAACATCGCATGGTGGCTAATGTTACATATTAACCAAAGGACTCCATGTTTGTTTACGCTGATTGCGGCCTACACACGTGCGTAAGAATACGTCAACTACGCACAACAGGGCAATGTAAACAAGCCCTTGTTGTCCCTTGTTTTAGCTTCACATCGTACTCACAAGTTCAATTGTTAAAACGATGTATGTTCTTACCTGGAATAAACAAATAAGGTGCCCTCGATTTCGGTCTTCTCCTGAAATAAAAAAATATCAGTCAAAATGTAACGTTACACACAGAACTTGCAACGTGCCGAATACAAAACTATTGTTAGCAACCGTCATTTTGTTATTTAGCAAGCCAGTGTTTAACACGGAAACATTTGCGTCAAAATAGCTTGTTTTCTAAAATATTTTGTATCGTTCCAGTTCACTAAACACTAACATGTTTGTTGTCCTGTTTGTTGTTGTTGTTAGCGATGGGGTAGCATTAGCATGCTACGAAGGGTACTTCGTTTCGTCGGCTCTAGAGCACGAAACGGCTGGATGTTTTACAGACTTACCCATTCATTCGCTTTAGAGTTGAAGTTGTACAGTGCTACCTGACTGGTAACATCGAGTAGTTTGTTTATATATGGGTCTTGTCGCTGAAGAGCTGCTAAGCTCATGAGATGTCCAGCTTTAGCGGTCTCCATCTTGGATGTGGTTGCTGCTCCCGCACGGAACGTTTTCTGCGAACACTTATTTCCCACTGACCCCGGAAAGCATGGCTGCCACGAAAGGTTCCTAGAAGTTTATTTATTCCGCAGAGATGAGTCTAATCGTGATTTAGGCGATTCCCAGTTTGTCAACTTGCCAGTGAGCTATGGAATATTGCGAGAAATTAGATCAACGAATACCCTTCCGTATTATGACAAAAGAATCAGTTTCTTTCTCTCGCTTATAGTCCAGGGTTCAAACCCAGGAATGTAATGAATACTAAAAAGTTGAGGCAAACGAAATTGTACATTCTAATTTCCGTTGTGCTTGTGAGATCTTATTAGAAACACACGAGGAGAATAATTTTGAACGCGTATTTTGACAGTTTCTAGTTTCTGTAGAAAAGTCATAGAAATGATCAGACAATAGGCTATATAGTACCTGTCGAGAAAACCACAAGGTGGAGCTGCGATACTAATTTGATGAGGTCCAATCTATTTTACAGAGGCCACAAGTAGTGACTAGTTTTCCTCGGGCACAATCTGAGCACCTGTCGCGTTTTACAGAAAGACCACAAGACAAGTATGGTCTAAACTCAACCCTATACGATTGGTTTAATCTAAACACAATACGCGTATATATTGCAGTGAATGGGTTGAACACAGCGAGACACTTGTTTGTAGGTGGATTCACAACATGTTTGAACGTGTCAGTTTAAACTTTATATCAATCCAACCTAGTCAAAGAATGAAACTGACTTATTGAAAAAAAATGTTGAAGAAAATGGAAAAATCAAGATAATTAACTGTGGTATACAAAGTGTCATCCAAGGGAATCCAAATAGGCTATGTGCCTGTACTGTAGACATTTGGATAGAATAGAGTCATAATTTACAATCCTATTTTATAAAAACTCTCCGATCAGTTACTGGGTTTGAATTCAGCTGCAGCTGTCTGCCTTACCTGCTTGTGTTGAGGGAACATTGGAGCAGGGATTATAATTGGAGGATTACCTGCTGCCGTAAAATCCTTGCACAGGTAATCCAATCACTGGTAACCTTCCAGCAGAGCTCCGGCAACTCATTTCCTCTCGATTCGCAGCGGAATGAGGGCAGAAAACGGCGCTATGAGGCCCCAGAAGAGAGCCAGGTGACAGAATGCCGTTTATTATAAGGGGAAGAGCCCTGAGGGGTAAGTTGGCACAGACGGAGGACTTGTAAATGTTGTTTTAGCCAGAGGAACAGGAGATGGGGAGCTATAGATATAAATCTCTTCTTAAGACTCACTTTTATCTTATGGCTTTTCCTCACTGATGGTATTGTAACTATTCAAAATTATTTTATCCTGTCTTATATCTATGTCTTGGATTTTATTTCCTGTTATTTGTTTTACTGTTAAGCACTTGTAACTATTTAATTTACTTTATCCTGTTTTACATCTTACGTCTCAGATTTATTTTCCTTTTATTATATATTGTTTTATTGTTAAGCACTTTGTAACTCTGTTTTGAAAGGTGCTATATAAATAAAGTTATTATTATTATTATTATTATTATTATTATTATTATTATAGGGAACCTGGTAGTTTTCTTGTTAGCGCATATCCACGAATTCCCCTGCTAACTTTAAATCATAGGAGTTGATAGAAAAGTGACAGAAAAGACAAATTTGGGCTTCTTTACTACCATCTCCCAGAGTTGGCCCATTAAATGGCTTCCGCTGTGTTATAAGGAGTTATATAGCCTATGATGTATCATAGGTAGGCATTCAAAAAGTTAAATCAACCGAGAACATGGGGAGAAATATAGATTAGAGAGCTTCAGTAGAGCAGCCAAATGTCGAATATGAAAGATCTAGAAAATCTGAATTCAAGGTTAACTCGTCTAACTATTATATAGGCCTATGCTTTGGGAAAGACCTGAGTTACATTACTTCAATTGCAAGTGTGTGTGTGTGTGTGTGTGTTAAACAACTTTTATACTTTTATACAGTGATCATATTTTTAGCACTGTATTGCATGCTGTTGGAATTTATTGCCAAACATTTAGATAAATACATCAAGATCACAGTGCAGGTTTCGATCAGTTACATTTAATTGGCTTGCTTTATTCTTACTACACAGAGCAATTTCTAATGTACAGGATACCAGCAGGCTACATCTCTGGCAGGCTTCACAGGCTATTTGCTGTCCTCTCCCCCGCTTTGTAAACGGATTACTGGATGTCCGTATTTCAGATATACACCCTCACAGCAGTCAGTATCCTGGAGGGAAAATAAATACAAAATTCAGTAGTTTTATATGAAAACACCTGTATTTTCCCGCTCTTTTTCTTTTGTGTTTAATTTGTTTCATGGAGTTGCTCGGTCCAAGCTTCTCTGTTTGTATTTCATCTCTCTCTTTTTAATCATTTGTGCAACTGGACTCAACTTACCCCCCCCCCCCCCCCCCCCACAAACAATAATAATAACAACCCTTTAATGGTCTGCTCAACCATTTGGTAGAGCACATTTTGAGTCACAATATCTTGTTGAAGAATTTGTTGTACCTAACTCAACCTGATTGAGGTATTTCTACCACTCGGAAGTACGTAATGCACAAAAAAAAAAAAATAGCAGGCGCTGGGTTTTTTATGGCCAACCCTTTTCAGGTGCATCCTTTCAGAAAGTTAGCAGCAAAATAAATCACTCCTGATAAGTGAAATATTTAGTGAATAATATAATAGTGTTAATGGGGGCTTACTGAACAGAATGGCTTTATACCCCCTTTAACTTTATACCCCCCAAAAAGTGTAATGAATGTGTTGAGATGTCTATTGATGGTAAAGGTAGTATTGCTATAAAATATAGGCTATATGTTTCCTATTATGCACTGTTGTCAATATGATAAATCTAATGCATTATATATTTGTTCAAATCATTATACCAGTAGAGCAGTGGTGCCCAACTCAGTCCTCAAGTCTCCCTTGTCCTGCAGGTCTTAGCTCCAGTTCTCCAGCTCTACTCAGGCACACCTGAAACAATTAGAGGCTTCACATTTTCATCATATGATGATAATTGTGAGGTGTGCCTGAATAGAGCTGGAGCTAAGACCTGCAGGACAAGGGGCACTTGAGGACTGGGTGGGGCACCACTGCAGTAGAGTTTTTCACCATTGCAACCGCTGTCCTAAGAGTGTGTCCAAGTGTGGGAAATATTTGGTTTGCCTGTGTTTGAATGGAAACCAGCAATGCTTTGTTGCAGATCACCACAAATGAAGTGGCTCTAATGCCCAAAAAACTGTTGTGCTGATGCACCACCACACAGATGAGGAAGTTTGACTTCATTCTACAGATATGTTGCATTTTATTTGAGGTTTCGTAAATTTGTTGATACTTTTTATTTATTTTGATTGACTTTCTATTATAATTCATTCATTTTTTGGAAATATGTTTATGTTTTTGGTTTTATACATTGCCCATGTTCATCAAATGGTGTTCATGTTCATCACACTATCAGGTGAATGGATAAAAAAAACAATCCAGATTGTTAAAATGCACTTTTACCATTAATAGACATCTCAACCGAGGCTCATAAAATCAAAACTGTGTGGGTTGTTAAAATAATTTTTTTTCATACATCCATACGCCAAATTAAGTTAAATCAATTGATCAAGCCATTTGAATCATATATTAGGCAGCATTAGGTGTCTCTACAGTGATTCATATCCAGTGCGTCTAACTTCTATCGATGTCTTTATTCCCATCCAGAGAGAATAATCGACACCAGTCGATTGACTGCTCTATGTGTGTATGTATGTATATGTGTGTGTGTGTGTGTGTGTATGTGTGTGTGTTGGATTTGCTGTGAATCGGCAGGCAGGCACCCGGATGTGGCAAAAATGTTTGGCGCTTCTCTCAGGGATTGCGTTTGGTGGAAATCACTTTATAATTCAGGTTAACAGCTCGATTTACGCTCGTACGTCGACACCTTTCGATGTTTTTCCGACGATGAGTTGGATTTAAAACGGATTTTTCCAATGTGGATTCGAGGATGCAAGAAGCAGATGAACAGTATGAAGGTAAAATCCGTGCATGACGCGCCGGGGACAGTTGGAGTGCTGGAAGTAGGGAGGCGGCGCGCTAGTTTGGTTTATTCAAGGGGTTGTTTAGTTATTTGTTTTTTTTTAATTATAGGGGATGAGTCGTGTCTGTCTCGTAGTTGCCCCCCCCCCCCCTCTCCCCACTTATTTTACCACACAGAATAGGAGTTAACCTTGTGAGCGCTTGTTGTAGATTGCGTGATTGGCAATAGCATCTGGTCTGATCAAATCCATTGGGAATTTAGTTGTGGCTTGTGGCTTGGAAAAAGTTATGTTTTTATTATAATGCTCAATTATACACTAGGGCGTTTGGGGACCATATGGCAGTTATGAAGGATGCTGTGGATTCACGCGCTCTTTGCGGCGCTTACCTAACTTTTCACGCAGATCGCGTTAAGCTTCTTATGACCGCGTAATTATCACGATATGACTCTGGTTTAAAAACTTCAAGTGAACGGTTTTTGAATAGCACTAAGTAAAGTGGGGAACCAAAAGGGTAAAGTCGCATCAACAGTTGTGCTCCAGCAACGTGCGGCAGATTTGCGACAGCTCACCAGTTACTACTGGGAAGGGATCATTCCTGTTCGCAGATATGCAAAGCTTTGGATGCCTTACTTGTCAAACAGGCTGTGATCACCATCTTTAAATAGGCTACTGGTCATTTTGCTCGTAGGTGGTTGTGATATAATGGCATTAGTATAAGGAGAGATGTGGAGGGATGCTTGTCTCATACATAAAATCAGCTACTTAAGGCTTGAGGGGAAGTACTATACCTAACCACCATTCATTGTGTACAACCTTATCAGTGCTAGCAAATTATATTTCAATTTAACTTTAAGGTGTATTCTATTTTCATTGAACTTTAGGGCATCTGCAGGGAGGCTTGGCTTTGTGCACCGCGCATCCATTCCCCTGTTGTCATTAGCTGTCAAAGGAACGGTTAGCTCGTCGTTGTATCCTCATCCTGTGACATGGCTCATCACAACATCTCTCTCTCTCTCTCTCTCTCTCTCTCTCTCTCTCTCTCTCTCTTTCTCACTGTGAACAGGGGTGACGATTTGATGATACACTGACATCTCGTCACTCACGTGTCAATCCACCTCACGCTCACCTCTCTGAAACGCTGTCATCTCGATTGGACTTTGAGAGCTATTGAGAGCTAATGTTTTCTAAACGTTGACTAGCAGTGACAGTCGGCACTGATGTGACACTGTTGTAGTGTTGCAGAGAAGACACTGTGTCAAGGGCACTGTCCTTTTCACTCGTGGTTTGCATTGATTTTAATGACTCTCTCTCTCTCTCTCTCTCTCTCTCTCTCTCTCTCTCTCTCTCTCTCATTCATGCGCCCTGTCCTGCCCCCCCCCCCCCATACTCAGTCCAAACCAATCTTCTTTTCTCTCTTCTCACCTTTCTGTCCAGTTTTTCCTTATTTGTGCATGCACCTGTTGTATATCACACAGTAGTACTGCTACAGCTGGGAATTTCTGATTTCTGACTTTCGGAAACACACACACACACACACACACACACACACACACACACACACACACACACACACACACACACACACACACACACACACACACACACACACACTGTCATGGAAAATTGCCTATTAGCACTCAGGAAGCTTTGAAATAACACACAAAACATTGACAGGTTGAAGTATAAAAATATATTGTATACAGATATATTGGAGAGAGGAAGACCATGTCACAGGTCCTGCAGAAAGTCACTCTCTATGTGTCACTCTCTATGCCCTCTCTCCCTGAAAGTTTTTTTTATAAACTTTATAGTTTCTTTGAAAAGAGAGAAGTCTCACATGATTGGTTCTCTATGCTAAGACTATGGTTCATCCTATGGACTATCTTCATGCACTAGTGGACTAGTCAAGATCACATTTCTAACTTCCTTAAAAGGCCTGACTAGCTGGTTATGCTAAACTTAGGAACAGGTTCACAGCACACATGTTACATGTCCGTCACAGGGGACAGCATACTATCAATACAGTCACAAAATAATAACTAATAAATTATAAATTCTAGCACTCTGCGCTAATTTACTTTCACATTCCCCCCTTTTTATCATTTAACATGCTGTCTGTTTAGAGTTACATTAATATACCACATTCAACTCTGAATGATATGTAAGTATGACATTGCATAGAGATACAGAGAGTAAATGCAAAATTCAAAACATAGGATATAGAATGATATACATGGCTAAAATACACCCAAACTAACAATTCATATGCCTATATGTGCACTGGGCAAAACCTGTAACTAATAAATGAAAAATGATAAATTCTAGCACACTAATTTACTTTCATGCCACATGCCAGCATCTAAAGGTTTTGCCCAGAATGTTACATCATCATGAATATCATTCAGTCTTCTTTCCCCTCCCTCTCTCCAGGGGCGCAGTATGCCAGCAACACCAAAGCTGCTCCCTCTGGTTACACCTCAGCGCTCTGGTCAGACCGCTCCTCCTACCTGCACCAGATCCACCAACCAGAACCCTCGCAGGCCCCTGCCAGCACTGGCAAGCCCGTCGGCTCCGCTTTCGGCCTGCTCGGGGCCAACAGCGGCGGCCAGGGTCCCGGCGGAGGCGGTGGTTCCGGCGTCAGCCCGGTTCTCACCTGGCATGCCGCCATTAGCGCCGCTCGCCAAGCCCAGGGCGAAGCTGCCACGCCCAGCATGAGTTCGCGACCGCCGGTTCCCACGAGCAGCACGGCGCCCGTGGGCTCGCTGTCGCACAGGAAGAGGCAGCAGTACGCCAAGAGTAAGAAGCAGGGAGGGTCGACCAACAGCAGGCCGCCCAGAGCTCTGTTCTGCCTCAACCTCAACAACCCCATCCGCAGGGCCTGCATCAGCCTGGTGGAGTGGAAGTATCCTTTAGGATGGGAGGCTGTGGGGGTGAAAGGAAGGAGCGCCGGTTGGATTGATGGATTAGTGGATGTTTGGATGTCTGAATGGATTATGGATGTGATGTAGGGATGAATGGATAGTGCGGTAGGTAGATTAGTGAATGGATGGATGACTAGTGGATGTTTGAATGGATGGAAGGAGGAGAGGAGTCAGTGATCAGTCAATTAATTAATACACTAATTTAACTTCCTTGTTGGAATGGAAGTGGCCTTTAGGCTGCTAGTGGTTCTGGATAAAAGCATAAATAGATAGATTGATGGATGGACTGATGGACTGAGGAATGGTTGGATGGTAAACTGAAATGATGAATGGATGGATGGATGGATGAATGGATGGATGGATTGATGGATGGATAGATTCATTCATAATTAGACTCAATTCTTTTAAATATCAGCTTCACTTTTCAGAATCTGTCCTATTACAATGTTTTTAATCTCTAGCATAGATAGTAAAACCTTGTTGGAGCCTTGCCTGGTGCAGTCAAGTACATTATTCTGCAACATTATTTTCCATGACACATTATTTGTCTCTTTCTGCCTTTTAACCACAGCTAGAGTGAAAACAGACTGACCACTGTAGACAAAAATCCAGCGCTTCTCTAAACATGACAACTTTAGACAATTCAAATAAGCACAACTCCAAGAAACTGATATCATCATCATGAAACGTCTTTCTTTATGGGTTCCTTAATGGTACATGTTTCTTCCCAGACCGTTTGATATCTTTATACTGCTGTCTATATTTGCCAACTGTGTGGCCTTAGCCATCTACATCCCCTTCCCCGGAGACGACTCCAACTCTACCAACCAAGAGCTGGTGAGTACGACCGGAAAATACTGAGTGCTGGATACATGGATAAACTGTGATTTAGTGAAAGAGACAGGCTTAACTAGGCTGTACCGCCTTGCGTTACCTCATTTACTTTGTCGTAGAAGTGGAACACACAGGAAACGCTTCAGCACGTCCACGTCACTACATGGAGCAGCATGTAGTGACGTGGATTTATTAGTTTTCATTTTCTTTGTGCAGTATGTGGTTCTACATACCTGCGTGTCACCCGCTGACTGTGCAGCTAAGGGTGAAAGAGCTTTGCAGACTCACACTCATACTGCTAGCTGGTAGCGCGGCCATGTTGTCATCAGCTGGATTACCTACAATAACTAGACACGACACCTTTTGCGCGATCGTGACTGGATGGAAGTGTGCGTTGCGTCAGAGGGCTTTCCCGACAATATTTGTGGATGTGTCAGGTTTCATTGTTTTGTGGACACACACACACACATGCATACACACACAAACACAAACTGTGGTGTCTCTGCTGGAGGTCATCCCTCTGTGTCACAACAGCACTCCATATTGGGAGAGTAGCACTGAGGTGAAGAAAGAGAGATGCGAGAGGAAATGTGTTGCCAGTGTATCTGTCAGCAACCTTTAACAACCTTTAAATTCCATTTCCGCAATTTTCGGAAATATGGTGTAATTACACAGTAATAATAATTATTATCATACAATACAATATATGGCAAATATGTTTTTCTCTCTGTTTGCAATGGTTTATTAGTCTCAACACATCTGAGAATCTGAGTTGTATACTGGAGTGATCGGATTGGAAACAGCAGAGCAAGCTGTTACATTTCACTCCTAAATTTGTAAGTTTTGACGCTGCTCATAGGCTACGTGTGTGTTGTGCTGCTACCTCATCAGATAGATGTTTTAGGGTGCATTCACACCAAGCATGTTTGGAGCGGTGTGGCGTGTTTACTCCTTTTTAGTTCAGTTTGATTCAGGTGAGAAG
This sequence comes from Hoplostethus mediterraneus, assembly GCA_034670385.1. Lineage (NCBI taxonomy): Eukaryota > Metazoa > Chordata > Actinopteri > Trachichthyiformes > Trachichthyidae > Hoplostethus > Hoplostethus mediterraneus. The sequence continues at coordinate 15,418,902 of JAXDDW010000001.1, read as the reverse complement.
AACAATATACCATTCTGACTCATGTGGCACCGAATCACCGCAGAGAGATGAGTGAAAATGGCAGTGCGGTTCATTAGGAGTGTGAATGGGTTCAGGGGTATAAGGAGACGGATGAAGTCTGATAGCCAGCAGTTCCTCATGTGATGCTGACGCTCATATTCAGATGTTTCTTTGTATCTTAGTAGATCGAGTTAAAAGGACTGGATTTGTTTTGGCCATGTGACTTTTGTGTACAAGCCCCCCTGGTTCCTAAATGAACCAAATACAAAAATGCAACAGATTCAGCTGTTCCACTATGGTGCAGCCCGAAGAAAATGAACTGAAGGTCCGATCGCACATTTAGTATTTGTTTTAACTTATTTGGAAGAACTGATGAACTGATGATGACTTTCTGAATTATCCTGATGTGGCATCTGGTACTACAAATAGGACAAATAGGAGAGAACCTGTTGAAAAGAAAGTGAAAATAGGGTAGGACAGTTCAGCTTCTGTCAACTCACAAGAACTACATGTAAAAAAAAAAAATATAGGCCTACAACAATAAACTAAATATAATAACAATAAGAAAATGATAGAACAAAAAACACAGAAAAAAGTGATGATGCAGATGCAGATCTAACATGACCTACATCACCAAATGACACATTCCTTAATGGATGGGATGCTTGTATAACTGGTGATGACAGACAGAAGATCAAAAAGAGGTAGAGCCCAGCAGAGGTGCGAGGAGGATGGTTCTGCTGATAAGTGTGTGTGTGTGTGTGTGCATGCAGTTCACTTTACCTAAATTCACCTCGCTCCAGATTTTACTGCCAAAAGAGAAACAGAAATGGGTTTTTTTTTTGGTAGAAATTTAATCCTCCAAGTGTATGCTTTTAGTGATGTCCCCAGAGGACGTTGACACAGTGCAAACATTTGGCTTTTTCTCTTTAGGCCGGCAAGGGACCTTCTCAGCATCATAGGGAATTGACTGAGTGTGTGTGTATGTGTGTGTGTGTGTGTGTGTGTGTGTGTGTGTGTGTGTGTGTCAGAATAAGTGAGTGAGAGACAGAGAGAGAGAGAGAGAGAGAGAAACATAGCATGTTCCCTCAACAGATGGGGATTATTCACGCTCTCCAAGTCAACACTCATCACTCACTGCACAGTGTGTGTGTGTGTGTGTGTGTGTGTGTGTGTGTGTGTGTGTGTGTGTATGAATGTTTGTGTTGAAGTCTGTGAAGTCTGTGCAGCTTTTCCTTTTCATCTTTGTCCTGCAAGCTAGCAGGGAGAATGTGTTTAAGAATGAGTGAAGTCCTGATTTGGAGTCGTTTCTGTGTAGAGTTTTAGAGCGCTCTATCCATTCATCTCAAATATTTAAGTCGTTTTTCCATTTTTTTCTCGTTTTTTTCCACTCATCTTAGATATTTCATCAGTTTTTTCTGTGAATTTGGATCAACAAGGCTGCAAGAGAGCGTTCATACCTATATTTTAATAATTTTCCAGGTGCTGTCATCTTATGATGTCGATAACAGCGAAGTTATCGCACACCCTTAAATCACTATTGTTGTTGACATTATATATTTCCTCCCCTAAAATCAACAGCTAACAAGTTATGTGCTTGTAAACAACATTCTAAGAAGGGTGACATCCTCCCCTTTCTCACTCTTTTATATGGCTGGATCCCAGTTTATCCGCTTCACCTCAGTAGTATATACACTTCCTACTACTACTGCTACACCGCTTCTTGGAGAGCATGTAGGTGTTGTTTGATCGTCTCCCTCTGGACCAGTGGACAGCAAAGGATGTGGCAAAGAGGAAGAGACAGAAATAGCAAGGCGAGATAGATCGCTACAACGGCTAAAACAGGTTGCTCGTATGGAGGTGTCATGAAAATGAATAAAAAGTGTCGGTGATTTCTTGTTTGTTCGCTGCTAATAATCATGAAATCATACCCATCATCATACTATGTGTCCCACAGATCTGAGACCAGCCTAATGTGCCAGTTATTCCTGTGTGTGTGTGTGTGTGTAGAATTTAGAGGTTTTGATTTTGAGATGATTTCACTTGTTTCCATTGCAGCCCACTCACCTTTGTGCATTTAAAAAAAAATGTATTCAGACAGTTGGGAAGCAGAGAGGGAGACAGAACAGTGTGTTGTGGGCTTGTGTTGGACTATCTGGCTCACAACAAACAACATTATCTTGAAACAAGTTCAGTAATGTGCAAGAATCTTCAAGAAAATGCTCGACGAAGTGGCACCGTATTGGAAAGAAGTGAAATCTACGGTCTGGGTCAAACATTGAGTTTATGTGTGAATCTTCCCTTACAAAAAAGTGACATGTGGAAAACAACATGTGAGTGTTTTTGGACACATGTGCTTAGTTTAGTTTTTAACATGTGAATAAAGCCGATCACATGTGAAAATGTCAAATTCACATGTGATTTTGTGGCACAGACTTAATTTCCACATGTGTGAACATTTTTTTCACATGTGAGTATAGCATGTGAAAGTGCAGGTTTCATGTGAAATGGAAGATTTCAGATATGTCTTTTTTGTAAAGGTTCAAATTCAATTTCATTTCATTACTATTTGTGTAATGTTTGTTTTGGACATGTTCTCTGTGTAGATTCATTGTGTACGTTCTATATGTGTGAGCACGTGTGTGTTACACTGGTTCCTAACATACTGCCCCACAACATCGCTTTGGAAATTTCGAAATTTCCAGTATAAACAATTTGAAGGCATCGGTCTCCCTGCATGTTAGCAGCTGGCCTGCAGGTTTACTAAATGTAGGATTAGGGTATACAGGAAAACACAAAAAAGCTCAAGTCCTGTTTTCAACCAATAGCCACAGTTTGGTGTGTGGAGTAAACTTGCGAAATGTTGCTGAAATAAGGACGACGCAATGTTTTAGCTTCTCTACTACGACCTCTAAAAGCTTCTTACTAAGCCCCAATACTTTCCCTCATCACCAATACTTTCAATCATCATCTCAAGAGAGTCTAATCCCTGTAAGGACATTCAGTCTAGCAGGGGTTCAGCATGAATGAGTGTGTGTGTGCGTCTTAAGAAGGATTGCCAGTCCTTCTGTGTGTGATGGTCATTTAGGGACTCAGCCTTTACGTCTTCTCTCCCCGTCTGCCCTCCTGTGTGTGTGTGCAAATAGATGTGTGTGTGTACAGTTCAGGGCTTCATGCAGTAAATTAATTGATTCCGGTTGGAGACGTGCCTTAATGTGAATGTATGCATTAGTGTGTGTGTGTGTGTGTGTGTGTGACAGAGTGACTATGCATTCATGTATTCACCTGTATGTGTTTGTACAAGTACGAGTGAGTGTGTGTAGGGAGAGAAAACGTGTTTGTGTGTGTGTGTGTATGAGTTGTGTGCATGTGTGTGTGTGAGGGTAGGTTGAGGGATTAAGCTGGGCTGTGGATTAGTCGTCAGTAAATGAGTGGAGGTTGCAGAGAGAGTCGGAAAGAGATGGATGATGAGGGATGTAGGGCGGGAGCTTACGAGTGGGAGGGGCCTCTGACAGAAAGGAGATTTTAATGACTGTCATGTGATTGACTCACTCTCTTTCACTCTTTCTCTTAATCCCATCTATCTATCTATCTATCTATCTATCTATCTATCTATCTATCTATCTATCTATCTATCTATCTATCTATCTATCTATCTATCTATCTATCTATCTATCTATCTATCTATCTATCTAATTGTGTGAACAGCAAAGAAAAAATGGGATCCCAAAGCATGCAACCTCCATATGACTTGTATTTGAACACTCAAATGAGAATTTGTCAGTGTTGCCACGACAACAAGTAAATCTTAAATCATTCACCTTAGGCAATCGTCATAATTTTGGAGGACAATGAGACGAGACATTGGAAAGAAAGCCATACCGTACATACCGCAACTAAAATGACATATTTTGTTAACGTTGCATCACTGTCACTTCATATTGGACATGGGTTACATCCTAGACAGATACGAGCAGCAGTTCGGTGTGAACGTAGCCTGACTCCTTGTTCTGTTTTGTTGCTTAAACTCTGGTGGCTGCTGGGTGTTGCTACTCGTTACTCTCCTCTTTCTAAAATCTCCCAAATTCCTCTGTCTGTGTCTTGGCCTCGGTCTCTCTCACTTCCCACCGTCTCCACTCTTGTCTGTCTCTCTTGTCTTTGTCTCCTTTCACTACCCTGGCTTTTCTTCTTCTCTTCCTCCTCTCTATTTGACATCCCCTCCCACCTTCCTTTCTCTTTCTCCCCTCCGCCTCCCCTTCCTGTGTATGAAATGGATAATGATTAATATCCTATTAAGCCGGTTAGTGATTTAGTGGACTTATGACAGCCTCTTTGACCGCTCGCTGACGAGCACACACTACTGATCAGCTCATAATCCCATAAGAGACCTATATGAATCTGCTGTAGGTGTGTATTAGGGGGGATAGAGCATGCAAAGATGGCTTATAGGCATATACCTCAAACTGGAAATTACAAGTCAAGTCAGTGGGAACTGATTCAGATATACTTGTGATATATTGGGATATATAGCCTATAAGATAGCATCAGATCCAGTGTGTTGGTAAATATTAGATGTGGAGGGGACAGGAATGGATGGCTCCATACTGGAATAAGTGCAGGTAGAATAGAATAAGTCTTTTCTAAATACTATGATGGATGGGCCAAGACATTTTGAAGGTGACTTAAATGGATTTATTGGACTAACAAACAGAAATGTCATACAAACAATACTATTCGTTTTAATTCTCAGTAAAATTCCTGCTCTCTCTCGCTTTGAAATATTACCAGAGTATTGTTCTCTACAATGGAGTCCATTTTAACTGGTTTCTCTTCACATGAACACCATGAGTCAGAGATTAAAGGGTCAATAATCTGTTAGCTTAATGCAGGTCTGAGATCAGAGCTAAAAACCATGGTAACAAGGCACATAATTCTATGATTAAAACCACCAGCAGGGTTTTCGCTCTCCCTGCACTCAGTGACGTCACGAAGACAAGAGCACAGACTAGATCACACCGGGTTTGGGCTACAGACTGGGAAATGGAAAACACTAAATACTCTAGATTTCTGGTCTCTCTTTTGTACGGGGGACACAAACCTGGAGACAACCAGGAGCTTTTGTCTGTTGTCTAGATGGGGTTCTCACGAGTTCTCACGTTACCATGATGAAAACACCAAAATGTCTTTATTTCACATGACAAGATATTCAAAGGCCGTGACTGGGATTAGCTTTACAGGAGGAGGCCAGGTGATGTAATTTTGACCGTGATTCCACGATTTTAGTTATTTTTTTGGGTGACATCCCAGTGAGAGTAATAGTTACAGTGCAAAATAACATGCCGTTTTCCACCAAAATCCCACGTTGTCTGCCAGTTATTGTACTGTCTGGGTCAACAGCTTCAGGTGCCGCTTTGTCTCATCACGTCACTCACTGGCTTTGTTTACACGCCCAGAGTAACCTGGCTGTTGTCGCCCTGGTTCAGGTCACCAGCTACCGCCTCCCTATTAGCTGGGCAATAGCAGGTACAAAATGTACCCAGTCTGTGCGAGTCTGTGCTGAAGGCCAAAAGTGAGAGAAGTCATCCTAACTGGGTTTATCCAGGTTATCCAGGTTACTCTCACTGAGTTATGATGTTGACATCGACCCAAAACCAGGTGATTTGAACAATCCTCTGTGCATGTAAAGGTTCTCCTATATTTATGCGGTATCAGGCTTGAATGTCACTGTTGATCAAATACAATGGCTCAATGGTTTTTAAGAATAGGGCGTATTATGTGTTTGATGTCAGCAGGGGTGTAAAAAGTACCCAGAAATTATACTTAAGTTAAAGTATGGGTACTGGTTCAAAATCTTATTTTTTATTTTATTTTAATTTTATTTAACTCAATTTATTTAACTCAATTAAAAGTCGAAGTATCTAGCTAAAAATACACTTGAGTAAAAGTCAAAAAGTTTCTACTTTTAAATGTACTCAAGTGTTAAAAAAGTGTTCTTTCATTTTAGAATTGTCTATCCATTACAATAATAAAAAAGTTTAGGGGACACTTTTTTTCATTAAAATTACTTCACTAAATTCACTAAAGCCAATCGTAACACCGCAGAAACTAATTGTGACTAACAAGGCCAATTGCGACATCACAAAAGCCAAATGTAACACCACAAAAGCTAATTGTGATATCACAAAGGCCAATTTTGACATCACAAAGGCCAATCATAACACCACAAAAGCCAATCGTGACACCACAAAAGCCCATCATGATATCACAAAAGCCAATTGTGACATCACAAAGGCCAATTGTGACATGACCAAAGTCAATGGTAACACCACAAAAGCCAATCGTTACATGACTAAAGCCAATCGTAACGCCACAAAAGCCAATTGCCAATTGTGACATCACTAAAGACAATTGTGACACCATGAAAGCCAATTCAATATCGTACATCCTGAGGTTCTTGTCAAAGAGTTGAAAATGATTTTTAAATTCGCACCATGGTTACTGTCCACTGGAAGCTTGTTTGCATTTTGTATCAATGCTTGTGGAAACGAAAGGGTTAAGCTAGCCATTATTTACCAAACCAGATACTGGCTAGCTAACCCCATTCGGTCGAATGGGGCCATGGGTGCTGACTGTTTCATCCTCATCCCTTGTAACTTTAGAGGCCATCTTCTGTAGCTTGTCTGACTGTCATATTCTGATAGCAGGTGTCATCAAAGAGCCTTGCTTTCTGGACTTGCACAAGGACCAATGAACATGGGTATGGGCAGGTTCATTTTCCATTGATAGGGATCTTATTGGTTTTAAATAAAGTACGACCGTGGGGTTATTAGTTCAGCCAATGAAAAAAATAATACTAATTTAAAGTTTCTAAAGTTTGTTGGACCTGCGAGACCTAATTGAGTACAAGTATACAACTTGAATAATACTCGAGTGAAGTACAAAGCCCCCGAAGTAGTACTTAAGTATAGTACCAAACTACAATTACTCAAGTACTTTACACCCCTGGATGTCATCGACCTGTAAGTGGTTTGTCCATCCCATCCACTGACAAACACATTGAGACAAACACATCTTAGATTAAAAAAACAGTCAGTCTATTCAGTCAAGCTATTTTAAGAGGTTATTATTTTGTCTGCAGTTACTCGTCGTTGTGTTTAGATGACAGTCTGCAGTGCGGATCAAAAGATCATTGCCTTTGTACTCATGATAGCAAACATTTATCCATTTATCCAGTATTTAACAGTACAATCAGTGCATACATTTTCATGAAAGAGCAGCCTGTGTGTTTGTGACATTCCCCAGAGGATGGTGCATCTGGCCAAACTGTGCTGTGTGTGTGTGTGTGTGCGTGCGTGCATGTTTGTTTGCCTCTATTTATTTGTATATGTGTGCATCATATGTACATGTGTTTGTGCGTGTGTTTGCATTTGCATGTGTCTATGTTTGCACACATCTGTGTTCCTGCGTGCTGCTTGTGCATGTGCATGTCTGTGATCATGGGTTTGCGTGTGTGTGTGTGTGTGTGTGTGTGTGTGTGTGTGTGTGTGTGTGCGTGTGTGCGTGTGCGTGCGTGCGTGCGTGCGTGCGTGCGTGCGTGCGTGCGTGCGTGCGTGCGTGCGTGCGTGCGTACGTGTGATTCCCATAAGAGAATGACAGATTTAGTCGTTTTTCTCTCAGGGATTAAAGGTTTAGAGAGGAGGGGAAATGAGAGTCACAGTAAGCAGCACACTGCCCCGCGGAGCGTGTGTGTGTGTGTGTGTGTGTGTGTGTGTGTGTGTGTGTGTGTGTTATTGTGTGCGAGAGAGAGACATAGTGATTTTCTATGGTCATTTTCTTGTCTCTCAATGCTCAAAAACTTATTTTTGCTGTCGGGTTTTATCGGGTTCTGTCGGGTTTTATCACTGTCGGGTTTTATCTGCCATTTGTAAGCAAGAGAGAGAGAGAGAGAGAGATCCATTGATTGTATTGGTTATCAGAGTAGCGTGTGGCTTTTTGTTGAGGCGGTGTGACCTAGCAAGTTGCTAGCCCTCAGGGTAGCACACACACACTCAAACATACAGACACACACAGTATGCAACTTCATTCATTTACGACCAGGGAGTGTTTTATCATCTGGGCATGATCATGAAAACCTAAAGACACACACACACACACGTGGTGTATTGTATGTTCACATACATTCAGCAGTACTGACCGTCGTGTTTTTCATTTTCAAATTGTTTGTTTCTTCCTTCAGTTTGTGTTGTGAAGTATCTTCACATCTGATGTATGTGCATGCATACATGGTGTGTGTGTGTACGTGTGTGTGTGTGTGTGTGTGTGTGTGTAGGTGGGTGTGTAGGTGGGTGTGAGGAAGGATGTAGGCGTCTTTGCAGTATGTGAGGTCAAATCCTCTCATTAGCAACCAGGCACAGAGAAGAATGGCTGGCTGAGCTTCAGCATTGTATGTGTGTGTGTGTGTGTGTGTGTGTGTGTGTGTGTGTGTGTGTGTGTGTTTATGTGTGTCTGTCCGAGTTGAGAAGCAGAGGAAGACAGGACTGGCAGCTCTTCAACAAAAGGAAATATACTGTTGGCACGTCCATGTCTGAACCTTGAGGTTGATTTTATCAATATGGGATCAGACAATAGTGACCATAGTGGTTTTGGGTCCTGCTGGAGCCACCCATGCTAAAAATATCTGCTTTCATGCTCGCTACATCATCAACGGTGTTGCTGCTGTAGGTGGGACATTCGCAATATCGGCACAAGATTCTTGATACATTGAAACTTGTAGGGGTTGATCGTTTTTTGAAGGCCGATACCAGTACTGTCATTTTTCTAGTGGCGCTGCTGATAGCTGATATTTTGCTGATGTTTTCCCATGGTACACCTCGCCACGCTGGTTGGTCCCGCTGATGGATGGAGAGACGGAAAGATGAAGGGATGGAAAGGAGGTGGGACAGCGTGAAGAACACATGTTCTGTTCTGAAAGCTTCATTTACCGTGTTGTTTCACACCCTGTTAAACCTCACACACTCTCGTCACGCATCGGGTTTGTGTGGACGTGTGAGTGTTTGGTCTGTCTTATGAAATGTCAACAGTAGCTTCACGCTTCAAAGTGTGTGTGTGTGTGTGTGTGCTTTTACAAGGTCACCACACGACAGTCGGGGAAAACAGGAACGAAGGTTCATGCGTGAATCTTGTGTAAATGTATTTGGTCTCCTTGTGCAAAGTCAACACATGTGACTGCAGGATGTCCAAGGTTATTGTGTGTGTGCGTGTGTGCGTGCGTGCCGGTGCTCGTGCACGTGTGCGTAAGAGCGGGCAGCAGAGTTGCGTAGTCGCAGGTTTGATTCCTGCAGCAGCCGATGTGTGTCCATCAGCAGCCAAGGCATTTTTTTTTTTTTGGGGGGGGGTAAATTTATTGGACTGTGAAATAATTGGAAATAAACACTCAATTTCTACCACTAAGACATGTTTTAAGTTATATCATAATATACCACACATCCCACATTTATTTCCCATATTGTTTGTTTTGTTCTTTGTGTGGTGGTTTGTGTGTGGGGTCTGCTCTCTGAGTGGTGCCAATGTTTTCTGCAGCTTCAGGCTGCGTTGCTTGGTTGTTTTCTGATCAAAAAACGCTGCATTTTTCTCACCCAGAATGCACTGGAAAGAATCCCCGGCCCGTAGGCTCCATGAATCAGCTACGGTGACCCACGAGGGGACAGTAGGGGTGAATAATGCATCAATAATTGACAACTCAACAATTTTTTTAAAATTTCAATGTCATTTTTTTCCAGAGCTGTTCATTCCTGACCCTGGTGGTGTTCAGTGCTCTACGATAAAATTTTTAGTAGGAAACATGAAAAATTTGTTTCTGGGTGTGGATCTTAAGAGTGATCTAACATACTTGTTTGTGAGGAAAAAGCATGCACACACACACACACACACACACACACACACACACACAAACAAATGCATGTGCACACACACACATGCACGCAACCAGATATACACACCAGTTTAAAAATGTACCCCTGTGCCAGAGATCCAACCCAGCCGCCCGCACCCAAGTATATCTGCATGTATGTGTGAGTGTGTGTGTGTGCGCATGCATGTGTGTTGTGCAAGTGTTTGTGTACTTTAAATAGAACCCAGGAGCTTTACAGGTTTTTAGGCCGTGGGGCGAACAGATGCCCAGATGCTGCTGCACTGAATGCTTAGCACCCAAAGGCCCAGGGACCACAGACAGACACCGTAGGGAATGTGGGACACAAACTCTTGCTCTCACACACACACACGCACACACACACACACACACACACACACACACACACACACACACACACACACACACACACACACACACATAAAAATCAAATAATATTGATTTTCTTAACATTTGAGCGAAGATTTAGAAACTGCACATGTTCACAGCATGTGACTTTAAATACACATTTAGTTATGAGGAACTGCAGGATCCATTCTGGAGCTAAATGTGTTTTACTACTACTGGTCTTACTAAACAAAGTTCAAGACTTTGTTATACCTGATGGGAAATAGCAAGGAATACAATCCAATAAACACAGTAAGAAAATATACAAAAACAAACAAGAGTTCTGTTCTAAAATACTGTATATACATTTTTGAAAAAAAACAAAAACAAAGCTGTTCGTCATTCAATGTCTCTAAAATAGAGACGATATTCTCAGTGGTGCCGTGAGACTTTACCAAATCTGTACTTTTAACAAATATTCTCTAAATCAGAATCAGAAACAGGTTTATTGCCAAATATGTTTTCATATACAGGGAATTTGTCTTGGTGATTGGTGCATAACAATAAACAATAAACATAGAAGAATAAGAACAAAACAAGAAAAGGAGATAAATAAAAGGAGAAATGAGCCATCGTGTATTGTGTGTGTGTGTGTGTGTGTGCGTGTGTGTGTGTGTGATCTCTATGTTTCAAGTTGTAAGTTACCGTGTGTGTGTGTGTGTTTTCAGCTCGCAGTATGTTTAAATTCATTGTGCTGCTCCTTCACCTCATTTTACATACAGCGCAGTCTGCTGCCGTGACAACTGTGGCCATGGAGACTTGTGGAGTATCTGAGGAGAAGGCTCTTAACAACAGAGAGGGGATGGAGAGAGGAGAGAAGAGGAAAAAATAGAGGAAAAGAGAGGGAAGGGGAAATAGGAAGATGAGAGGAGAGGGCAGGGGAAGACTGGAGATGAGGAGAGAGGATATGAAGGAGGAGAGGAAGAAGATAGGCGAGGACAGGAGGATGAGAGTGGAGGAGAAGAGGGAAGGGAAGAGGAGAATGAAGGGAGGGCAAGAAAGGAAAGAATAAAGCATGAGAGGATGGGGAAGGAGAAGAGACAGGAGAGCAGGAAAAAGGAGAAGAGTGACGAAGAAGAAGAGGACAGAGGAGGAAAGGAGAAGAGATAGACCTCTTTCTTGTCCTCTGTCTTGATCAGTGGTCTGACGTTAATCTGTGTGTGTGTGTGTGTGTGTGTGTGTGTGTGTGTGTGTGTGTGTGTGTGTGTGTGTGTGTGTGTGTGTGTGTGTGTGTGTGTGTGTGTGTGTGTGTGTGTGTGTGTGTGTGTGTTCATACTGCATGCACATTCACGGATTCATGAACGTTTAGGTGTTAGGTTTCATGGCGAGGCCGGTCCCTCGTAATACCACTCCTGGGTTGGTAAGTCGTTTTTGGGTGCGTGTCCAGGACCAACCCTGGCTTGTTTTGTTTTGTTTGTAGCCATGCTCTCTCTCTTTTACCATCGGGATTATGAATATCCACGGTTGAAAATAGACACAATCATATGGGCTTAATTGGAAAGCCAGTAGGGAGAATAGGAGGGGCGGAGGGTTAGGTCAGGGTGACGCCACCACAGAGCTAGAACAGATAGAACGGATCTTCTACCTAGTGGTGACCAAACGTTTCCTTTACTTGACTTGCAGCTGCCCCATTATATGATTTGTTAAAGAATAGGAACAAATTCTAATAATCTAATTCTAATAATAAGTGAAATGTTGAATATGGACAAATACACTTTTTATTATGACATTTATTTATTTTATTCTAATATTCAACTCATCCTATGTTAAGTGAATTTTCAACTACATTGTTGATCATTTACAGAGGGATTTATAACAAAGTTGTTTTTTTTGTTGAATTTTTTTGTTTTTTTTTAACAGGAATAAAGTATGTATTGTTGTTTTAGATGATTGTTTTGTTGAAGCAAAATACTGTCATATCTCAAAATTGACCTGAGGCATTGCATTTTCACCTGTAGTGCCTTACCTTGGGGCCTTCTATACATTTCATTTATTTGCCACACTTTGCCACATATGTTCCTGTGTTGTAAAGACGGTAATTCCCACCAGCTAACAATCGGTCAAAATGGTGTAGAGAAATTGTAGATTTTTTTCGGAAAAGTTTTCCAAGGATCCAATTTTGTACTAGAAGCTAAAACACTAAAATGTGAGCGATGTGAAACGACCTTCCATGAGCATGACGACCCTAATAGGCTTCCTCGTATTCTCTTTCGGTCTGTCATCAGTGTGTATCTGAGAATCCATCGTACAGTAGACTATTATTCCTCCGTGTACCACGTGTACCACCTCAACTGCTCGTGATATACTCCTCCTCCCCCTGGGCTGCTGCTTTAAATAAGGTTGTGCCCTGAGGTCAGTTTGCCGGATTAAAGAAGGCTGGGCGTGTCCGGGGCCGAGTTGTTCCCGTTGGACAGTTTAGTTTCAGTGGAGTTTGATTGCAGTTAACAAGTGAACGCTTTAGGTTAGACTCAATGCGATGTATGGGTGAAATGATAAAAAATGTCACCCTCTCTCCAGCACGCACGCACGCACGCACGCACGCACGCACGCACGCACGCACGCACGCACACACACACACACACACACACATACACACACGTGGAATGGTTCTCAGGCAATTAGCAATTATCCAGTAGCTCTCATCTTTATTCACATGTACTTTCATCTAAATCGAGACATCTAACATGATATCACTGGGCAGGCCTCTATTTCTAGAGAGAGAGAGGAGGTAGAAGCAGACATAGGAGAAAGAGAATTAGAGAGATTGACAGATAGAGAGAAGGAGAGAGAGAGACCGATAGGGAGAGAGAAGAGAAAGAGGCTGACATCATACATCACATCTGTGTGTTTCTCTTTCTCTCTGTCCTACTTTCCTGCTGCCTGCCGAGCCAAGCCTGGACAGAGATGGAGTACTGACAGAGGGAAATACATACTTCTTTCTTTCTTTCTTTCTTTCTTTCTTTCTTTCTTTCATTTGACAGACGGCATTGTGCAGGATGTTGGCCAAATCCAGCCCCTCAGCTCATGACGCTTCAACATCAATGTAATTAAGCGCAAGATGTTTAGGTCCCGATTTCACAGGAAACGATGGACGACTTTTACTTTGGCGCAATATTTACACAGATTTTCATCCTTGGTCAGCTATTCAACGTCAAAATGCTGGGTTGTTTCACACATATTTTCTCTCTCTCTCTCTCTCTCTCTCTCTCTCTCTCTCTCTCTCTCTCTCTCTCTCTGTCTTTATCCTCTGTGTCTCTTGTCTTTCTGACTTTCTCTGTCCTCCTCTTACCCTGTAAGAGGGTAACAGGCCACCTCAGGGTTAGACCACGCCTGTTATACACCGATACGCAATAACTATTGGATAGGGTTAGGTGTTAGGGTTATATCTTGTGGTTGCATTGCATTCTGGTCTATCTTGGCTGCTGTCGGTGGAGAAATTGGTCTCTCTCCTCTCCTCCGATGGATTTCTCCATGTATGATCATTGATCATCGGTCTAGGCTCTTTGTTTCTGAGGGGCTGACACCAAAACCTGGTGATTACCGCTGATAGCTGAAAACATGTTTGCTATCAAACTCCATTGTGCGCCAGAAGTATCAATGTGATGTTGCATCATTATTTGTTTTTTTTGTGGCCTGTTATCCACAGGAATAAGAAAAGTACACCGCCAAACAACAAAATGGATCGAGAATTGCAATGCAAGGTTCATCGCCAATAGCTGTCTTTTAACAGCGTTAAAGTTTCAGGGTGGATTTTTCCTTTCATGGTCACCATTCTGCTCAGTTTCCATGGAAGCATCCATGTACAACAGCAGTGTTGGTGTGGGTTGGAATATAAGAATATAACCATTCAAATTCAGATAGCTCCTTCATAAGTCAACAGAGTGTACCGGGTGTGTGTGTGTGTGTGTGTGCTACATCACTTTTCGAGGAGGAGCATTGTTAGAGGAGCTTATGAATTTGAATGGGGTGAAAAGCTCACGTAGAGGCCCCTAATGACACGAGAGCCTCAGAGCAGACAGGTGCAAAAGGTTTCTAAGAGCAAGAAGAGTACTAATGATGGTGCTAACGGTGCTCGGCACGTGGGTCCTGTGTTCAGCCTTGTTTAGTCCTGATGCAGTGGACAGCACATCCTCAACCATTCTGGCTCTTATTAATCTCATTAGGCCAATGGGAACACACGCTAATGGGCACTGATTAGCCTCATGGCCTTCTTCTGGCCTCCTGCATCGGGGCTGCTGGATGATTCACCTACATGCACCCACCCACACATGCGCTACACTCGCGCGCACACACACACGCTCTCATATACTGCATATGCACATACACTCACGTAAGCTTGAAAACACACAGACATGAATGCTGGCAGACTGCAGACACCCACAGACACAGGCATCCACACACATGTATCCATGAAAACACAAAAGGTAGGTAGATAGGTAGGTGGGTAGGTAGGTAGGTAGGTAGGTAGGTAGGTAGGTAGATAGGTCGGTAGATAGGTAGGTGTGTGTGTGTGTGTGTGGTGGGGGGGGGGTTAGTCCAGGGATCAGTTGTATAGTCTGATGGTGGTGGGCAAGAAGGACCTCCGATGTTGCTCTGTGGTACACCGAGGCAGGATGAGTCTGGATTTGCTAATTTGCTCAAGGTGGCGGTAATCATTTCGTCCCCCAACCAATTAGAACCTGAGATGTGTTTGACGGACAGACGGACGCAGCCCAATCTATAGTCTCCCCCCGCACAATAAAATCAGGGGACAACAAATGCATACACACTGCAGGGAGAGTCCTGGCTATCACTGGGACTTTTGCAAGGATTGCTGACAGCGTGTGACTTCCTGTTTACATCATATCATGTGACTCAGCCTGACATCATCACAGCCCTGGATCATAGAGAGAGCATTATGGGATTGCTACCTGTTGGTGGAGGATACTGTGTTTAGAGCGTGTGCTCAAACACACACATGCATGCGCACACTGGGCTCAGCCACATGGCATTGAGCGCATGTCTAGTCGTATTATCGTCACTGTGTGTAGTGACATCAAGTGAACCTGCCTCTGCTTTGCTTCAGTACTCTGTGTGTGTGTGTGTCTGCCTGTTTCTGTTTATGTGTGTGTGTGTGTGTGCACGCTCTCCCAGTTGATCTATTAGCCAGGTCATGCATGATGGTGGTGCCCGGCCAACCCTTCCCTGTGATCAATTTGAGCTCACACACACACACACATACACACACACACACACACACACAGAGACAGGATATGGGGAAATACAGTCACCTGTATAAGAGTAGCAAATCCAGCGCATAGTCACATCCAGGTGTGCATCAACAGACAGAAAACAACATGGACATTAAAAAAACATAAAAAACAACTCTAATAGAGTTGAAAAGAAGCGGAGATTATGTGCACCCACTCCTCAGCAGCAGCGCAGCAGCACTACCGCAGCAATGCAGCGGAATGACTGGTGTGTGTGTGTGTGTGTGTGTGTGTGTTGTAGCACATGGTGCATGACATAGTTCACGGTGAAAGACTATAAGTTCAGGAAGTAAAGTTCATTTCTGACTTTAGTCAGATTTGACTGAAGCAACATTTTAACTTCATAAAAAAAACTTTTAGTCAATTCGGTGTGTGATTTCCTATTCTCGTGTGTGTGTGTGTGTGTGTGTGTGTGTGTGTGTGTGCATTCACGTTGCTGGATTGAAACACGTGGAGCCTTTTGACCCAGAAAAGTCACTCGAAGCACCTTGCATGCTCTAAACAAAACACAAACTCTTGAAAACTTGATAAAACTGGGATACATTTTTAACAGTACAATGCACAAGAGGGGTCAAATACATCTTGGTGTTTGTTTGACAGTATTTTCACAATTAAATTAAATAGTAGATATTCTTTGCAAAATTATTACTAAAATTGGATTTTTTTTTTTTTTTTTTCACCTTTTGACAAAATAAGGTTTCAATAAGTTATGTAGGTATTGTTGAAATCTCACGCTATTGCAGAGTTTTTTACATGCTTTCTCATTCTGCAGTGTTACATTGTCACTAGAAGTGCAGCACAGTGCAGAAAAGATCTACAGTGGGTACCATTGTATGCATCTATTCACCTATCTAGATACATGCACGTGATTGTGTATCACTCTTTTTGTGCTTGTGTATGTATTCATGCATGTGTATGTTTGTATCTGTCTGTCTACATTTGTGTGTGTGTGCTTGTGTGCATGCAAGAACGTCTTAATGCGCGATAGGTGACTCTGCGGCTAAGCTAACTCATGGTGCTGTCCCTCCAGCTGAGACACACACACACACTCTTTTGTCTTACGCTGTTTCAGTAAACACTGGGTGAAATCTGCCACGTTTCCTTTGTTTGACTGTGTAAAACATCACAGGACTCTTGTCACAGCAGCTCCTCAACATGAACAAAGACTGATGGGAGGGAGGGAGAAGACCGGAGGGTGGCCAAGAGAGCCCAACAGCCAAGCAAAGAACAACAAAGTAACTAAGACACAAATAAAACTTTACAAAACACACAATCATCCTTAAGTCCTGCACCTTCATGCATGCATCCATTCATAATCCGTCCATTTAGATTGGCATTACACTGATTTCTGAATACCTGAGCCGCACTGGAGCTGCATACACACACAAAACTTGCAATTTAGTGGCCGAAACTTGAGTCTGATTCACCCGGTTCACCTCCGCTGTCTTGATGTCGCTCTGGATCCTGCGAGGTTCCAGTGATTGAAGCAGTTCATAGCCCACGCCCGTCTGCTTCATTGTGTTGATTTCCAGCCGCTGATCCAGCTCCAAGGCTGTGACCGTGGTGTGTCTAACATCGGTAATAACACACTCATCCTC
The DNA here is from genome assembly GCA_034670385.1 of Hoplostethus mediterraneus. Taxonomy (NCBI): domain Eukaryota; kingdom Metazoa; phylum Chordata; class Actinopteri; order Trachichthyiformes; family Trachichthyidae; genus Hoplostethus; species Hoplostethus mediterraneus. The sequence goes on along the minus strand of JAXDDW010000001.1, from coordinate 15,401,740 downwards.
CTCTGGTACATTTACCCATTCTTGTCATTGTCCAATTTGGCTTCAAAAACCGACCAGTTATCTAGCGGGTTGTTAATTTGTAGCTGATGGAAAATGTGGAACAAAAGGAATGGTGTGAGTAAATTAAATGTAAACAAGGCGGAGTGATACCATTTGAGTTGTTATAATTATATGCTGCAGTTATAAGCATTCATCTCCTCTCCTACGATCACGATGCCTGGTCAGAAACAAATGTTCAACTTTTTGGACGCAGCCTGTTCAGGAAATTAAGGAATTCATGCTGCATAATTCATACGGAGTGATCAGAACTAGTTTTGTGTCCTAGCAACAAAAGTTTTTCTCATCAGCCACTCACCACCACCACAACGGTTTTATAGTTATATACCAAAAGGCCATAATGCCATTATTTGTTTTCATTTTGTGCTGTCAATCATTTTCTAAGAGTAGGCACTACTTTTTTTCAAATGGTGGATATCTCATTTTGAAATGAAACTCTGTTTGTATCTCATGCATTAACTTAGTCTGGAAAGAAAGAAAGAAAGAAAGAAAAATAAATAAAGACAGAGAAAGACAAGAGACACAAAGGATGAAGATTGATAGAGAGAGGGAGAGAGAGTATGTGTGAAACAACCCAACATTTTGACGTTGAATAGCAACCAAGCAACCAAAGTTGAGACAACGTCCGTAGTCGTCAATTGTTGCTACATGCATTGCTTTTGTGAAATCAGGACTTAAATATCTGTATATCTCATATATCTGATATCAGTTCAACAGTTTCCAAAGCTCTTTTAATATTTTTTTTTTCACCGCACCATAATAACGTGGGAATGTGCTTAATTTAATTGATGTTGAAGCTACACATCATGTAGAGCTGAGGGGCTGAAAGAAAGAAAATGAGAAAGGAATAGAGAGAAATAAAAAAGCAATAGAGAGAGAAAAATGAGAAATGATAGAGAGGAAATCTGAAAAGGCGAGAGAAGAGAGAAGCAGCTCCTGAATATTGGTGGCAGGCAGCGTTACAGAGGAGAGAGATCTCACAGGCTCTCACGCTGTCGCTCTATCGTTTCTCTTTGTCTCTCTCACACCCTCCGTCTCTCCTTCCACTCGCCCACACATAAGCGCTCTCCTCATCCCGTCGCCTCTCTTAAAAGTCTGTCGCTTTCACTCCATCTTGCCTTTTTTTTCCCCTCGGTGTCTCCTTTCTTTTCTGTGGGCAAGTGTCACATCTAGAGAAGCGCTGTAATGAAGAGCTCCGCCCCTCCCTTTCTTAATATAACCGCGAAGATTCACACAACCTATTTGTGTGAACGGCCTACTCACTAGCGATACTACCAGTCTCTCTTTCGGCCTGTTAGCAAATACAGCCACTACCTCCATCGAGGAGGCCATGTGAACGTCACGTTCGGCCCCTGTAGGATATCTCAGGATATCTCAAAGACCTAGGAACGTATTTCCGTGGCTTTTGGTGGACAGACTACACTGATTCGATTTCGGTGGTGATACAGATCTGGGATTTCCGCTATTAGATGATTCTCTTCTCTTTTTTTTTTTTGGCCATCACGATTGAACTAATTGTAAAGGTGTGTTTGCAGGGTCAAGAAATCAATTCAAGTTCACATTTAAGCGATAGAAATGATGTGTTTGGGTGCAACAGCGAGTTGGAGAAGGAGAGTTGAAGAGTTGGAGGTTTGGCTTCTAGTTAATTCCTACCATTTCACAGTCTGTTGGCAGAGTTGACGGCAAAACATGGAAATGTTGACCTGGTAATGTCATGTTTAGGTGATCGAAATGTGATTTGGATAGGAACTACGAGACTGGAGATTAGTATCCCAGGAGCATACATAGGTAGATAGACAGACAGACAGACAGATAGACTCCACAGTCCCAGTTTCTCTGTCTCTGTTCATCTTAGAATTTAGATACAGAGGAAGTTCACTCAAGGTTCACATACAGATGGACAGTGAACGGATGGGTCTCTTTCTGTCTTCCTGTCCTCTCATTGTCTCTCCTTCTGTCTCTTCGTCTCATTCCCTCTCTCTGTCTCTTTCCATCTTTATATTTCCTTTTTCGCTCTTCCTTTGCCTTCTTCCCTCCCTTTGTTCTATCTATTTTGCTGCCTCTTTTTCTCTATTGCCTAATACAAAGTAACTTAGTGAATATTTTTAATAGATTTCTTTTATTAAATCCTGTTCACAACACATATTTATACCAACATTACCTAATTATTATTTTTTCCAAAAGTCACAACAGCAAATACACTTTTATTTTGAAGGCAGAATCGGCTCACTTCAGGTATTATTCTGTCTCTGGCTGATTTGAGGGAGCTGCTTCGTCTCTCTTCCACTCCCAACACTGCCAGACACCTTTGCTAGGTGCAGCTGGTACTTTGCTTCACTGAGATCAAAGAATCGCCACGTTGCAGACATTGCAGACACATTGCAGCTGCGCTTTGGCACAATAAAGTATTGGTATATCAGGACAACTTCATTTGCCGGAGCTGGATTGGCAGCGATTCATACAGCGATTCATATACCATCAGTCAATACCTCAAACTTATAGATGATCCAGTCTATATCAGGTATTTTATTTTGTTAACCGAGAACTAGAATCAGCACAAGAATCAGTTTTCATTTTGATGTCGCCTGTTTCCCAAATGGTCATGTTTTTTAATATCCCTTGATGTGTTTATGCTGTGCATTTTTCACACTTCCCTGGCTTCTAACCACCTTAGCTCCTCTAAGTGGCTGGTAAAACCCGACCAGACTGTTGACAATCTGCGCTGAATGTAAATACGATGTGATTGTATTTGAGTAATCTGCCACCATATTGAATCTGACCCCGTTAATGGCTAACAGCGGCCGCTGCTCAAGACGAAATGAAAATTTGATCAGCGGTGAGATGAGACGATTCCACGAGAGGAAATTACTGATGCAGCGCAGTGCAACATTGACTCATCGTATGCACACACACACACACACACACACACGTATATAACAGAGCCATAACCCCCTAATATTAACAACATAGGCCAGACCATAAAGCCCTATAATTTAGGGTGTATGACAGCGGTCTATTATTTCGCCACATACAGTGTGGACACTTCAACAACGGAAATCTTCCCACATTGGACTAAATCTTATCAAATGGGGTTCCAGGGCCTGATGTGTTTCTATTTGGGGGTCCGTGACATGAAAACCGCTACCCTGCTATGTAGCGTGCCTCTGAAAACACCATCTAGGACATTTTGATTGCCCACTGGACAGACTCTGAGCTCTCTTGGCCTCTAACTAAAAGTTCTTGTCCAGCTCCCAAAACAGAGGATTTCGGGGAGCTTACAGGATGCGCTGCTCCTCCTTAAATCAATTAAGCTGCTTCGCTTCCTCTCTGGCTTCAGTGGCCGGGCCAGCGATGTAGTCAGTAAAGGGTAAACCCATCTTAAATCTGTTTACCCACCTATTTATATGTGAAATACTCTAGTTTGTTCACCTTTTAAAGGCTAAATCTTTATGATTTAAAGATGGAGCCGTAAAATGTCTGGTGTAGTTAAGTGGCTGCGGAACATTTAATAATATATTACTTTAACTATATTCAAGTTGACCAATCAGTAGACTCATAAACGTGTTACCATGGAAAATTCCATCTGACTTAAATACCAGAGGCAGTTGTCTTGATCATCCTAACCTCGAGTCTCATTCTCTTATTCGCTTCCCACACATGAAACAAGTCTGATTTCCATGGCGACATTATCTCTATGGCCGCCGTATTAGGTGTGCACAGAAGGAGATTACTGTGATACACTAATGTATTATTGGACACAAATTAAACAAAGGTCCTGCAGGACAAGTGCTGTTTATCTTCAAGGGTCGTAGCGTGGCACTTCCCAGTCTCCTCTCCCAGCGCTGACTGAATAAAGGGGCATGCATAGAAGAGGGTGAGTAGGGTGCAGGTTTAGCCCCGTCCCCTCAGACCTGTGACACCTATTATTTATTCTCCTATCCTCCTACTTACTCTGCAGGATGTGATGTGGATGTGGATGTGAAAAAAACCCAAAATACAAAACATTTCTTATTGGGATCCTGAACTGAAAAAGCTCGACAACCCCAGCTGCTGTGGATAAAAAGGATGGATTTTATCCTCATTTTTCACTTAATTGCCATTGATGGCAAGTGGTTTTACTCATATTTGAAGAAAAAGATGGATACAAGTGTGGATGTAACATCTACACCGTGAGATTGTTCTCTCATTCTTTCATGCATTTTTCACTCTAAAGATCCTCTAACATCATATGAGCAATAGCATTGCTTTGGTGCCTTCAGGAAAGGAAAGGCCCTGCTGACTGTCCCTGTGCTTGTACTGCTAACTGACAAACACATACAGGCCGACACATCACCTCTGCCCTCCGGGGCCGTAGGTGGAATAAAGGCCTGGCTACTAAATAATGAATTTGTTTATCTTTGTATGTTGCCTTTGTTCCAACAGCTCTGTCAAGGGTTCTTTTATATTCTATTTGCATTGTTTGTATTGTATTGTGTATGTGTGTGTGTGTGTGTGTGTGTAAACCATGTGATTGCACTTTCTATTGTCTAGCAGTAATCTCCACTCTTCAGACACAGCCCTGTTGATTATCTGTCTTTCTCCTGGTGCACAACCTGAGCGCAGCTGGCTGGGGCGCATGCACACACACACACACACACACACACACACACACACACACACACACACACACACACACACACACACACACACACACACACACAGAGAGACACACACACACACACACACTTGCATACATGCTAGCACACATTTACAGAAAAATGTGCATATGTTTACACAAAATGCATGCTTGCTCAAACACACACACACTCACACACACACACACACACACACACACACACACACACACACACACACACACACACATGCTTTGTCAGCTGTTGAGCAGAAAGGGTGGACATATTTAAACAAAGGGGGATGGGGGCAAGAATGTCAGATTGGGTGGAGACGAGATGTGTGTGTGTGTTTGATGGTTCTTATCGGTGTGAAACAGAAGAGTTGTGGTGCTTATTGACCTTGTCATCACCTGGCTACCGTGATGGTACACCACACCACTCAGTTTGCGCCAGTTAACACTCATGACCCAGACAAAAAGACATGAAGGATTCCTATTTACGCGTTTGGTTTCTGCGGTGGCTGCTGCTGAAGTGCATGTCCTCAGTGTGGCTATTTCCAAGTCAACATTGCCATTAGTCTGTAATCCCTGTGTGAAACTGTCTGGCTGGTTGGCTGGTTGCCTTTTAGAAGTGTGTACTACTGCGTCTCTCTCTGCCTGTGTGGGTGTGTGTAATCTGAATGTGCATATTACTGTAGTCCTCTATGTGTCTGAGTGCGTGCATGTGTGTGTGTGTTTGATGGTTCTTATCGGTGTGAAACAGCTCTCTGAATGTGCACTGTGTGTGTGTGTGTGTGTGTGTGTGTGTATGTGTGTGTGTGTGTGTGTGTGTGTGTGTCCACTCTCAGCTAAATCAACAAGAGAAGTGCTTGGCTTAATGGGCCTTAAAAACCTACCACCAAATCACTATCACTACCTGTTTGCATGAGTGAGACAGAAGAGAGAGAGAGAGAGAGAGAGAGAGAGAGAGAGAGAGAGAGGAAGAGTGACAATGAGAGAAAGAAAGATAGTCAAAGTGAGGAAGAGAAATAATGTGTGATCAAATACAGGAACCTGTTTCCATTACCAGGATGGGAGCCTGGGCACACATAGTGTTACCATGGAAACGTTCTGACGATGCAACAGGACATATGACTGAAGAGTTTTGATCTTTGGGGTGACTTTGTTGTTTCTGCCCCTGGGATAATGACTTTTATTTTCCCACGCAAACATTCACTCCTGCCAGGGCTGGCTTAATGATGCATTCAGGGGAACCTTGTGAACATGTTAAAGGAACACACTGACATTTTGGCAACGTGTATATAGTGTTCTACACTACAGCTGCATATGTTAAAGTGGTAATCCACAAGATCCGTGTTTTTTATTGAGTCTCCATCTTTGTCTCTCAGCCTCACTGTGGTGTTTCTACACTGCTCTTCCCTGAGATCACCTGTCAATCAAACTGTGTGTCCAGCACTGTGACGTCTTTCTCCTTTGATTTTCTGTTGATGCAGTTTGAGTTTCTGTAGGTGACACTCTTTTTCTTTGTCTGTTCAGTCATAGTGGCTGTCACTGCTCATGCTAACTACCCAGTTCTTCTTCTTCTTCTACAAACTGAAAACGTAAAAAAAACCCACATCACTTCCTGTCCTGGGAAAGACCTACTTGACATCTGTTGTTAGAACAGCAAACATAAAAGTGTTCATGAACTGGATATAGGATGGATCACTAGTGTGTTATATTAGCTGGCGATAGAGTGTAGCAAAATGGACATTTATTGAAATGAAAATGTCACAGATTATTTCTTTAATGTTTGAGATGATGCCAAGCAAGCTTGCGCCACCCACTGAACATACACAGTGTGGTAATGTTGGCATGCAAACAAATATTGGACACACAGAGGGAAAACTGTGTCTCATCACACAGTGGTTTAGCTGAAACTGCTTTGGTAGTCCGTCAGTGTGTTCCTTCCTGCTAAACAGTGTTGGGCTCGTTACTCACAAAATTGAGTATTCGTTACTCATTTCAAATGTAATAATATTACTATTACTTTACTTATTACTCCTTGTGAGAAGAAATCAAAATATCTTGCCTGGGCGCCTCTGTGACTGTAACGCGTTACAGTCATCATCGCTGCTGCTAAATGTTATGGATATGCAGCGTCACGTTCAGGTGCTTCAGTAAGTTGGAAAAGTCAGCATCAGTGCAATTCAAGTTAGCAAATTTAACTTGCTAAATCATCAAATTCATCACATGAGCAGTTATTACCAAAGCGATGATTGCATTCAGGGGCTTGTTAGAAAAGTCAGCACCAATTAGATCCAAATATACAGTTACAGTAGGCCAATATCTTTGACGAACAGTATAAACGTTAAAGCTTGATTTTTCCAAAGTCAGGCCTCGTCAACATTTACAACAACTTTTGGGACGTAGCTTTGTTGCGGTAACTCAGAGATTTACATGCAGATTTATGAGGATCACCTGAATACATCATATTGTGGTCAGTGGCACAAGAGCTACAATTTCATTACAGGCTGTCTCCATCTGCTCCTTGCATGAAAGTCAACTATTGTATATATCACCATACCACTGTTGGATGACAGCTATGCATCTAGTTCTTGTATGAGTTATGAATGGGTCTCGTGGACCCTGGGGTCACGGAACTTGCTCAACCTATAAGGGATTGTGTAAACCTTCAATTGAAGATAAAAAGCAGGTGTGACTTTTTCTACAACAGCAGTGATAAACACACACACCAGGTCATATGTCAGTAGCAAGACACAGCAGGTTGCCATTATTGTCAATAATGGCAACAGCATGCAGGCACAGCTTACCAGTGCATTTAAAAGACAAAGGATGTTGAACTGTATCCAAGGGCAGCTGTGTCATGTATTATAGATGGATATTTTGCTCTAGGGGCCCAGGACATGATTTTTTTGTAGCATTTTACATGGACAACTCTCTCCCAAAAATAAAACCTGGAGAATTAAAACACGGGTGAATGACTCTGTGGACTCCCAGAAGTTTGTTTCACTTCTTACCCACAGATAAACACTAAACACACGATAAATAATCTTCCTTCCTTCCTTCCTTCCTTCCTTCCTTCCTTCCTTCCTTCCTTCCTCTCCATCTCTGCAGGAGACAGTAGAATATGCCTTCCTGATCATTTTCACCATAGAGACGTTTCTGAAGATTATTGCATACGGCCTGGTCATGCACCAAAACTCCTACGTCAGAAACGGTTGGAATATGCTGGACTTTGTCATCGTCATAGTGGGGTGAGTCTACATACAGCACATAACACGCCTGTACAAACACATGCACTATTATTGCTATTAGTAGTGGTAGCAGCAGTAGTCGCAGTAGTTTTAGCACACACACACACACACACACACACACACACACACACACACACACACACACACACACACACACACAGGCCTTGTTAAGTGTTGAGGTGATGGTTTATCAGTACGCCACCTGGCCTCACCGGGCCTCCAGTGTAAACTATGGATGAGGTGTGAAAAACTCTTGGTAAATACACAGAGATGAAGAGAGATCGCGATCACTGTCGCACATGCACACACACATGCATGTACACAGAGTCAAATGCAAATCAGGCAGACATACAAGCACACATGTGCCCACATAGAACATAGAAGTACCCACTGAGTGCTGCTAGAGAAGCTTTGTTCCTGGTCTCTTTCATCTTTCTCTCTCTTCTTGACCCTGTGTCTCTCTCTCACCCTATTACCTCTCTTTTTCTCCCTCGCCCACGGTCTGTCTCACCACTCTCCTCTCTCTCTCTCTCTCTCTCTTTCTCTCTCTCCAGGTTGTTCAGCGTGGTTCTGGAGGTGATAACCAAAGACGCTGACGCCGGCAGCCAGTCCGGAGGCAAACCGGGGGGTTTCGACGTCAAGGCCCTCCGAGCCTTTCGCGTGCTCCGACCCCTTCGCCTTGTCTCTGGAGTGCCCAGTGAGTTAACATCCTGTCCGCTGCCACGTAGTGGACTTATCTTTGAAAAGAAATGGATCATATAATGTTAAAAAAAGAAAGAAAGAAAGTCATTTCACACAACCGTTCCAATATTTTTGCCTCCGACTATATAACGTTATGCCATTTGGTTTTCTCCAGCCTTACAATAGCACTAGTGGATGCTACATAGGACTGTTAAGTTACCATGACGATGGCAGAGAGGTTTCTGCAGTGTTTTAATGTTTTGTTTTCAAGCTCTGGAAATTGTCACTTTATGTAGCTTTATATGTGCTTACAGGCATCCATGTTGTCTCCATAGAGACCGATGAGTCGCCATGACAACCTTTAAAACATCCAGACCTCAAATGTTTTAATTACTTGATGAGCATTTGATTATTCTTTCGAGGCACTTGAACAGCCTCCATAGTGGGAGCATCACTTGTGATTTAAGACAGATCTAGGACTCATTTGGCTTTGCTTTAATTCCCCTTTTTTTTAATGACTTGATAGATTTGACATTTTTGTTATTTAGCTGGTGCTTTGTAACTATTTGAGTGAGCAGGTAGCTGGTTGCTGCATGTATCAAACATGTGCCTTTTTGCCTACGGCGGAAGTCTCTCTAGTCACCCGGACACCCTGCTGCCCTCAAACATGTAACTGCATGGGACTCAGGGACTTATTTTAACATTGCACGTGAACATTCTTGAAATTGGAAGCATTCATTGAAATGAATTAATTGAATTTGAAAAAATATGATGCAAGAAATGGGTTTTTGTCTTACATAATTCCTTCATTATCCAGGAGATACTGCTTATTGCTTCTGTATTTCTGGATTTAGTTTACATTCGACCTGACATGAAGTTTCCCACCCATGTGTGTGCATCCTTTGAGTTGCCATGGCAACACATCATTCACCAGTCTCAGGGAGGAAAGGACCTGAGGGGAAAGATGAATTTGTGCTGGGTTGGAATGACATTTAAACTTCTATTCTAGTTTAACATTTGTCTTTGTTGGACAATTCATGCTGTTGTCATTACGCTGTGATATTTCTGCTCATGTGCTTCGAGGTAGAAGCAGTTTTGCCAACACGTAAAGTAGATAACAGCGTTATTGCACTGATAGATCAAATAAATGTGTGTGTTCTGTGTGTGTGTTTATCTGTCTGTTTGCCTGTCTTTACATACCTGCATACCTGTGTGTGTGCGTGTGCGTGTGCGTGTGCGTGTGCGTGTGCGTGTGCGTGTGCGTGTGTGTGTGTGTGTGTGTGTGTGTGTGTGCTAATTTCTGTGTGCCTGACCTCTCTGGGTCTGTTTTCAGGTTTACAGGTGGTTTTAAACTCCATCATTAAAGCCATGGTTCCCCTGCTTCACATCGCCCTGCTGGTCCTCTTCGTCATCATCATCTACGCCATCATTGGCCTGGAGCTCTTCATTGGCAAGATGCATGCCACGTGTTATGTAATAGGAACAGGTAAGACACTACTGATTTTATTTAATTTAATTTTGTTTAATTTTATTTAATTTAATTTTATTTTATTTTATTTTATTTTATTTTATTTTGTTTAATTGTATTACATTTTATTTTATTAAATTTTAATTTTATTTAATTTTACTTTACTTTACTTTACTTTACTTTACTTTACTTTACTTTATTTTATTTTATTTTATTTTATTTTATTTTGGTTGTGCTTTATTTGGTTCTTTTTGTTACGTTACAAGCATGACAATAAAAGGAAAAAAAAGAGAAAGTCCAACTGTCCAAGACCATGGGAATACTTTGTGTTTTAAGGGCTTGTAGCTATGAGCAGGTTTCTCATAACCATATATCTTGGCTTCATTTATCTTTGAGGATGAATGTGAACATACGTATGTGAACGGTGGCAGGCAGAGGTAGCAGGACAGGATGGCAGATGGTGGATTAAAGCCAGTGAGTAATATCTGGCTATTATGTAAACATGCCTGACCTTTACTGCAGCACCGTATCCAACATGGTAGAATTCATCAAAATGGATGGATGGATGTCAATCAGCATCAGCCCCACGTGTGCATGCATGAACACACAAAAACACACAAACACACACGCAGTCGTATTCCAAAATGACCGACTGACAGGAGAGCAGCGGCTTAATTCCTGGGGCTTGGGTGGGCTACGTAGGAATAGGACCGCAATTTTCATGGAGTGTCTCTTTCTCTGTCTCACACACACACACACACACACACACACACACACACACACACACACACACACACACACCTTTCCTCTCTCTCTCGCTCTCTCGCTGTCTCTTTGATCTGTTTGCTCGTTGTACGTCAGGAGAAGCGTGGTAGCATCAAGTGGAAAGGTCATGATAGAGCTAGATGGAAGCTCGCTGTAATCCCCCCTGCTTGTGTCTGTCCCGTTGGTCCTGAGAAAAGTACTTAGCGTGTGTGTGTGTGTGTGTGTGTGTGTGTGTGTGTGTGGACAACAGAACTAGCTTGGATGCATGATGATGGTATAGCGAGAGAGGGAGGATTAAACCTGTTGTTCTGTTGTAGGTGTGTGTGCTTGTGGGCGTGTGTGTGTGTGTGTGTGTGTGTGTGTGTGTGTGTGTGTGTGTGTGTGTGTGTGTGTGTGTGTGTGTGTGTGTGTGTGTGTGTGTGTGTGTGTGTGTGTGTGTGTGTGTGTGTGTGTGTGTGTGTGGAGGATGAATGTAGTAGGGGTTTTAAGCTGTAAGGGAAGGTTTAATTTAAGGTATCTAAACGCTGAAGTCCGGAGGGATTTTATGAATGCGTACGTAAGCTTGTTTGATTATGAATGTGACGTGTATCAGCAACAGCTGTAGAGAGGAAAGCCGTGTTCGCGTGTGCGCGTGTGTGTGTGTGTTGAGATGCTGAGGTTAAGGGAATTTTCATGTGTGAATTGACCATATGTGATTACAATATGGTAGATGATAATACATGTTGTGCGTATTAATGTAGTGTGTGTGTGTGGGGGGGGGGGGTTTACTGTGTGTGTGTAACCTAATATTATGGTGATATAATGATGGCATGGTTACAGAAAAATAGTACTAATGGGTGGAATATATATATTATTACATTATATATTTATATAATATATATACAAAATAAATATATAAAAAACAATATTTATATTATAAAATATAATATAAATAAATAAATCCAATTTAATAAATAAATAAATAACATATTATAAATATTTTCTCATATATTATGTACAGTACCAGTCAAAAGTTTGGACGCACCTGTTTTTGTTTCTCATGATCTTAAAGACATTTTGATATGTAAAGGCTTGATGCTTAAATGCTTGAAATTTTCTTAGACAAATAGAGAAGTTGATGCCTGTGTATGAATTTATTTTCAAAACTTACATTTTAATTAAATTGAAATGCACCCCCAACAAGTAGTTTTCATTTAGACTTTAGAGGTGGAGAATGTTGAACCACAATGATTAAATCATCATTTTAAAGACTCACATAGTGATTGTGGCCTTTAAAAGTTAATTTGTGGAATTTCTTTGCTTGTTAATGCCAAAGGGTTTCTACTTTGAAGAATCTAAAATATAAGATAGTTTTGATTTTTTTTGGTCACTGCATAATTCCTTTTGTGTTATTTCACAGTTTTGATGACTTGGAAAATTGTAAAAATAAAGAAAAACCCTTTCTTTGAGTAAGTGTGTCCAAACTTTTGACTGGTACTGTGTATATATATATATATTTATAAATATATAAAAACAATATTTATATTTTTTTATTATAAATATTTTATTTTATTTTCTTATTTGGAAACACACGTAAAACGTACATGTTTTTTTACTCGTACTCATACGTTTCATCTTCAGGTGGTACAATAGGTTGCTGGTTGTTCCCAGGCAGGTTTCACGTGACAAAGCTTGCAGATGATAGTGTTCTAGTGTATTGCTTCTATACCTGAACCATGTCCACTGGATGGAGGATGCCCCTGTTTTTTGTTTTGCCAATCTCTTGTCCATCTTTGATCTGTTGGCTTCAGTTTGGTCAGAGATTGGATGTTTGCTTCACTTCTGTTGCTCTCAAGTTTCATGTCTCCGTTTACATAAACACCCATGGGTGCTACTGTGTTGACAAACTGCTTGACGTTAAGTGTGTAGATCATAAATACTCATTTCTAATGTTCAAACAAAGATGGTTTCAAGGGGTCTCCTCCTCTTCTGCTCAGATGCACCTGAATAATGCTGCAATGATATAAACCTAAACAGATGGATGAAACCTTTTGGTGATGCTTATTTTTTTAAATTGCATTCTAGTTCCATCATTTCATCAGCGTGCTTCGGAGAGTAGATCACACCATTTCACCTGCCGCCTTGCGTCCTCTCTCTACCCGTCTCTGGTTTCACGGAGGGTGAGGAACAAGATCTCTACCTACGTCTTGTTCTATCATTTCATTACATGTTGTAGAGGTGGTAGATCATCTAAGCCTCTCTACCTGTCTCTAGTTTCAGTCTCTGTAAACTGGCATCTGATTCTTCAACTTTAGGTCCTTTTCTATTAAGTTAGATTCTGCAATTAGAATTGTGTCTTGGCCCAGGTATTAGGTTGTGACCGTGAGGATGAATTGAGAAACCATTAAGCTTGCTGTTATATTATTGCTAACGTTGAACGATACTGTGAGAAACTGTGAGAGCCCCCGGCCCGTTAGATGGGGAGACTAACATTAACAATAGCCAGTTTACTGACATTTTTTCTACTGTATACGTGGGTGATGTGGCTAGCCGCCGTAGTGCTAAAACCGAGTGTGAAGAAAGATGGACAATACAGTTGGTCAGTTGGTGAATTTACTTTTTATCCCCTTGGTAACACTTACTGTTTAGTTTTATTTCCTTGTTTTGCATGGCTGTGGCCCTAACCCACTCATTGTCACTCACCCAATGCTACTTTATCCCCCTTAACCCATTTGGAAGGAAGTTGGCAGTGCTCTTACGTCACCTGGTGGCATCTATTTCACAATAAAAGTCCCATTCAGAATCAGCAGGCCTCTGACTCGGTTCATACAATGAACATTTCTTTTTTTTTTTTGTGCGAGGGACGAATTAATCCTCGTCAGTATTGTGTCCCCCCCGCTTCCTATGCCCTTGCTTAATAAAGATTTCTACCAGTGTATTTTTTCTACCATAATACTGCCCACCACTACTCATGGTTTTAGTTGCATGTCAGTGTTTCAGTGGTGATTACATGCCTCTCTGCCATAGAATCAAGTCACCTTACATACTGGTCACCGATAGAGGTTGATAAAGTTTGTAGATTACTTTTCAAGTGTAATCTATTTTGTGTAATATATTGTAATAGTATAGTGTATAGTGTAATATATGTAATATATTTTTCCCCCAGGTGCCCTGGCGGAAGAAGAGCCCACGCCGTGTGCGATGTCAGGTCACGGCCGCCACTGCCTGCTGAACGCTACAGTGTGCAGGGAGGGCTGGCACGGCCCCAACAATGGCATCACCAACTTTGACAACTTCCTGTTCGCCATGCTCACCGTGTTCCAGTGCATCACCATGGAGGGCTGGACCGACGTTCTCTACTGGGTAACCTGTCGGTGTTTGTTTGCTTGATCGCTCTTTCATTTGTTCATTTGTTCATATGTCACATGTGATATCTCAGACGCCGTCGATCAGATTTTGATGAAACTTGGTAAAATGATGTATCTCAATACTGTGTTCCAGCATTTTCACAATTACACTGATTGGTCCAAGGTAGGCACCACATTGTTAATTTGTTCATCCGTGTGTCACACTTGGTCTCAGATGTGTCTCAGATATCGCTGATCAGATTTTGTCGAAACTTGAGGAGAGTTTGTATCTCACGGCTGCGGCCAGCAAAATGACAGATTGGCCCAAAGGGGGTGCTACGTTGTTTGTATCTTTGTCTGTCCATCCATCCATCTGTCCATCTGTCACATGTGATATTTCTGACAACGCTGATCAGATGTTGACAACAAGGGAATGATGCATCTCACCGCTGTGTTCGGCCATTTTCAAAATGACACCATATTGAACCAAAGGGGGTGCTGCAATTATAGGTATACATATTTGCTACTGATTGGCCCAGTTTGTGCATCATTTGTGGGTGATGACATGTTTACTGTTGCCTTGACTGAAGACCTCCACCAATAGGGTGAGATTAATGCACTGGCTTGTCTGGAAATAAGTTGCACTGGGTTAAAGCAAGTCATTTCATGTGCTTTACCTCGAGGCATTACCAATTTTTGTTTAATACTCACAATGCAAATAAATAGAGAAACTAGACAATAAAACTACATATGAAAGGGACTTGCCGACTTGGCAATAACTGCATTTTCAAATACAGCTTGTGAAAATAAAGACATGAGGAAGGAGAGGAAGGAGGGTCATCTTTGATAAGCACAATTAGACCAATCATGTCTAAATATTGCAGATGAACGTTTATTTTTGATCTGAGAGTAAAAGAGACGTCCGCCCTTTCAGATATTTGGTATCTAACATCTCCTCAGCTGACTAAATGGTAACGATGAACGATGTAGTGTCTTCACTGAGAGCTTCACCTCTCGTTGGCTGAGCACGAACCTTCTCCCTTCTTCCATTTAATGACGGCAAACATTTCAACGCTACAACACAACCTTCCAAAACCCCTCAGCTTCTAACGAGCAACATCACACGCACCCGGCAGTGAAGCTCAGCTGGGTTTTCATCTCAATCCGCCCACATGCTTGTTTTGATGGAGACCCTCATTTACAAGTTTTTCTCAATTGCTTTGGCACATTTTTCGAAGTTCTCAGCGCTGAAGATGCATTTCTCACAACAGCTCAAACATGCAGCAAAACACTAGTTAACCTAAAAGGCTGCAACTCACCCAAAACCTTTAATTCATGTGTCAAAATGAAGTTATTGTGTCATTGAAAAAGTCATTTCCACCAAAATGACACGTTCCTTTGACGTTGTGTGAAACCAAGGTGGTCAAAAGGTTTAGATGTGTTGTCAGAATGACAGTGGACTCTGGAAGTGTGTTCTTGTCTTGTCCTACATGTTTTCACTGACACTGAATGCCTACTGTACCAGACTGTTATTTCTCTGAAGCTATTGTGTATCAAAGTGAGTCCAAAGAGTCACATTCCACTTTGTAACGCTAAAGAGCACTTAGCATGTAATGTGAGGAAAACATTTTTTATTTTTCCTGCAATGGTCACACAACACAGTAAAGTACAGTAAACAGAAAAAAATGAAAATGTACACAGCACTGCACAGAACAAAAACATGTAGCCTATCAATACAAAAAAACATGTACTGTGTACTTCTGCACCTTCCTATATACTGCTTGTCTTCCCCTCGCCACACCGCCATGCATCCTTACTCCTCTTCCTCTTCCCGTCCAATGTTTATCTGAGCAGGCTCCTCCATGTTCACAAATTGTAGTTACTCTTTGTTGTTGCGCTCAAGCTCTATAAATGTGTTTTACAATACCCATACTCATGACTTGCACCTGTAAGCTAACTGGACAGCACGTGCCATCGGTGGAGTTTGGATGTGACAAACTCCCTATTTGTTAGTGAAGTTGGAGTTTCACCTGACAACAAATGTATCAATTTAGCAGACTTGACGACCACTCCATATCAATGCAATTTATGAAATGTGGGTTCAGCAGATTTTGACAATTAGATGGACTATTCTGCATGTGATGACTTACACAATGAAAGAATTCTAACATATTTTGGAGAGTAAATCTATTCAACTGAGAAGAAACATAATCAAATCAAATCAAATCACATTTATTTGTATAGCCCTTAATCACCGTTACAGTCCCTAAGGGCTTCACAATGCCCAGCATGTGAAAATAATAAATGATTAGTACACGACATCCCCCAGCCTTAGACCCTCACAGGTCTAAGGCTCAATCTATTTTGATCACAAAGACCTATACAACCAATAACTGTTCAAATTGTAGACAATTGTGCTTTTGCCCAAATGCTAAAACATTTGCAAATGGTAACAAAGAGAAATGCTCTTTCTGTGCACAAGTAACAAAATTTCACATAATGGTTTGACGACTTCAACTGTCATTGGAGGATTGAGCCAAAGCAACTGAGAAAAACCGTATGAAATCATGAATCTCTCTCTCTCCTTCTCCTCCTCTCCCTCCCTCCCTCTCTCCTACTCCTGTTTGTGTATGTGTTGCCATGGCAATTCCATGCTAATATTGTCCTTAAAGTGGTGAAGGTGACGGAAGGAGACTCTCCACAAACATGAAAGAAGATTAGTGTAAGAGTAGTAGGGCAGAGAGAGAGAGAGAGAGAGAGAGAGAGAGAGACGGATAGATAGATGGATAGATGGATAGAAAAATAGATGGATAGCTGCTGTTCTTTAGCTGACCCTGACCTCTGACCTCCCTGTGAAGGCGGGCAAGTAAAAAGAGAATCCCCTACAGGGATCAATGGAGTACTGGGTTATTATTTGATAGGTAGATGATCTCATGGCCTCCTCTCACAGGGTGCCCTCTAGTGGTCAACGTTCTAGCTGTAGCTCAAAAGTTGAAGCTCTTTCTGTAGAAAATAAGGGCATGGGCTTCGAACTGCCTTTGGTCTGCTGAATTTTATTTAACATGAAACATGGGGGCAGTGGCAGCCTTGAGGTTAGTAAGGCCGGTTGGCTGGCTTGGATCCCAGCCTGAAGAGCGGTTGGAAAATTGCCGTTTAGATGCCCTTGGGCAAGGCATTCAAACCCCGACTGCCCCAGTGCAGGTGCTCAGTGGCCGATAGTAGGAGATAGGTAGTTGTGCTGGGAACCTCCTAGGCGTGCACGTGTGTAACTGAAACAGTGTTTTGCTGAAAAAGCGTATGCATGCTCTGGTTATCCTTCCCCTTGTAGAAAGTAGAAAATTGTATCATGTCGTTGTAGAAACTGTGCTCCTAACGTTTCTCTCTTCCTTTGTATCCTTGCTGTGCAGATAAACAACCATAATACAGCAAAAAGAGAAAATCAAGGGAAACTGTATAACTTTTCTGTTCTTCTCTTACATACATACAGTCATTTTCAGAGTTCATTTCAGTTTTGTAGTAGGTCTTTATAAGGCCAATTATTATGTGGCAGAAGAAACAGTCCATAACATACAGGCAATAATATGTGACACCAAACACACAATCTACAGCTGTGTGCTAAAAGGAAGATAAAACCATAGCCACTAGAGTGAGAAAATCACCGAGCTACTTCCTGGTATGTGAACGCACCGCACATCGACCTAGAGCTGCTCATGCTTGTTGACTTCTACCGTACTGCCTGGTGGACAAGACACACTGGAGTACAACAAACACATAGAGTAAAAATATAATAAAAGCAAGATGTCATGTTCACTATAAAAATAACATATCTATTCCTCCCCTCCTTTTTGTTGCCTGTCCTTTCTGTTTAGATGAACGATGCAATGGGCTTTGAGTTGCCGTGGGTCTACTTTGTCAGCCTGGTCATCTTCGGATCATTCTTTGTTCTCAACCTGGTTTTGGGAGTGCTAAGTGGGTAGGTGCTGTGTGTGTGTGTCTGTGTGTGTGTGTGTGTGTGTGTCCTGACAATTTCTGACTTATCTTGATGTGTTTAAAACCTACCCTTCAGGTGTAACTGCTAAGAATTACTACATATGCTATCAGAGATGGTGGAATGTGTCCTACGTCTTCCAAAATAAGTCCCATATGCCACAGAGGTGTAAGCTCTAACTAATAGTCAACACGTCTGACTCTGTTATCATGTCCCGCCCTTTCCAGAGAGTTCTCCAAGGAGCGAGAGAAGGCCAAGGCTCGGGGAGACTTCCAGAAGCTGCGTGAGAAGCAGCAGCTGGAGGAGGACCTGAAGGGCTACCTGGACTGGATCACGCAGGCCGAGGACATCGACCCCGAGAACGAGGAGGAGGGAGACGAGGAGGGCAAGCGCAACCGTGAGTCAGCCGGTCTTAATTCCTTTCCGTCCCTTAAAATGACGACGCGCGTCTCTTTTTTTTTTCCCCTGTCAATGATGAAAGGAGGGAGATTAGGAGGGCAACTGCAACGGTGACGTACCCGGTCTCATCTTCCTCTGCCCCCTTCAAATAATGATACGCATCTCTTTCCCTCATAAATTGTGGAAGGAGAGAGATGAGGAGGGCACGTGCAAACCATTGCTTACCTGTTCTTAACTCCTTCCACCACTCAAATGCTTCTCCATTGTGTTTCACTCACTGTTGCATTGCAGTTTAAGCCAATTCCACTGGCTTGGCTGCAATAACAATATATGTACATTTTCTAAGAAGAATTTCCTTATTATCCTTATCATTCCTTTCCTTATTTCCTTATATTATAAAGCATGTGGAGAGCTTCATTCCCAAAGTGAGATATCCACTGTTTGTTAAAAAACCCAGTGCAGAGACATATTGACCACTTACAGTTACAAATGCATTAAGTTAAACTAAACAAAGTTACAGTTGCACGCTGACACACATGTAACAAGGAGAACACAACCTGGTGGTCAGTACAAAGAGACAGGTAACCTCTAAAAATCACTCTACAAAGACATGTTCAACATGTAGCTATGTTGGTTCAAGCATCACGGTGTGCAAAAAAAACAACTCCTACTCTGGCAAAATGAAGGCTAGTATGAAAGTGAGTCATCTTAAGGCATCTTTTCCTTTCAAAATGTTTGTGAGCATAATCATCTGTGAAGTTTGAAGTATTGAGGTACTTGTTTTCCACCCTGGATACATGGTTTGGGCATGAATGAATGGATGAATCATCCTTCAAACTGTCCTTCACATGTCCTTCACATTGTGCTACAACACAACATAGTGCAAATTCAAACACATTCAAATAACTCTATGAAAATCCCTGTCAAATTGTAAATCATACCATGCACACACACACGCACAGTTGCTGAATCCATCACATGGCCATCACAATAGGATTATCTCTTATATAAAAACGAGTTGATAGGTGCGGAAGTAATCACAGAGCGCTCTGGGGCTTAGAGGACGAGAGAGATGTGAGATGTTTCAAGTGAAGCTAGTTGATTACGAAAAGGTACGCATCAATTTTATGGCGCCTGACGTCTGAGAAATGGCCGTGACCTTGTGCGTGCAAGATGCACAATGTGCAACGTGCACGGGTTGAAAAGTGAAAGTTTAATAGACAAAAATGAAAGCAGTACCTTGTACATATTGATTGGTGCACGTTTACAGCAGTTTACGTATTGTTTAAATATGTGATAATGTATTTACTCCAGTGCAAGCCACTACAAACAATGTTGTCTTTGCCCTTCACGAACAAGGAAACATGGGAAATTACATTTTTACAAATTGATAGTTGGAATAATAGAAAACCCTCACAAGTCTCCAATCATGAAAGGGTGTGTGTCGCAATGTGTGTAGAAATCTGCCTGTGGTGCATCCACATGTGTTGCCTATTGTGGCTGTAGAAGTGCTCCCTTTCTATGGCACCAACAATAGCGGATGTACTGTACACCCTTCAACACATTGTCAACAGGGTGCTTGTCAATAGTACAGTGAAGTACCGTCCCCTCCATCAGGGATTCTTCATGCATTAGTGCTGCAGGGGTTTCTAAACAACTCCTCTTGGGGGTGGACCAACAGTATGTAAAAAAAAAAAAAGTGAGACTTCTGCAATGGCTACATCTGCAGAATCCAAAAAGCAGTTTCATCATAGGAGCTCTTGTTTTTAATGCTGCGGCCTTGTTCATATGTTGTCGCCATGACAACACAGGGTTAAACCTGGATGTTTGGTTTTGTGTGTGTGTGTGTGTGTGTGTGTGTGTGTGTGTGTGTGTGTGTGTGTGTGTGTGTGTGTGTGTGTGTGTGTGTGTGTGTGTGTGTGTGTGTGTGTGTGTGTGTGTGTGAATGAGAAAGATCTCTGCTGGCACCTGATCTTGCGGAGGCTCTCCTGGTTGTTGCTGTGGGAACAGACTCTGTTGCAGCCTCTGCTTCTCCGTCTGGGTTCCCTAGTTAGCTAGCCTGCTGACCTTCTGAGAACACGAAGGCCACGGTGATGAACGGATGATGAAACAAAGTCATAGCCATTTATATTTGTGTTTATATTTTGACCAGAGTTCCTTCTTTGCCATTCAAGTTTCTGCTAACTTGCGCTCAGAATAACGGTGGTTATTTGGCTCCGCCCCAAGTTTATCTCAAGCAATGAGATTATTTCTGCTAAAACAGCTAAAACACAGACGTCTGGTGTACGCAGACCTCTAAAGTATGGAGCGCTATGAACCATATGATCCAAATCCTCTTTATGTAAGTCTATTTCGTCTATTTCCGTCTCTCTGTTGGTTCTTTCCTGCTATGTGATAATAATAACAACAGTTAATTAAATCATAATAAAAAAACAATTATCGGCCGTGTTATGTTTCATCATATATTCTCGCTGTTGCTACTGTATCCTGTTCTTAAGCAACCTATTTTCCCCACAGGGATCATCAGAGTTTCATCTAATCTGGTCTAATCTGATGTTTTCACCTCGTACAATGACTCTAGCCTCAAAATAATCCAGTGAGTTTGATGAGAGCTCCTTGTAAATAAATGAAATAATGAATCAAGTTAGACTAACGTGATAAAACCTTGATGATGAGCAACGTTTTCCCCTCCATCGCGTACAACACCACAGCTCCCCTGCACCTACTGCCGTCACAACAAGATGATGATGAGAGGAGAAAATGACTAAGGTGAATAATAAGAATAAAACAGTTTATTGATATTATGTTTTCCAAGTTACTTTTTAACAAAAAGCATTACTATATACTGTTTATATATATTTATAGCATAGAAACACATACACACACAAAATCAATTCGACACACTATTACAGGTCTTCTCTCTCTTTCTTCTTATTTTCTTCTTCCCTGTGGAAGACCTTTCCATCCGACTGCTTCCTCCACTCCAATTTGACGTCTTCAGTCACCCCCTTGTCCTTCAGCCTCTGTTTTAACTGAGACAGAGCAAGAGTTGTTTTTTTTTTTTGTTTTTTTTTTAACCTTTTACTAAGCTCACACACTCTTACGCTGTAACACGCTGCTTCTTTAAACCTTTTTTTCATCAGGTCTGCTGAGCGAGCAGCACGCTGCTTCACACATACAGTTACATGCTACATCATATCTGGACAACTACAGTTTCCTACTGTAGGAGAAAGGAAAACCTGTCACCTGGAGGTTAGCTAGTTTGATTTTCCTAGTTTATCCTTACATAATTTGACATCCAAATCAGTCAATTCGCTGTTTTGCATTATGTTTGAATGGTCAAACATTATTTACCTGCTTCAAAATTTCCTCCATCACAGTGGGATCGTTCAGGTCCAGAGAGGAGTCCCCTTTAGTCAGTTTCATTCTCACCACTCGCCTCACCCTGACGACTTTGAAAAGCACACATTTGTATTAAGTTACAACATTCAATTCTAGTCAGACAATAATTGCCATTCTTCACAATTCTTCACAATTTAAATTTTAAAAAAAGGAGAAAAAAAGAGGCAGTTACATTCTCTAACTGCTCTATTACTTCTAAACAGGCAGCTATCATGGTTCGCTTTGCCTGTGATTTCATGAAACATCATCCACATCAGGGACCTTCTGATCTATTTTCTTCTCCCTACTTGATGTTCATTGCGTAATTGTTTGTCATGTTGACACTTTATTTCTTTTTTTCCCTCGTGGAGTGACACGTTTTTGTTACCCCCCCCCACCCCCCCCCACACACACCCTCAGGGATTTTTGGTTTCACCCACACAGTTTGGATTTGTCTTTTTCCAGTGTTTTTTTTTTTTTATCATATGTGCAAATAAACTAAATCTATACCGAAAGCCAGTTGAGTTATGTGTTACCACTGACCAGGTGAACTGTAGCAGATGAACGCTCTTCTCTGGTCACAATTCGATATCGCCCATTTGCCCAAGATATTGAACTCCGCTGCCACACACTCCTCATTTAGGACCTTTGGTGCTGTGTCCCAGTTCCTGAATGAAGAGTTACTTCCATCGGACCACTTCCAGTAGTCTGTGAAAAGCCCGATCCAGACTTTCTGTCCACTGGGTACCATCTCCAGTATCATCTCATTCTCACTCTCGTTCCTCACACGGGCCAGGTCTGTGTAGTGCTCTCTGCATTGGCTCTGGGCTTCAGTCCATGTCATGGACTTCTTGGTGAGATGAAATGTCTCAGTCAGCCCTGAAAATAGACTATAGTAAGGTGCTGTGTAGAATTACCACAACATATGCCATTCAGTTGAAGCCTTAAGCCAGACCATGAATGCATGGGCACAGTTTTAGCCTGGGTGTCCCTATAGTGGGAATCCAGTTCTTACTCCTGGCAGTATGGGTGCCAGGCTGCACCCATAGAGCCACACAGGGAAGGGAACCCCTAACCAATAAAGGACCACATGAACAAACTCACAGGCAGAATTTGTTATGTAATTCTAAGTTGTTAAGTAATAATCACTTTCACGAGCTGGAGAGATGTGTTTATAAGTTAAATTCAGAAGGGAGAATCTGGTAGTGAAAGTATCTCACCTCTGGCATCAACGCAGATTGCAATAAACCTGTGTGCACATCTTTCATCATTCCAGTAGCCGTTATCATATATTATAGCACAGTGTTCTCCACCTAAGTTGTTCGGTTCACCAGAGCTCCATTTCCTGAACTCCTCGTCCACTCCACTGCCTGCCAGCGACCACCTCCAGCTGTTCAGGTTGACATGCAGCCCTATCCAGGTTCCCTGAAAGCAATACTTCACTTTAGGACATTGTTTTCTCTTTGCACAACCTTAATCCTGACATTGGGCGGGTTGTTTTCCATTAGTGTAACTTTGATAAACCTAAAGCTGCACTATGGCAAGATTTTTATGTCAAAATACAGTCTTATCAGTCTAAATCACCAAAGTGTGGCTGCAACAGAGAGGAGCTTCCCATTCCCCTCTAACCGGTGTCAGGTGGGAAATCTTCTCGGTGCACAGGACGTGACGAATCAAAACTTGAGAGCAAAAATGTCAAACGTTCTCCTAAAAAGCTCCGAGAGAAAGGTAGACTCATGGTTGTGAAACCCGCTGTGAAAACATTTTCTTTCACCATCTCTCCACCTGCCACTAGGGCCCGCCAAAGTGTGACGTTGCTCCGTGCAGCTTTAAAGTTAGTATTTGTAAAATAAGTTCACCAGCAGTGGAAAACGTGGGAAAAAAAGCTTTAAACAGGATTATCTGACAAATGCATTATTGTTGCCAGAAAGATGAGCTTCTGCGGTTCTGTTGACATTCTAGAATAGATTCAAGGTATTAAGGTAGACTAGTCTCTAAACTATTTGAATCAGGAAGTACAGTTACTCATCCTTTTCAACAATACCCAATACTTCCAAGAACGTTGTGAATAGGCAATCTAAAGTTAATGGGACAATAAGTAAGATTTCTTTACTACCTCATAGCACAAAATGACCATGATATATCATAATATATACCACTATCACTCAAGGGTATGGGAGGGCTGAGAGCGGTGTGGGCGGGGCCTTTACCAGAGACCTGTGTAGGAGGAGAAAAGCAATCAATGATGTCACAATTCCTACTGATAGAGGTCGTTAAAGGTTATAGGTTACTCCACGCCCCTTCAAACAGTTACGTGATGGTCAAATATGGCTTTGATTCAAAGAAGTAGAGAAAGTAGAGAAATCACATTGTTATCTTGCAAATTGTTCAGGGTGTTTAAATCCACCATGTCGTTGAGTTTCTCCACGTCCTCCATGTCGTCTATGGTGGCCAGGTCGACGTGCTTCTCCCTGCAGTAGCTCTGGGCTTCCATCCAGGTCTTCTGGTCATAAACGAAATGGTACTGACGGGGAGGGTGCCCAGCCCCGTGGTGACACAGCCCTGTGATGACAGATGTGCACGTTTATTAGATCTAGTACACAAATATTTGACACGGTCGTGGAAGATCTGGAAATGCTACGGATTTTTATTTTTTTTTAATTTCCAGGCCTGGAAAAGTTATGGAACATGGAAATCTTTTTTTTTCCTCCAATCGGCGAAATGTTGAATGTTTCAGCTCGGCTGCTTGTCGATCCACTTCCCCTTTTGAGGAATAAAAACCCAGAATCAGAAATGTCCGCATAGTATCGGCCCTACGTGATAGTTGGAGCAGAAATAGGACCTGGGACATTCAGATCACATATTACATGTGATCATGTCATGTCATGTCATGTCATGTCATCAGTCATGGAATTTGATTAGCAAAAAAGGTAAACCCGTACTAAACTTGGATGTTACTGAAATGAGATAAATCAAGTGCAAGAATTCAACTACAACTATTTTGCCATTTTCCATTGTGTTAACCTGCATTAATACATGGAAAAGTATTAATGGCACACCATAATACTGTGTTAATACAAAATGGCCCCCCCCTCCCCAGTAAATACTGTACTTGCAGCGGATTAGCAACACAGTGTAATAACATAAATAACACTTACCTGAAACATACAGGACGCTCAGCAGCACTGCCTCCTGTTTCATCTTTCTGTCTCCCTGTAGACTCCCTACCGAGGTCAAACATTTACTGACTCGTATCACTTGAAACAAAAAGTTACCAGAATATTGTTTTGCCTATCAGTGTGTCTCTTATTTCCTCATTCGTCATAAAATCTAAATATTCAAAAGGTCTAAAGTCTAAATATTTAAATGCATTGTGTGTGTGTGTGTTTAGTCTCCCTGCATTACATAATAACACGTTATATATTAGTTGGAATACATTAATGTCTCTCTATGTCCATATACAGTAATATACTCTCTCTCTCTCTTTCTCTCTCCCTGTCTCTCTCTCATTCACTATGGTACGAATGGATGAGATTAAACTGATGTGTGGCTTGTGTGAGTGCAGGGATTAACACTGACAGAGAGAGAGAGAGAAACCATGTTTCATTTCATCAGTCATCACAAGCAGAGCTGCCTTTCAGGAACCCAACTGCTTGAACGTAAACCTCTCACTGAGCGCAGATATTTATTACGATTCAGATGTATTGTGTGTGTGTGTGTGTGTGTGTGTGTGTGTGTGTGTGTGTGTGTGTGTGTGTGTGTGTGTGTGTGTGTGTGTGTGTGTGTGTGTGTGTGTGTGTGTGTGTGTGTGTGTGTGTGTGTGTGTGTGTGTGTGTATGCTCTGTCCTGCAGTGCTACTGCTGGCAGCCTTGGCGCTCCTCTTAATGCTGCAACAGTGCCTTAGTTTAAATCATCCGCAGTGCAGCCTGTTCATATCTATCAATTTCCTCTGTCCTCTGTGTTAGATTGTCCCGCTTCAATACTGCTGTCAATACTACGAGACGCAACACTGTACTAACATTCTTCCCTTAATTCCTGCAGTGTCTGTGTGCCTTGTAGATCGCTGCTAACCCCTTTTTCCTCCTCTTTTCTTCCTTTTGCTTCTTTCTGTCTTCTCCTCTTTACTCGTACAACTAAGAGTTTTATCACTGACGTCTCGTTTATTGTTCAACTTTTCCAATCTAGTGTTGTATAATATCGTTGCCCTGTCCAGAAATCATAGATCGGAAATTTCAAGATGAGTTTCAACTTTTACTCTTTGCCCGTCAATGGGTGCTTACATGTATACACCCGGCCATCACAGACTGGTTAAAACATCCTCTGTTGGATGACGTGAGGGGTGTACAGAGTGATTTCATTCCAGTGATAGCAGAAGTTTATTGAATACATTTAATACATAGTTATGTATTATTAATAACCCTTAATAACTAGGCTTTAGTGAAGTTATGCCCACTATCATTCTTCTTAAATTGTTGGCTACCGTTAGTGAACAAAGGGGATGAGGGGGAGGTAAATGGCTTCCCTCACTATTTCTCTTGAATCTTAAGACTGAAAAAGCATTTATAAATGCCCTTAATCTGACCTCAGATCACCCCTATGTGTTTCTATACATTGAATGCACAAATTACACAATGCACACACCCGCACCTACACATCTCCTTCACACTAGATTTGATTTAAGTGGTTGAATTCACTGTAAAGAAACGTGGGCTTCGCCTGTTCTGAAGATAATGTGATATTTCTGGACAAGGCAGCCGTGTCTGTACTGTAGTTTGTACTGTAGCTGTCTCTAGCTGTTCCTCTCTTTCTTGTTCTGCTGTGTACTGACTCACTGCTCCCTCTGCTGTCTGGCTGTGTGAACTGCATGTTGGTAACACCAAGGGGTCACGCTGGCTGACCTCACTGAGAAGAAGAAAGGAAAATTTGGCTGGTTCACTCAGTCCACAGAAACACAGGGTAAATGTGTGTGTGTGTGTGTGTGTGTGTGTGTGTGTGTGTGTGTGTGGACGGTTCATCTTTGTGTTTGCCTGTCCTTGGCGCTGCTTGCTTGTGCTTTGCTGTACTTTTTCTTTTGCATGATTTGTGTTTGGTATCATTGACATCTGGACTGTATGAGACTCACTGTCATTATCTCACTCCTCCCCCTACACTGTATCATCCTACTGCTTTGTGTTTTTACGACATTGAGACATTTAAGACGTTAGTATAAGTACATATAATACAAGTGAGACCATAGACAAGAAGACTCTCAGCCTTTACCAGCCTCTACTCTGCATTTTACATTGTGTGCCACTGCATCAGATTTGGAGGGAAATCTGCCGGATTGCTTTATGGCACAAAACAGAAAGAGGGCGCTGTTCTTCCAGCTGTTTTTCCAGGTTTCAGAGTTTGGTAGGCGGTGCAAAGATGTTTATCCTCTTCAGTAAAGTGAAAAAGAAAACCTTTGACCGAAGAAGCGAAGAAGGCGAAGAGGGAGAGCGATATCTTTACGTCAGGTAGCAACAGGGTTTATGGGAAATGTGGTCTTCATTTTTAGAAGCACTAGCTCTGATGATACCACTGGCATGAAATAGAGGTGACCAAGTATCACTATTAATCTGACAATGATGCTTTAAACAACATTCAACAACAAAACATACAGCAACGACATGCATTTAAATACATACCACTGTTGACGTCACATACTGGCATCCCTTGTAGCAAAACCAATACATTTCAAAATAAAGTTCACTGAAAACAGTGAACAGTCTTCACCAGCCACTTGTCATGTGACAGTGTGTCCTTAGTGGGTTCCTACTACAGTAACGGATTTGGGGTTTAAGGTGTGGTAAGGTGTGGAGATCCCTCATTATATATCATTACACGTTCATTTCATTTGTCTGTAATGTGATGTGGGATTCCCTTTTATAGGGTGAATATGTATATATGTATGTATGATTTAACCCTGTGACTATTTGACTACAGACCTGGACCAAGTAGGATTTTCAAATATTTAAGGAGAATACAGTTCTGTAAAAATTAGACAATCAAAGTTAATTATTGACATTATTGATATTCTCAATCTATTTTCAACGGCTTGGCCTGAAACAGTATGCACACAAATGTGAAATAATTTACAGTCTGTCAATGACAGAAAAGAAGGCAAAATTGGAGACGTGAGACTTCTACCAGTTATATACCAGTTATGGTGTAAAGGTTTAAAGCATAGTTTTACTAGTAACCCTTGTTTTCAGTTGCTAGTTGGGTCTTTCATGTCTACTATGTGATCCTCGTGCTATCATTGACATTTTCCTTTTTAAAAATAAATAAAATTAACATTTGACATGCAACATCACTCTGGATCCAAGGCAAACCATTATTTAAGTCAAAAAATGCATTGGTGTCAATGGGAATGGGAATCAATTATAATCAATATAACATTAACTCTTCCAGTGAAACCAGTTTCCTTCAGGGCACTGATATTATGGCCTAGAGATCATATCACATCGCAGCATCTTATGTTGCTTTCTGTTTCTTGTGTGTGATGTCACAGCGAGCATTCCCGCTAGCGAGACAGAGTCGAACACGGAGAACCACAACGGAGAGGAAGACAAATCCCCCTGCTGTGGACCGCTGTGGTGAGTCTCGACACTTCAGGCTTTTAGCTGACATTGTTACCGAGCGACTGAGCAGTGACTGAGCAGGCAGACGTTCTTGGTCCAGGACGCTTTGATAAGATAGATGATGGACACACTGGACACATGCACATAGTTGTCCTGTCCAGTGTACTTGGTCATATTATGTTCTAAATCATGGTCTGTAATACAACAAGAATGTATGAACATAACAGTAAACAGGATACCATAATAATATCCAACCTCCTTTCTTCATCTCAGTCTAAGACTCAGAGCACTTCTTCGACTCCTCACTTTCTTTTTCTCTTTCCCTCTTTTTGAGTTTCTATTACTCTATTTTCCCTCTTTCTTATTTTTTCTCTGGCTCAGTCTTTCTCCCCTTGCTCAAACAATAAGATACGGTGCAATAGGCCTAAGAATTTATTAACAGT
The DNA here is from genome assembly GCA_034670385.1 of Hoplostethus mediterraneus. Lineage (NCBI taxonomy): Eukaryota > Metazoa > Chordata > Actinopteri > Trachichthyiformes > Trachichthyidae > Hoplostethus > Hoplostethus mediterraneus. The sequence goes on along the minus strand of JAXDDW010000001.1, from coordinate 15,372,761 downwards.
TGCAGAAAGTTGCCATTAACAGAATCCTCCTTTATTCTCCCCAGTCAAAAAATTACTAAGTCCAAGTGCAGGTTAGTACCTTCATGTGGCTTTATGTTCTGCATGGCAGATGCATTCTTCCTTCTTCATTCATTCATTTGAGTCGACTCATCTTGCACGACTGATGTTGTCTTGTTTTGCTCGCTTCCTCCAGCAGTGGATGATGTCATCATCATGCCAACATTGATGTTTTTAATCCATTTGAATCCATCCAGTCAATCTGTATGTCTTGTTATATTTCTGCCCTGTCAGTTCTTGTCTTTATCCTGGTCTCACCGTAGTTCCATTTTCCTACCTGCTCACCCAACGCCACCACAACGTTGCTTCATGATCACTTTCTGTCTAATGTGACTCATCGCAATGTTGTACTCCATGTTGAATAATCAAAAGTCAAACAATCATTTGTATGGATCAGAAGAGTTCATTCCAAAACGTGATATCCATCTTTACCAAGTTCACCATGCAGTATCTATAAAATATAAGTGATCAAAGTTACCTACTATTCTTTAACAAGTACAATAATTTGTTTTGCCATCAACCATTTTGTAAGAGTAAGTGTCACCTTTTCCAAGTGGTGGATATCTTGTTTTGGAACGAACCTCTTCTGACTATGGCTGTATGCTGACCGCTGATCCTGAACCAGTACTTTTTCCCTGTCAGTCGCCAGTGGCGAAGGTGGAACCGTTTTTGCCGCAGGAAGTGCCGCGCGGCGGTGAAGTCGGTGACGTTCTATTGGCTGGTCATCATCCTGGTGTTCCTCAACACTCTCACCATCTCCTCCGAGCACTACAACCAGCCTGACTGGCTGACTGAAGTACAGGGTATCTATCCTCTTCTTCTTCTTCTTCTGCATTATATAATGTTATTATCCCAATTCTACATACATTTGTGGAATTGCCTCTCCTCTCCTCTTCCTCTCCTCTCCTCTTCCTCTCCAGACGTGGCCAACAAAGTGCTCCTGGCGATGTTCACATTAGAGATGCTGGTGAAGATGTACAGCCTGGGTCTTCAGGCCTACTTCGTGTCCCTGTTTAACCGCTTCGACTGCTTCGTGGTGTGCGGCGGCATCATAGAGACCATCCTGGTGGAGCTGGCCATCATGTCTCCGCTGGGCATCTCTGTTTTCCGCTGTGTACGCCTCCTTAGGATCTTCAAGGTCACCCGGTGAGGGACAGGAGGTTGTGTGTGTTAGGTCTGCTGCATATGATCACTTCAGGGTCACTCAGTTGGTTACAGAAGGGTGTAGGTAGGGTTGGAAAACGTGTGTGTGTCTCTGTGACATCTTTGGTTTCCACTATTGTTCTTTAGTGAAAGCAAAACGGAGAGAGGGCGTTCAGGTGTCTCCCCCTCTCCTAACTTGTTTTTTTTCTCTCCTTTCCAGCCACTGGGCGTCTCTTAGTAACCTGGTGGCGTCGCTGCTCAACTCCATGAAGTCCATCGCCTCCCTGCTGCTGCTGCTTTTCCTCTTCATTATCATCTTCTCCCTGCTTGGCATGCAGCTCTTTGGGGGCAAGTTCAACTTTGATGAGACCGTGACCAAGAGGAGCACCTTTGATAACTTCCCCCAGGCCCTGCTCACCGTGTTCCAGGTGAGTGGCTTTGGTTGGGGGCCAAACCATTACATTACATTACAGTCATTTAGCAGACGCTTTTATCCAAAGCGACTTACAATAAGTGCATTCAACATAGGTAAGCAAGAGAACTACTAGTAACCAGAAATCGTAACTACATCTCCTTCCTATAAGCATCTAAGAGCAGAACCAGTGGGAAGTACAAAGTAATTGTTGAGTCACTCTTATTCACGTTTAAGCAAAGTCGTCACTCAGTAGCCTCATTTACCCAAATTTCTGAATTTCATCTAAAAAAGGGATGTGCCAATATCTCCAATAGACACAAACCCAATCAAAATGTGGTGAATCTGTGCAGCAATGGAATCAGGGCGGAGTTTGCCCTGTAAACCAATGATCAGCTGGAATGGCTTGTGTGAAAAATGTCACATTGTCGTTAAATACACTTGTATGTCGCGTTTCATAGATCCTGACGGGTGAAGACTGGAATACGGTGATGTACGACGGCATCATGGCATACGGCGGCCCAGCCTCCTCGGGAATGGTGGTCTGCATTTACTTCATCATCCTCTTCATCTGTGGAAACTGTATCCTCCTGGCCAGACACATGTACACACACACACATATACACATGTATGTGCATGCTTGCAAATTCAAAGTTTCAAAGTTAGGTCAGTTAATGTTGTCCTCAGGTTTGTGGTTTGTATCTTTTGATGATTAGATTTCATGTTAATCAGTGTTTTCTCCTTGAGTCACATGGCTAGACATCCTCCTAAATGTCTTCTTGGCCATCGCTGTTGACAACCTGGCAGATGCAGAGAGCCTCAACACAGCGCAGAAGGAGGAAGAGGAGGCCAAGAAGAGGAAGAATAGTGCCAAGTACAGTCCACTGTTAACAGTTGCAGCTTAGGCTTTAGCTTTTTTACATTTGGGTGAAAAGCATTGTTCATTGGCAATGTAGATAACATTAAAATGGGTTGCTATTGCTAACTATTCCCTCTCTTTCACGCCTCACCCAGGGATGCTAGCACAGATAAGAAGAAGGGAGGTGAAAAAGTAGAGGGCCAGGTTGCAGAGACCAAGGTAAAACACAGGATATTTCTGTAGATGGATATTTTAGAGTAATTCATTCAGCATTTCCTGTTCAGAAATCATGTGATTTTCGTATTTATGTAATATTTACGACATTTGTGCAGGCTTTCACAAATAAGGACTACTTGTATGAAAGTGCCATGGGCATTTTCTTCCCACTAACAGTAGTTTTTGTAATGATAACTTAACCTTGTGGCTATCCCTAGGTGCCAGCAGAGGATGAGCTGGAGGAGGACAAAGAGCCGTATCCTACCATCGACTCTCCAGGTAAAAGTGAGTCTTGAGAGAGGTCCTCTAACCTAGTGGTTCCCAAACCAGGAGTCCTAAAGGGGGCTCCAGGGAGTCCCAAGCAAAGTGAGAATTCATTCAATTTTACTGTAGTGTTACCAGAGTACCAATTAAAAAGCATGAACATCATCAGACATTAATCTTCCTTAGATCTGACAGTCTCTTAAAACCAGGCAGTGGGGGCAGAGAACATAAAGGTTTTCCCCCCAAACTGTTCGAACTTTGGGAACAGTCAGCAAAAATAAATCCTGGGACCACAGACTGTACCGAGCTCCACATTTCTGACTGATACAGACGCATAAATTAGAAGAAAGCTTTCCCAGAATAGCCTTATAAATAGAAATAGACCAGTGACATAGAGATGGTACAATGATTCAGGGATTTACTATTGGTAACAAGCTTCACCATCATAAACTACATCTAACATCCAAAGATACTGAGCTGATGCGTTCATATACAACAAATCAGCATAATCGAGTATTGGCAAAAATGTGGCAACAACCAACCTTTTCCTAGGCTCAAAAGATGTATGGGTGGCTTAAAAGAAAGACAGACAAACATTTGTCCCTCACATTTGAAAGCATCATCTTTGTTTTTGTCATTTAAATCAGGTTTAAGATTACACTGCCGAAATTGAACAATATCAATTGCCAGCTGTAGGGTTGTATCATCAGCATAAAAGCAAAAGTAAACTAGAAGTGACTTTTGTGATCAGAGGTAGAGGTTTTAGAGGGGGTGTTTGACATTGGGAAAAATTGGGAAACCCCTACTAACTGAAAACCAATGGCCAATGGATTTTGGGCGTCTGACAGAATATCCATAGGTGTTTCTCTATGACGTAGCCCTATGATTAAAGGATTTTTGGGCATAATTTTTATTTATTTTTTGCTTAGTTAATTTCCCCACTTCCTAAAGTCAACGGACGGTGGGTTGGCCTTTCTAGTGTCTCGTGTATAAAGTTCATAGGTGAAAAACTCTTTGTGTGTCCCCTCTCCATACTGAATACTATGCTGTTTGAATACATAGTTAGTGATCCCATGTCAAGTGAAGTGTCCATGTAGAGTGAGACTGTCCATCATGCATGTCTTTCATGATGTCCTTCATTGTCTGGTTGCCGTATACGTGAGATCCTGTTGATCTGTTAGTTCTGCACCAAACTCACCAAGCTGTATCCCTGTACATTTTCTGCATCAAAGTGATTCTGTGATTATAATGGTTTTGATTCTGTTTCCTAGCGGGTGATGATGATGACGATCTCCCAGAGGTCTTGCCTGGGCCCCGCCCCCAGAGGCTGTCTGACCTCAGCATCAAGGAGAAGATTCCGCCCATTCCCGAGGGTAGCGCCTTCTTCATCTTCAGCAGCACTAACCCGTGAGTCATGGACACACACACACACACACACACACACACACACACACACACACACACATTTACTCATACCTGCACATTTTCTAAATCTGCTTTTCACTGCCTACTCATTTTTTGTCCCTCCATCTGTCTCTCTCTCTTCCTGTCTCTCTCCCTCTGTCTCTGTCTCTCCCTCTATCTCTCTATCTCTCCCCCTCTGTCTCTCTCCCTCTCTCTCTCTCTTTCTGCTGTAGATTTCGTGTGTTCTGCCATAAGCTGATTAACCATCAGATCTTCACCAACCTCATCCTGGTCTTCATTATGCTGAGCTCCGTCTCTCTGGCTGCCGAGGACCCCATACGCAACTTCTCCGCTCGCAACATCGTACGTGCTGTACACAACCACAGCGACTGTATGCTTACATTGTTTTTCCACGTGGTATTCAGATGCTTCTTTGGCCTGATATTTCCAACTGACACAGGAAAGCATGTTTGGGTAATCGACACACAAACAACATCAAAATGGCGCCACATAGCTAAACACAGGACTTTTTGCAAACGTAGCATACTCTAGATTGTTTTACATTCCTACAGACCAAGAGCTACATACCAATCTCAGCAATGTCATTAAAGCTGGACTAGGGAATTTTGCATGTTGCCGGTTGGAGGGAACTGTTTGAAATTTCAAAATTGCAATACCCAGAAATGATATAACATGATGTCAGAAAAGACAGCACATGTTTACCAAATTGACAGGTCTGTGGTTGTTTTGTACCAAAGTAAAAGACTTTTGATTTAGGCTGATAACCATCTTGCCTAGTGCAGCTTTAATATACTGGTGGTTATTGAAAGATCAATCAATGTGTTGTTACACTGGAATGACTTGATGACTTTGCATTGCCTCTTTCAGATACTTGGTTATTTTGACTATGCTTTCACCGCAATCTTTACTGTTGAGATCCTGTTGAAGGTAAATGCCCGCCGTGTGCTGTGCTGTGCTGTGCTGGCTAGAGCTTCAGTAACCTTGCCTGCTTTGTGTCATTCTGATTGCCTCCTCAGATCCTAGGCTATGCAGACTATGTCTTCACTAGTATGTTTACATTTGAGATCCTCATTAAGGTAAACAACAACTGTGGCGCGTTAACCACGGCAACAACTCACCACCTCCGAGCTTTCCGCACACGTCCTCCTTCCCCTCATTTTTGTCGTTTTTTTGTCAAAATGGCTGCCTGCTTGTCTTGTTCTCATGGCGCCAGTCCACCACCGTGGAGACCATCAGTTTTTTTTGTCTTTTTTTTTTTTGTCTTTGTCAGTCACTCTTCCATCACGGCCCACTCCCCTTCTTCACCTTCAACCAGCTTATGGACCAGTGGCTCTCTTGATGCCAAAAAGTAAAGATTTTTCACTTTTTGAAGACTAAAAATGGTTTGCTCAATTGGCAAGTGATTCGGTGGGACCAACTACTAATGCTTTTGTGTGCTTTGAAAATCGACAACAATCTATAAGTACAGTACAGAGAAACTTTGGAGATTTATTTGTGGCTCTGATCTAACATGGACAAATAAATTCCAATTTTTTCAGCAAGTACATTTATGGATTTTGAACTTTTTTTTTTTTATAAATGGACTATGGACCTTCTCCCTCTCTCCTCTGTGTTTCTACCGCTTGTATTAACTGTAAGGTCATGCTTAATATCCCATTGCCTGAATGTATACCTTACACACACCTATGCCCCCTTCTTCACTGTTGTCATGTCCTTTTTTTGGCTTGTGCACTTTCACTGAATGCGCTTGTTGAACTGAAACACTAAAATCAGGAACACTTTTTACTATTTTACCTTCTGCGCTCACTGCAAGGCTAGAGCGTCATCTCGTATACTGCCCTGCTGCCTCTCTACCAGGGCAAATCCCATGTTTTCTGGCTTAAGCCTAAACTTCGATCAGGAGAAGATTATATGCCCTGATTCATGGAAAGTGTTTACAATATGGTCCCGGGCTTAATCTGCACAGGAAATGAATGGAGTAGCTCTGGAATAATGTGCCCATGTCTTGTCTGAACACTTTTTCATCTTTTATGCTGTGTGTGTTTGTATGTATGTGTGTGTACGATACAGCATGTGTATGCATTTGTCAACACACGTGTGTATAGTATTGCGTAAGTGTGTGTGTGTGTGTCTGTTCATGTTAGATGCCAAATTTTTATGTTAGTCATATTAGAAATATTGCATCAAACAGATATGTTAGACATAGCGTGTTAAAAATATTGCAAGTTAAATTGATCTTTGAAATATTGCCATTCAAAAACTGTCAACAGTAAAACTGCAAATCAAATCACTCTTATGCCTTGACACATATATTCCCTTCCATGTAAGGGGTTCTAAGTGGAAAATTCAATTTAAAAAAAAAAAGTTTTGATATACATATTCTTTTAAAAATTGATAAAATGATAACAGATGTTTCTGATCTTAATAGCAGTAATGGTATAGGTTGTGTGTGTTGGTGCAGCTGTTATTTTCGTCCTGACCTTCGTCTTCCTTCCGTCCAGATGACAGCGTTTGGAGCGTTCCTCCATAAAGGGGCTTTCTGTAGAAACTACTTCAACCTCCTAGACCTGCTGGTTGTCGGGGTGTCTCTGGTGTCCTTCGGCATTCAGTACGTATCTGTCAATCACAACGTGCCTCTACTTAGATCTACCAGTTCTATCGTTTTGCTATAGTCTTGAAACATTGTCTTTTTTTTTCTTGAAGATGTGCTATGTAGCTTTTTCATGAAAATAGATCGCCTTATTTGTAATGTGTTTGCCCATGTGGTTGGGAACAACCAATGGCAGGAAGTCTTCTCAGCGTACAGGAAGTGACAAAACATTTCCACTCTCTGTGGAAAATGTCAGATTTTTCACCTCTCTTGTCCCATTGCTAGGCTTTGGTATAAAGCAAACAGCCCAGCCAGGTTCACTACCTCACATTACATGATTTCTGGGTATTGAAGTCCTCAACCCACAGGGGTAACATAGATATAGTATGTTGTCTTGGTGTTTTCAGCCTGTCCTGCTTCAAGGAATACATCCAGGCTCTTGATCCCATTTGTTTGAATCCAGTATATTATGTCAGTAACCCCTGAGAGTGTTTCCTTTACTGCGATTATGGTCACGACAGTGATGCAAAAGGTGTGAAGCATAGCCGAGCGCTGTCCGCAATCACAATAAAGAACATCCTCAAGGGTATTATGGCTTTTATACAATGTTATAAATGCATGTGTACTAAATAGTAAGAATGAAACAGGAGAGAACAAGAAAGATCCATAGATCACTAAAACACGAACATGGGAATTTTCAGAGGGGTTGAATGCCTGTTTGACCAATCAGAAGGCTTGGCTGAACCCGCCCGTATATCTTTCCTCTACACAGGTCTTCTGCTATCTCGGTGGTGA